>CM037641.1:40436660-40462822 GCA_015227895.2 Colaptes auratus | reverse complement strand
CAGGAACCCTCCTCACTGATTAGGAAGAAGCCCAACCCCAAGACTGGGATAGCAACACAGACACTAAATTCTGCCCTCAGACACCAGAAACTCTGACTTCTGAGCCGTGAATCCTCCCGTGCAGGATTCAATCAAGGCTGCAGCAGAAAGCTTGATGGTTTGGACCCTTAGTGGAGAAATTTTAACGATAGCCAAATAATGACAGCCAGAACTTGAACAACAGCAAATTACCCCCCCCAAACCCTTCCTTTTTTCCCCTCCTGTGGTTAATCACACAAACTCAAATACCATTTTCCTGACTGCTGCTCAAACCCAACTCGAGCCAGCTCTCCTCTACCACGCTGGAGAATTAGAAGCATGTTTCTGTGTCACCATCTTTTGAGAACAATATAAGCCACTCATTTTGGCCCATTTTAACTTTCTACAGCTCCCAGGCAGTCTTTTGAAAATATTTCCCCCCACCCCTCTCCACGTTCTTGGGGATTCACAAATGGATTTTTGTTTACACTGCCAGCTAATTATTTGTTAAACATTTAAATAAGAAGCATCTTGACAAATGTCTCCTCTGCATCAACTTGGAAAAACAGTTTCTTTTTTACATCTTTTTTTTTCAGTTTACTTTAGTTTAGTTCTGTTTTGTTTTGTTTTGTTTTCCTGCCCTGCTACAAATACTCCCAAACCCACCTCTGATGCTCAGCCATTAGAGCCATTATTGTTAAGCCGTTTGGGCAGCTAGTTGTTAGATAAACCCAGCATGGATTAACACAGCAAACCTGTACAGCACTAAGAAAACAGAGAGGGAAGTCCTATGAAGCGATGAATACAACTCAAAAGGAGGGGAAAAAAAAGCAGCAACATGCAGGGCCAAGATTAGTTTACAGTGTAAATGGATGAACACAGGAACTCCTCCACACTTTACACGGCTGTAAATCTGTCAAGATAATCCAATAGATTAATTACAAAAAAATCAATTAAATGAAAAAGAAAAAAAAAAAGCCTTAAATGTAAATTTATTTAGCTCTTGTGCCAAAAACCAACCCCAAAACAATTACAACCTGTGGAAGAGAAACAACCCAGGGTCCCTATCAGCAACCCCAAGTGAGGCAGGGCCTGTGCCAGGTGCCATCTGCAGCGGTGATTTGCTGCCTGTGCGCTGTGTGTGTGCCACAGTGCAGTGAAACGCAGAAACCTCCTCCTGACTCCCCATTTACCTCCATGGAACTACATGCAAAACAACCTCCTTAAGGCAGAGCCCATTCTTCACCCCTTGGCTGATGTTGACACACAGGTTTACAACAGAACAGAAGGTGGCTTCCTTCACTCAACACACTTGGGTGAAGAGGCCAGGAGGAGAATGTCAGAGCCTGGGAAGTAGAGCGGGGCGAAGGACGACAGAAACCGGCCAGCTCTGGCTCTGCTCCTCCCTTTCTGCGTTGTCTGTCAGTTGGCAAAAGCTAGATGACCACCAAGAGCTGCCCAAATGCCAGAGAACTCCACAAAGGTATCGAGCAAGGCCTCTTGCAAAGGGGCCCTGCTGCCTTTCTTTGCCCGCTGCGGGCTCAGGGCAGCCCAGGCTGCGCTGCCGCAGTGGGGGACAGGTTGTTACGAGTCTGCGGTGAGGAGCGAGCGGACAGCTTGGCTTCTTTACCCGAGGGAGGACATGCAGAGCAAATAAAGAACAGAGCTCCGATGTGCCTCGTCTTGTCTCCAAAGAACCCGGGGAAATTGGCTGAAGTTGGAGGCGGTGCCTTGAAAACCCAGAGAAAGAACTGTCAAAGAGTCACAGAATGCATTCACTGGCTTGGAAGGGAGCCTCCAAGGGCATCTTGTCCAAGCCCCCTGCACCCAGCAGGGACACTTCCAGCTAGAGCAGGCTGCACAGGGACACAGCAAGTTTGACCTTCTATGTCCCCAGGGATGGGGCCTCAACCACAGCCCTGGGCAACCTGTTCCAGTGTTTCACCGCTCTTACTGTGAAGAATTTCCTCTTGATGCCCAGCTTAAATCTGCCCTTCATAGTATCATAGTATCAGTCAGGGTTGGAAGGGACCACAAGGATCATCTAATTCCAACCCCCCTGCCATGGGCAGGGACACCCTGCACTAGATCAGGTTGGCCAGAGCCTTATCCAGCCTGGTCTTAAACACTTCCAGGGACAGAGCCTCAACCACCTCCCTAGACAACCAATTCCAGGCCTTCACCACTCTCATGGTAAAGAACTTCCTCCTCACATCCAGCCTGATCTAGTTTCTGATCTCCAATTGATCTCCAGCCTGATCTCCAGTTTCAAACCATTGCACCTCATTCTATCACCACAGACCCTTCAGAACAGTTCCTTTCCAGCCTTCCTGCAGCCCCTTTAAGTACTGGAAGACTGCTCTAAGGTCATCCTGAGGCCTTCTCTTCTCCAGGCTGAACAGCCCCAACTCTCCCAGCATGTTCTCATATGTGAGATGCTCTAGCCCCTGATCATCTTGGTGGCCTTCTCTGGACCCACTCCATTAGGGCAATGTCCTTCCATAGCTGGACACAGCACTGCAGGTGAAGTCTCACCAGAGCAGAGCAGAGGGCAGAATCCCCTCCCTTAACCTGCTGCCCACACTTTTGAGGCAACCCAGGACACCATTGGCCTGGGCTGCCAGTTCCCACCATTTACCAGCAGAACTTGTTGTCACAAGGTGATGCTGAAACTAAGAGCTCAGCCAGAATGACAACTAAGTTGGATGGGGAATAAGGAAAGGCAGAGCTGTAGCCATAAATATTTGAACAAATAAACAACAAACCCCCCACAGGAGGTGGGAACTGAATCCTGCTCTAGGTTATGAGCTAACCTTTAAGTTTCAGAGGTTAGATGAACTGGATCCTGGGGCCAGGTTAGTGTGTAAATGGCCCCTGCCTGCTTTCAAGCCGTACTTCAAAGTTCTCAGTGTCAAAATGGAGCCTGGAGTAGACATCCCACAACATAAATGGACAGGCTGCTCCACGCCTCCCATTTCAGATTACCATGCCCAGCTTCCCTAGAATTATAGAACCATTTTGGTTGGAAAAGACCTTCAAGATCATCAAGTCCAATCATTCTCTAACTCGACTGTGGCTGGTGTTAAACCATGTCCCTCTGCAACACATCTCTTCATCTTTTCAGCACCTCCAGGGATGGAGATTCAACCACCTCCCTGGGGAGCTTATTTATGTAGTTGAGAAGCACCTTCTCACATCCAACCTAAACCTCCCCTGGTGTATCTTGAGGCCATTTCCTCTCCTCCTGTCACTTGTTACCTGGGAGAAGAATGCTTCTTCCTTTCCCTGAGTGAGGATGTCCTTGGCTATTAGAGATGACTGAAAATTAACAAGAAGAGCCACCAGGAGACAAATGGGATGGGACCATTGTTTAGATGACACTCCAGAGAAGCTAGCTAGCTAATCAAGTCCCCAGAATAACTTTCTGAGTCTCAACTGGATGGGAAAATGCCTAAGGAACATTAGACAGGCACATTCCTAGCCACAACCTTGCTGTCTCAGAGTAGTCCGAGATGGAGACGTTGATGTCCACACAATGGAGTCTCATAAGGGTGGGTAACGACTGCCAAGAATCTGCCAGGCAGAGCGACGTTGCAGGGCATTGTCTGATTCCATTCCAGCCCCCAAAGTCCTGCAACACTCCAGGAAAGGGAGCTGCCGCCAAGGGAATGCCTTTATCTCAAGTACACATCAAATTAGCTTCCCATCAAGCAGGAAACTTGTAATTTTGCTTTGGGAAGCATCATAAATCAGAGAGGCTAGAGAGAGCGGTGACAGCTGTGTAAACAGAAGGTCAAGGTCCTGACCACATTTCGGCACGTGCGAGGATTTATTCTACCTGGAGCGGGGCTGACTCACAGGGAGATAAACAGCTGTGGCTGGCACGCTTGGCAGCCTGGCGTGATCACGGCACCCAAACGTCCGCCGAAGGATTGCCTGCAGGATTGCTGATTTTCTCCACGGGACGACCCGATGCAGCAAGCCCCCGGCAAAGACCAGGGAAGCAACAGAAAGGGAAGGCTTGGGCTTGAGAAAGATGATAGCTCCAGACCCGGAAAACACCAGCGTTTGTGGCCCACAACAAAAGGTGAGATCAACTGAAACGCCTGCAGAGGCTCCTCTAAGAAAGTGATGCTTTCAAAGGGTGGAGGTCATGAGGATGGCTCTGGACTCTTTTGGGGGGGGTCCAGTGATAGGATAAAGGGCAATGGACACAAACCCGGGCAGAACCAATGCTTGTTCTTTCTCTCACCCTCTGCTGTTCTTTGGACCCAAAGTCTCTCATGTAGCACAGGGCCTGGGAAAAGCGCACACCAGGCCTCTGCTTGCAGCACAGGAAACAATACTAACTGTATTTAGTTACACTAACTGCTACACTAAAACACTTGAAGCTACGGAAGAAAAATGTAGCCCATGCTTGGAAATCCAACGAGAAGGGGATGATGGTCTGGCAGATGAAAACTACTCCACTTGTGGGTGCACAAAGTAGAGCTGGATGCTTTTTCTCTAGGGCTCATAACTACTCCTTAGACCAGCTGCCCATTTCCTTGGCAGTGACAGCTGGGCAAGACCCTGAAGCAAGAGGCCAGCTGATCTTAATGTTGTTGGATTACAGAATCATAGAATTGTAAGGGTTGGAAGGGACCTCAAAGATCATCCAGTTCCAACCCCCCTACTGCCATGGGCAGGGACACCTCACACTACAGCAGGTTGCTCACAGCCACATCCAGCCTGGCCTGAAAAACCTCCAGGCAGGAGACTTCCACCACCTCCCTGGGCAACCTGTGCCAGTGTCTCACCATCCTCATGGGCAACTTCTTCCTGACATCCAATCTGAATCTCCCCACTTCTATTTTTGCTCCATTCCCCCCAGTCCTATCACTCCCTGACACCCTCAAAAGTCCCTCCCCAGCTTGCTTGGAGCCCCCTTCAGATACTGCAAGGCCACAATCAGGTCTCCTTAGAGCCTTCTCTTCTCCAGACTGAGCAACCCCAACTCTCTTAGTCTGTTCTCATAGGAGATGAGCTCCAGCCCTCTGCTCACCTTCGTGGCCCTTCTCTGGAAACGCTCAAGCACCTCCAGACCCTTCCTGTAAGAGGGGCT
The DNA here is from genome assembly GCA_015227895.2 of Colaptes auratus. Taxonomy (NCBI): domain Eukaryota; kingdom Metazoa; phylum Chordata; class Aves; order Piciformes; family Picidae; genus Colaptes; species Colaptes auratus. The sequence goes on along the minus strand of CM037641.1, from coordinate 40,457,700 downwards.
CCAGAACTGGACGCAGTATGCCCGGTGGGGGTCTCACCAGAGCAGAGTAGAGGGTGCTCTACCAGGCAGCACATATCCCATTTTTACCCCAAACTGGTAAACCTTTGCCATGCTGCCATTAATTCCTTCAACATGTTGTTCTGCAGCTGGGAAGGAGCTATGTGGGCCTGGTACTTAGGGATATGGTTTAGTGTGGACTCTTCAGCGTTGGGTCAAGGGTTGGACTGGATGAGCTTGGAGGTGTCTTCCAACCAGACAGATTCTGTGGTTCTGCGATGGACAGCATGAAATGGCTTCTGGAATGGGCAGGCCTGAATTGAACCCAAGCAAGTGCCTGCAGTGGTTGGCAGTGACTGTGACCTTGGACTGGTGCTAATGAAGACTCCTGCTCTTGGCAGGGTTGTGCTTCTGGGATGCAAAGCTTCCCAGGGCTAGCAGGGCAAGTTCAGCTAGCTCAAGGTATCCTAGGGGCCCCCACGTTTCCAGTTCTGACACCAAGGATGGTTTTGGTGGTAAAGAGGAGGAAACTAAGAGAAAACAGCAGGGCTTGCTGCAGACTGCAGTGGCATTGTGGTACTGGGAGCCCCAGGGTGACCAAAGTGCCTTCCTCCTGCTTTCTCTTTCCAGGCAGGCTCTGACTGTGGAGAGAGCTAGCTTCCAGGCATGAAGCCAAAGACCGTGCCTACCACATGAAAGAGCACTTGCACCGCAGTACTGCAAAGAAAGACGGGAATCACTGAAAAGATGCAAGTGTCTGTTTGGTCTTGCAAGACCTTTGGAAGAGCTGCAAGCTTATTGGAGAGCCCAGGGCTCTCCCAGAGCAGCTTCCTGCTAGGTGGGCAGCACTGTGCTCAGGCTCTCTTCCGAGCTGGCTCCAAGCACTTGGGTACCAAGTTCTTCTGAGGCAATGAGGAAGCTACAAGCTGGGGAAGTGCATGGAGAGGAGGCCAACTCACAGTTCAGTCCTTCCAGCCCATGGTAACTCTGTCTTACTTGAAGGACAAATCCAAATACAGTCATTGCTGCTGATGAGCTGCTTTAATGACTTAATGGACTTGGCCTGGGGAAGGCTAAGCATGGATGCTGCCCACAGCTGGCGTGGAAAGGTCTCCTCCTTCTGTCTACCAGTGTGCAGGTTTATGGGTGAAGAGATGTGGTGAATAGAGAGTGAGACCTGTGAACGCTGGGGTTTGTTATGGTGCTTTCATTCTGAGAGAGCTCCTCAGCTGCAGAAATGCTAGGTGTTTGGAGAAGTATGACCAGAAGGATGGTCTTCCTTTCCCAAAAGCAAGTTGCTTCACAGGAGCTGATAATGGGAAAAGATGGAGATGGGAAAGGAAGGAGCTTGTCAGTAAGAGACTGAGGAGGTAACATGACAGAAGGGAAACTGGAGAAGGCAAGTCTCTTGACAAGCCTCAAGAACTTAAGAAGTTCTCTGTCCCTCAGAAAGTGTCCAATTCTGGCAACTACAAACCCAGCACACCTCCACAACGTGGCAGCACACCTCCATTGCCCTTCCTTCACTCAAGGTTTTGGCAGCTGCCAAAACTCCCCATACCATTACTCTGGCAGCAAGTTTCTGATCCTGAACACTGGAAAAGAGAAGCATCTCAGCAAGTGGTTGAGAATCTTGTTTTGCTTCCAGAAAAGCACACTTCTGTGAATGTTACAATAAAAATCACCAGCTCCCGTGTCCCTGGCAAAACCCTTTTCTTCTGTCCAACACAAACTGCTGCCAGGAGCATCTTTCCAGCCCCCTAAGCACTAGGGGGGCTCACAAACTGGCAGCAGCAAAAACCCAAACCAGTGACACGCAAGTGCCATCCACCTCTGCGGCAGGTTTTGAGATGCTCTTGCTCATTTCTATGCCAACTGTGGAAAGGTAAATGGCCAAGATGCTGTTGTCAGCAGCACTCCTGAGTTTCCTGCTGTGGTTACCCCACCCTTCCTCTTGCGGCCACCCTTCCTCTTGCGGTGCTCGGGTGCCCGCGTCTTTGTCTTTCACAGCACGGTTGGACGACTCCCTACCATCTCATGGGCTGGCAAGTCTGCAGCTCATCTCAGAGCAACCACGCCGAGCTAAGCAAAACAACAGTGAGCACAGGAAAGCAAGGCTGGCAAACTGCTCCCACAACCCTTGGTGCTGTCAGTTCCTTCTGATTTACGTCAGGTAGGAAAACAGGAGGAGACCCTGTGTAGCTACAACTTTCTCCTGCTGTATGTGCACCGATGTTTCTCACACCTGAAGACAGCGACAAACCCAATTGTGAAATGGAGTTCACCTCTCAAGCAAAACTGAGCACTGATCATTTTCCTCCCCATGCTCTGATGCTACGGAACTGCCATTTGCTTCTGAGAATTCCACTGAGAATTGCGACTTCAATTGTTTTCCAAAGACCAAACTTGGCTTGGGGAGCAGGATGCCTCCTCCAAGCTCACCCCTCCCCTCCTCCAGCGCAAAACTTTCTTGCAGACTGGACGACTCCAGCCAGAAGCATTCAGGATGGCGTAATGCAGCCTGCTAAACACAGCCTGATAATCAGGTTGGCGAAGGTGCGGGGCGCAGAAGGGATTTATTTTGGATGGGGAATCTGTAATACGCGCAGACGACATCAAGCCCCCATTGAGAAGCAGCCCACTCCAAGTGATTAATACAGCTAAAGGGGGCAGATAAGAGATCAATGACACAAATCACCTGGTACATAAAAAAAAAAAGAAAGAATAAGTAAAAAGGCAAAAAAGGCAAGTAAAAGGTGTTGCATTAAAAGGGGCTTTCAGTCGGCGCGCGAAGCGATGGCGGCCAGGGACCTGTATTTTAGCACTTGTGCTCAACAAGCACTCCAAAGTATGCCGGGATGAGAACAGAGACCCATCCTTTCTAATAATCTTGTGACAAAAGCTAAAAGACATCATCCTATTAACTAGTGATCTCAACTGCTAATGCAGAGTACTTCCTGGTGCCTTTCATGTCGAACGCCGCTATTAAAAACCCACTAAACATTCGCGGGCGGACAACACTGGCAGCATTCATCTTTTATCAGCATCTCTTGTTCAAGGAGCAAGGAGAGGGGGCTGGAGGTGTCATTGATATTATGGAGTGGAAATTAATCAGAAATTTTTCTCATATTTCCCTCCATCACACTCATTTACTTTTGTCCAAATTTCCTTACCACCACCCCCCCCCCAGCTAAAAAGTTCATCCCCCAGCCCCCTGTTGTATGCTTTTAAGTTGAGAATATTCACCGAGCGCGTCAACTGAAAGGCACCGGGGCCCTGACACAAAAAGCATTCGAAATTCTCATTTAGTTGTCTTTATTTTGCTAGCGCCATGTGGTCCTTGAAGATGTAGAAAACACGGGAAGCCGAGTAAAGATCAGAGCAAGCTCATTAGCATTCTGACAAAATTGGAGTGGTGGAGATGTATAGTTTGCCTAGTTTGTCGGTTTTGAAAGCTACCGGTGGTAAGCTTTCCATTTCATTCCGCTTTTGTCTTGGGGTTTTTTTCCCCTTTTTGGAGGTTTTCAACCCAGCGGGGTGGTTGTTAGCCTAGGTTTGCACAGTGCATTGTGGGAACCTTGCCTTGCACATTCAGCCTATATAGTATCATTCGAGTTCAAGTCAAAAAGTTTTTGGTTTTTATTGTTGTGGGGCTTCCCCACCACCACCCTTTTACCCCTTCTCTTCCTTTACCCTCCTTTTTTCCCCCTTTTCTTCCCCCTTTTTTACTTTTTTCCCCCTTCCCCCTTTCCCCTTGTTTTTTCCTTTCCCCCCCTTTTCTTCCCCCTTTTTTCCCCCTTTTCCTTCTTTTTTTCCTTTCCCCCCTTCCTTTCTTCCCCCTTCCCCCTATGTTTTACTTTCCCCCCTTTCTCCTTCTTCCTTTTTTTCTTTTTTTCACTTTTTTCCCTTCTTTTCCCTTTTCCTCTTCCCCCCCCCTTCCCCTCTTTTAAAATTTTCCCTTTTTTCCCTTTTCCTCCTTCCCCCTCCCCCCCCATCTCTTTTTCATTCTTGGTTTTTACTCTATTTATTTTATAATCACCTATGCTAATGCACAAATCATCGTCCAGCTGTCAAAACCCACCCCTGGCCAACACCTGCTTTAGAAAGTTGAATAAAACCCCCCACCCAACAACTCCAAGCTGCACTTAAAAAGAAAATCTTTTAACTGTGTTGCTTGTTTCCTTCAAAAGACAAGATAAGGAGAAATTAATTTAAATTCCACTGTTTACAATAAACTGGAAATGAATTGGAGACAGATCTGGCTGATTAGAATTCAAAAGAGACTCTTCTGCTGTGTAATATCCCCAACTCTGTTACAGAGCCTCTTGAATGAGAGATGAGTTTATGCTCCAGAATTATGTAAATAACAAATTACCTCTTAGAAGCCCTAAAGAAGTTATTACTCTGGCCATTTATTATTATTATTATTCTATATATGGGGTTTTTTTTTTACATAGAAGGCTCACTTTGAAGGGCCGAAAGGGCTACATGAATGCCGCTATTCGGCACGAACGTTTCCAAGTTGCAGTGAAATGGATAAAGGTCTTTTTGGAGGAATTTATCTGCTAAATCCTTGTGGTTGCCCTCCTATCTCGGATGATGACCCAAAAGAATGTCAACAGCTCATTTCCCAGAGAGCTGGAGAGAGTCACTACGCAAGCCATAATCTGCAAGGTTCTCAAAGACCCATTTCAAACATTACATTTCACAAGCTGTTTAAAGAGAGATTTCCACCCCCCCCCTCTTTTTTTTTTCAGCCCCCCCCTCTCATCTCCACTATCCTACCAGTACTTTGGACATCAGTGCTTGGGGAAATGAGGGCTTTAACCAAGTTGAAACGTGAGGGTTTTTTTTTTTACATCTTGTGTCGGTGGGTCGCTCGTAGGCGCGCAGGCGTAGGCGCGCGGCCCGACACGTGAGCTCCCACGGGCTCCACAGCCACGTGCCTTCGATTCTGGCCACGCTAGCTGTGGCAGGGAGAAGGAAAAGCTGAGAATTCAGATGTGTTAAGTCACTCCTCACTTACTCTTTGGATTTTTTTAACGTTACAGTGTGTCAGACATCCCTTTAGGAGGAAGGGACCAAACCCGGCTTGAAAGGAGCTACAATGGTCTGGATTTGGATACAGTAAATTTTACAATGGAGTGGGGATTAAAGATTTATTTACTTAGCAAGGGGGGAAGGATAAACAAATATTAAGAGAAAAGGGCTGCTTTAATACAAAAACCTTCAAAATTCTGTCTTTTTGTCATGCACTTGGACAGCATCATTATCATTACCATCAGAACAGCCTTAGAGCTGCAGTCAGCCTCTGCTGACAGAGAAAAGCAAAGGGCCAGGCTACAGAGGGAAGGCTGGGCTTTAAAAACAACCCAATAAAAGTTCAAGCAGGTGAGTGCTCGAAGGCAGAAAAACCCTGAGCTCCCCCCCATAATCACGTGGACTGAATTGTACCATCACACTTCAAATCTCACTTCCCTCTATGGCCCACGTGAAAGGCACCAAACCTCATCGCGGGAGATGCTGCAACGTTTAAGCCATACACGAAGAACAGAATTAAACCCCACTGAAACCAACCCCCGCCCCCCCCCCCAAGCCCTTGCTTTGAGAATTAAAGAGCAGGCATTATTTTAAGCTTAACAAAAGGCAGGATTCTGCCAGCTCCGAGATGCCACTTGTATTTCCAATCTGCTTTTAATCAGTCGGTTCCTTTTCGCTCAGGTTCCAGCTCCCAGCAGAGGCACAAAATAACCTGGAGACTGTTATCCACCCGACAGCAACGGCGAGCGAGCTAGGGTGGTGTTTTTTTTCCCCCTATACTTTGCAACGTGCTTATAGCTGCAAAATTATTTATCTCCTTCACTGCATTCTACTGCGAAAGTTTCCTCCAGAAGAATCGCCGGGGCCCAGCCATATCAAATTAGAGGGCAGTCAGGAGTGTCTAAGTCCAGCTTTAAAACAAATATCATAACAATTACTTAGCCATATGGAAAATAGGGTATGTCTTTCCTGAAAGCTTTTATACATTTTCTATCTCAAATTTCAACTTCATTAGAAACTCCTTCCGACTAGCAAGCTGCAAGATTGCTAAATATCTAACTGCTAACTCACCATGAAGAAAGAGACTCTTTTGAATGGCAGAACTTTTCCAAGATGCAAATGAAGAATAATCTAATTTTGAGAGTAAATTAACTGAAGGATTCCCATTTTAATACGTTTCCAAGCCCCCGCTATTAAGTGGCGGCGGTGGCGGCGGAGGCCTCTGCCATGCCCACGCCGAGGCCGTGCGCCCAGCCCAGGCTCCCCCGCGACGCCCTGCTCCCATCTGCAGAGGAGCTCACATTGTACTTGTGTTTAGGTTCCTCTGACTTGAAGGCCAGATGTTTCACAAATGACCAACAATTGGAGGTTAGAATAAATTAATGGCTGATTTCTGAGCTTTGATGGAATTAAGCATCCCTCTTTTCTCAGTGTGCCATGTGAATGTGTGCCCCTTACATTTTTTTTTCCTTTCTTTTTTTTTCCTTCCTTTTTTTTTGTCTTTTTTTTTTGTGTTCCCCCCCCCCTTTTTTTTTTTCCCCTCTTTTTTTTTTTTTTTTTTGACAAGTGAGGCCACCCGGCAGAAAACAACTGATGCAAAACCCAGGAGTAATCCCTCTGTTTAGTTCAACACTGTGGTTAGCCTTAACACTGCCTCTATTATCCAATGGATTTAGAGAAACTTTCATTTATTTGTTGGCCTCAGTCTTCCAACTTTGTTGCCTCCTTTAAAGGACCCAAGCCCCCATTCCTATGTAAATACATTTGCATAGGGCCACAATGAAACTTTCTGGGGCTGGGATTAAACCAGCAGCACTAGATAGCTGTGCTGCACGTATTTGTGATCATCACCCAAAGCACTTTCACAAATACGGAGGAGTAGATGAAGCTGATGTCAACCATTGCCACAGGAACGCCGGGAGCTCAGCCCCTGCTGCTGAAGCCACTGGCAGAGGCAGCACCCAAACAGGAAATTACAATATAGAGAAAGAGGTGGGGGGTGGGGGGGAAGTCCTTTTCAGTTAGGACCTGGTAAGATTAGCACTTTATTTGCTGCAAAATGCCATCTCTTCTCCCAGCCTGCTCCTGCTCCAGCAGGATGACAAGATCCCTGTTGGAAAAGCGATGGTTCATAGCTCCTTGGTTTTTCACTTGTGGTATTTTTTGTCTCTGTTTAGAGAGCACCCAGGGTATTGCTACACACTCTACCCCGTCCAGCAGCCTGGCAGCCAACTCAAAGATCAAGCTTTGAATATAGCAAGTCCATTAGGAAACAGCACCAGGATTAATCCTTGCAATCCTTCCCCCCCCTGCAAATGCTGCTGGATGCTGGGTGCGGTTTTGCCATTCCAACCTACCAAATGCCGATGCCCCGAAGGATTCTGTGCTGCAAGAGAGGCACCACGTACCTCAAGTACAGACTAAGGACTGGTCATCATTTCACTGGCTCTGATGACTTGTAGGCCAGCGATATCAACTGAATCTGTTCTCTTGGTATGCACATAGGGAGACAACCCCTTCTTCCAGGGGCTCAGCCAACACCGAGCTCTAATTCCTTGCTCTGCTTTACAGCCCGTTTCATCTAGTTTAAAAAGCGTTATACACAAATATATATAAATATAAATAAAATTATAGCATTCTTCAAGTCCACTACTACAAAGACTAGGAAAACGAAGCCAAACACCTCAATCACCTACAAAAATACCCCAGGCACTAGGAGATGGCTTGCTTAACTGGAAGCACGCTAAGGAAGGTGCTGGCACAAATCACAACCCAGCTCTGATCTGCACTTTATTTTCCTCATTCCTGCTTGCATGGCAAGCCCCTGCTGCCCCCTGGAAATACCATACACAAACCCATTTTTCTCTCCTTGGACTAAGCACATCAATACAAAAGCAAATGAACTACCAAAGTGCCCTAATTAACAATTTTGCAAGTGAATGCAGACATCAGTGCCACACTGCAGCCATTAAGGTCTATTCCTTGCCATATCTGTTTCTGTTAACATTTCAATAGACCAATTAAATGACCTTTCCCCTCCTCAAACTCAATTAAGCTATTTGAACATCAATTGATAACTTACCATGTATTTATGCAAAATGTGCAAGCAAGAGATTCTTTTTTTTCCCCCCTTCCAATCCTAATGATGTTCTGAAGAAGAGGAAACTATCTTAACTATCGTGTCCTGGTATTCCATGGAGAGGAGGGGAGGCCAGGCATGGGCTTGCCTCCCAAGGGAGCCTGGTGGGCAGACTGGCATTGTGGCAGGCGGTTTGGAGAAAGCAGGTGTCAGGCAGATATTCTTCTTCCATGCCATTTGGTCCCTACCAAGCAGCTGCCTTGGGAGGTCAAAAGAAAGCAGAGACAGCCCACCTCTTTCAGCTTCTTGGAGTATCACATCACTGGGTCACAGCCAGCACGCTGGTAGGTGGCACAGGGTCACATCAGCCAACTTGTAGATATCCAGAATTGCTTTTTTTCTTTCCTTCCTTTCCTTCCTTCCTTCCTTTTTCTTCCTTCCTCTTTCTTCTTCTTTTCTTTTTCTTTTTCTTCTTCTTTCTTTCTTTCTTTCTTTCTTTCTTTCTTTCTTCTTTCTTTCTTTCTTTCTTTCTTTCTTCTTTCTTCTTTTCTTTCTTTCTTTCTTCTTTCTTCTTTCTTTTTTTCTTTCTTCTTTCTTTCTTTCTTTCTTTCTTTCTTTCTTTCTTTCTTTCTTTCTTTCTCTTTCTTTCTTTCTTTCTTTCTTTCCCTTTCTCTCTCTCTCTCTCTCCTTTTTATCTCTCTTCCTCCTCTCTTTTGTCTTGAGTCTTTCCACCTCAATCTCCAGTGGAAAAACAAAGGGGTGCCCCAATGCATGCACCTTTCTGAGCACCACGGCATGGCAGGTATGACATTTGACTTCAGCCTGCCAGCCCCCATGCTAAGAGAGGTGATTTGCTGACATTTGCATTTTCCCAAGGGGCTCCCTGCACCATGAATCTGTTTGTCACTAATTCAGGGGACTTGAGCGGAAAGAGTAAAGGCAACACTCCGGAATTCTTTGTTCATGTTAAAGGATAGATAAGGGTCAGTGTCTCCTCTTTAAGAGCTGGCCTTTGCCTCTCAGGACAGGTAAACAGTTCCCCCAGGGTGTGTAGATAGGAGTATGGAGATGTATTTAAAATAAGATCATCTCCATCTAGGGCAGGGACATCTGGATGCTGCCTCAGCTGCTGCTGCAACTAATTTAGGTGCGAAATAGAAATTTGGTGGCTTTAGGAATAAAAAGGAGGAGGACAAACCTCCCAGGAAAAGTAACAGATGAGTGTTTGTTTAGGTGGTTCAGAGCAAAGCTTTCTAAGTATTTGTTCCCTTCTCAGCAGACATTTCTAGATCCAAAATAGAAAAAAAAAAAAAAGCTCTAATTTTAAATGAAGGTGAAGCAGAAAACACAGAAGTGAAGGGGGTGAGGTCCAAATTATTTAGCCTCAAACAAACAAAAAGTTGTTACCTGAAAACAATCAGAAAAGAAAAGCAGCACCAAGTCCCCAAAGTAACATTTATTCAATGAAAAAAAACAAACAAACAAAAAAAAGGCAAAAAGAAGGCAAAAAGAAACCAGAGCTGAACTGCCATGGATCTTTCTCAAGCGGTCTTTGAAGATGGATAGGAGAGAAAATGAAGATCCAACTCTAACAATTCTATTTGAAGTTTTAGTTGGAATCCCTCAAAAAAAAAATAATAATAAACCTGAAATAAATCTAGTGGCACCCTGGGATAGTTCAACAAAAGCCTGGTTTCTGGGAAGAAAAAGCATTGTCCCTTTCAGAATGTTAATCTGGTGTATCACTTGCTACTACACCCCAGCATGTATTTTTTGCTGGGATCGACAATTAAAAGAATACATTTCTTAAACACCCTTATCACTGGATGTTCCAGCTTGTAATTCATGCTAACTAGATAACCAAAGTAAATTTTTATTGCAATTCCCATTTCTTTGTGAAACTTTGTAGATGGTGCGTATCTCATGATTAACGGACAACGTCTAAAGCATCCCCTCCTCTAATCTTCCTAAAATCCCTTTTCATCCGATTGTTTAAGGCTGCTTGAAAGGCTAACACCAAGCCTAAGACTACTGCACATTGGGGGGGAGGGGAGCCTCTGTAGGTTAGCTAATTAAACTGTTTGTCTTCTGAAACATTTAACTGGCTTTAGAGATTATTCTAATTAAGAGCGATGTTAGATGTATTTTTTTTCTTCCCCCCCCCTTTTTTTTTTTTCCTTTTTTTTTTTTTATGTAGCTATTAAAATTAATCACAATCCAGCAATCTTGTGTGCTGAACTATGTAAATAGAGATGTGCTTGAAATCCTGCCGCATTTCCTTGATTTGGGAGCGGATCTTGACGGCTTTCCGCGCGTCGGCCTCGTTTTAATTGAGGCTGCCTTCAGAAACTCCCAACTTTTCCCTCCCTGCTTCTGGAAGGCAAAGGACTGACCCCAGCTCCACTAGGCAAGTAAAGATTTTAATTAAGGGTGCCTTCAGAAACACCCAACTTTTCCTCCCTGCTTCTGGAAGGCAAAGGACTGACCCCCGCTCTGCCAGTCGACGTGGTGTTCCCCATGCAGCCCAGCTAGGGCAGGGGAATCTCAGCTCCCGTTCACACTCTGCATCTTTTTCCCCTCTACTCCACGGATTCAACTGAAAGTGAAGGGAATCCATCAGTGTTGGAAGGGCTGCAGCTTGGCAGCTGCAGCTTCTTGTGCTTTCCTTTGCGGAGCTCTCACAGATACTGCTGGCAAGAAATTTCATAAAAGACAGAGACCACATAAAAAAAGTTGGCATCGAAACAGAAAGAACGGCTGGGGCCAGAAGCCAATATGGAAATTGGGTTTAAAAAAAATAATAATTAAAAAAAAATTTTCTACTACCATTTTCTCCTTAAATAATTAAGAAAACAAAACCAAAATGAGAGAGGGAGAAACAAATGAATTATGATTGCGGCACACACAACAGCAACCCCTATCAGAGCTCAGAAGGGTATTATACTCTAAACACTTTTTCTTCCCTTACTGCTGAAAGATTAATACTGGTTATCCCATTAAAGTTGGGAAAATGCCATTCTTGTGTCTTAAAGCTCTAGCATTGGAGGTCAAGAAGTGTATGCTGCTTCTTACAAGGCTAGTGTGGATGTAATCTTCCCAAAGTTACAATAATTAATGTTAAGCTTCTTTAGCAATACGTTTCTGAAAGAACTTGCCTGATAATATACTTAGAGCCTGGCTAGCTGTTTGTGTTTCTGAGCAAGAAATGTTATTCTATGCTGCTCACGTAGCTCAGCTTAAATCTTTAGTCAAACTAGGGTGATGATGAGCAGTTTGACTTCTAATAGAAATCATATCCCGACGCACAAAGGTGAGACGTGGCGGGTGCAGGGGAACCAGGGGGGCACAGGCACTGGGGCTGACCCCACCGAGCTGCGCGGGGTCCGGCCGTGCAGCCCTGCTGCAGCACACCCATTCCCTGAGAGAAACCTGCCCTAACAGGTGTAACACATTCACTGGAAGGCAAGCCAAGAGCAGCTGCAAAAGAGCTGACACTGGAGATCTGCTCAGCCCCACACTTCCCCAGTTAGCACAAAAGCCTGCTGCCTGCAAGTGTCCCCGTGCACTTGGGCTCAGGAGCTGTGCTTATGAATGGAGTGGGAGATTAGATCTCCCTCCACTCTAAAACTGAGATAATTTCATTTGTTTCAAGCCGCTTCTGCCACCTCAGGATTTGGCCCTTGCTGCACATGAACCGCCCAGGTTGCAGCTGCATTTCTGAGTTACCCCAGAACGTGGATTTTGCTCTGGTTTGGCACGGCTTTCGAATGCCATCTCTAGATTTCTAACAGACAAACACATCTCTCCCAGGCTAATAAAACTCTGAAAACCATTTTTGGTGAGTGGAGTTGTGAATGAGTGGCCCCAGCATGCCAGAGTGACCCCAGAAGCAGGGAGAATCTCATCTCCAGGGGGAAAAACCCCACGTCCCGACGACGTGTTCACATTTATCTCTTTGCTTCCATTTTCAGCCCCGTGAATGCACACTTTATTTCTGGCCACAACAGCTTGTTCTGCTAGAAGTTCTTTTTGTCTTTCTATGCAGATTGTCATGCAACAGCATAGGTAGGAAAATTCACTCTTGACTGAGTTCACAAGGGGAAATTATGCAAAGAGGTTACTAATCAGTCGATGACCTATCCTTGGAGGCAATACAGAAGACACAGGAATACCCCAACCAAGTCACCCTACTGCATTATAATCGTGAGCAATAGGCAAGGAGACTTATTCTGCTAACCTGACAGTGACTGCACTCTCCATCGTTCAAATAGGTGAGAAAAAGGGGGGAAAACCCACCAACAAAACCAACAACCCAAACCCCACAAAGCAACCTAGACACTTTACTGGCAACTTGACCCCGCGACGGTTCCAAGAAACAGGTTCACAGCCACCAGCCTGGTTAACAATGGTGTCAGTCAGCCAGCCCCCAAGCTGTCCAAAGAACCAGCCAGACACTGCTGCTGCCCAAGGAGAAGGAAAATACCTTCTAGACCTGCCTTCTGGATAATACAGCTGTAAGGCACAGGCTCACCACAGCTGGTGACTATGCTGAAGATAAGGAGGGAGATAGAGGAAAGGACACTGGCAGCTCAGGCTCCCAGCTACCTAACAGCCCAGCGCCTTTTGTCCCCCCTCTTGCCTGCAGATGTGCTCTGATAGGAAGAAACTGCATTTTATGCCTCAAACAGGATCCTGCCAGACAAGCAGAAACCCCCAGCATTGCTGACTCTCCAGTGTTTGACAACTTGTATGCTTTAATTAAAAACACACTCAGGGGCTGCAAGGCACTGTCGTGTGCACGTGCCCTGGACTGCTGGTAAAATAGAGCACGGCACGCATGTGTGTCCAACACTGGTGTGCCCAGCCCAGAAACCCCTCTAACATATTTGTTTGAATGTGCCCATAGCATTTCCTATCTTTGAAAGGAAACCCCTGTTTCCCAGGACCCAAGCGTTAGCAAACTGTGCCGAAGGTAGCAAGCCGCTAAAGGACAGCGGGAAGAAACGTGATAGCAAAAAGGACTGAACACAAATGAGAGTTAAGGATGAGAAGTGAAAATTCCAGTCTGTTCCAAGAGACTAAATCATCCACTCAAAACATCTTCTGCTCCTGGTACTTTTTTTTTTTTTTCCAGCTCAACCCTTTTCTGTTAATAAATTCAAATGTTTCCCTTTTACCAAACCTCAATCCCTTCTATCTTCAAAGCTGTGCAAAACGCTCACTAATTAATACATGTGCCTTGCCTTTCACATGTGGCAACAAAGCCTCTGCTGCTGCTTCGATTGGTAAGAGTTAATTTGCAGTGACACAACATATGGGTTTACAGTGTCCCCAATGTTTGTGCCTTGCTTCACAGTGTAATTAGTCCTATTGAGGAGGAAGCTTACGTGCTGGAGATGGAGGGGTGAAGCGGCGGCTGGGAGATGGCGATGCTGCCCCATCTTCAGCACCTGCCGTGTTGGGATTGGGTATGAGCTGGGCCAAAAAACCCAACCCCGCACCCCAAACCCCAAAGAAAAATGTGCAGAAGACTCTCAGGCTGCAGTAACCGCCATTAAAAAGGCAGAGCTCGTCAAGATCCACCCCACAGGACTACGTGCACCCAGGAGAACCACCAAGGCGTATCAGACCCTACAGGGGTGGTAATCTCAGCAGACGTTAACTCCCCTTTTTTGGATCTCCTCATTCAGACTACCAGCACCCTGGAGAACCACCAAGGCATATCAGATCCTACAGGGGTGGTAAATCTCATCAGACTTTAACTCCCCTTCTTGGGATCCTCTCGCTTAGACCATCTGTACCCAGGGGAACCACCAAGTTGTGTAAAATGCTACAGGAGTGGCAAATCTCAGCAGACTTTAATTGCCCCTTTTTGGATTTTCTCATTCAGACTATCAGCACCCTGGAGAACCACCAAGGCGCATCAGATCCTACAGGGGTGGTAAATCTCAGCAGACTTTAACTCTCCTTTTTTTGGATCTTCTCATTTAGAGGACCAGAGGCTTCCTGGCAGGGTCAGCACAGATTGACTGCAGGATGCCAACGGTTCGATTTTCACCTTAGAGCAGCACCACAGACCCCAAATAACTTCAGTGCTGCCGTTGAGATGTGAACTGGGTAAAAGCAGCAGCGCGGAAATCACCATCAAGGTGAATGATGGGCCAGTGGAGAATGGAGTTAAAAAAAACCAACCCACACCACCTTTAGTGTTTAAGATGCACCCTGAAAGCAGCGAGCAGAAGATAGCTGTCAACACAGGGAGCTTATCTGCCCGCGCGAGATTCCGCGATACCGCCTTCAGCTGAACGTGGCTAATGACAGAAAACAAACTCGACAAAAATAACCCCACGAGGACACTTTAAAACAATGGATTAAACCACCTGCATTATTTCCCCTGCAATTAAACTGCACAATTACGAGGGAGCAGGAAAAACACCCAGCCGGCGATAGGATCGCTTATCTGGTTCTCTAGTGAATCCAATTTCCAGCCACCCTCGCCGCACGCCCCGCGTTAACTCTTCGCGCCGTGGGTACTCACAACTCTGAAATATAAAATTAGTTGCTTTTGAAGGACACTGAGCTCCCTCTGGTGAAGGCATAACAAGTTTATTAAGTAAGCACCACCTCTGGAAGTATAATCCCCTCTGGCTTCTTCCACGGAGTTTATTGGTTCAGTTTTCCTAACCATGAGCATCATTAGGGCAATGCAGTAATTAAGAGTTGTTAGAAAGTGAATTCTCCAACTGCAGATTAGAAAATTAAACTATTTCCTGATTACATATTAATGGAGCACAACAATAGCAGTTGCCATAAGCTTGGAAGGCAACCAAGGGATAAATCTGTGTACTTAATTACCATAAACAATGGCTGCATAGAAATGAGGTTTTATGCACATTCCCTTCTGTAATATGTCTGATATCAGTACACACTTGACAATTCTTGTTCAATTATCTCTATTATTTAATGCGCTGTGAACGGCTCTGTGTAAATAAAATTAACCACCCCAATTACTTTGAATTCATCTAGGGACAACGGAATGAGAGGGAAAAAAAAAACCAGAGGAAGGAAAAAAAAAAAGTGAAGAATTCTGCATGCCTATTAATATAAAACATTACAGAAGCTTTCAGCAGGGGTTTTTTTCTTCCCCCCCTCCCCTCCCCTCTCCTTGTCTGTATTTATTTTGTCTGCGTTTATTTTAGCGCCGCTGCTAATTCAATTACATTTCCCGGCCGCGGTCAGTCGGCAGCGGCGGAGGCTCGGGTTGCTTTATTTCATTAAGCCTTAGAAGGGTGCCACAAACGCGCTGACATCCACTGGGTGAGGGTGCAGGAGCTCTTGGACGCGCGACACAAACATGGACATTTCGGGAGCTTGCAGCTAATCAGAACGCAAACAATTGACGACCCCTTCGAACCCTCTGGTCAGACAACAAAATATCCAATAGCTGCATTTTATGGAGGGAGATTTCCTCCCCCCCCCCCAATAGTTTTAGGTTTTTTGCAATTAGTGAAGAAAGAGTGGGCAAAAAAGGAGCCAAATTCAGATCTAGAGATGTGCGAACGAGGCTTCTTTGTTTTGTTTTGTTTTCCTCTAATTGCATTATGTGATAATGCTGCATTTTAATTGGCATTTGGCTATCAAGATGACAGCCATCTGAAAACACAAGGACAGAAGACTCTCCCCTGGAGAACAGACACTGTCAGCAGCAGAGACAAAACTATTTTATCCATAACGGGTTAGGCGCAACATGGCTAAGCACAATCCTGAAGGAGGGCAAGATAATCCCAGCCCCTGTCATCGTTTAATGTCAGGCCATTGGAACGGGGGAGAAGGGAAATCAATGATATTAGGCTATATGATTTTTATACTCGGCCATACAACTCCTTCCTCCTCCTCTGCACCACATTTGCTCTACACACCTACGTTACACCAGGACAAGCTGAGATCACCTTGGCATTTTCAAAGCCGAGACCCAGGCCTGGGGTTAGGCCACCAGCGACAGAAACTACTGGATATTGACAACAGCCTGACTATTCCCATTCACATGGGAAGCACCAACCCCATCATTTTAATAACTTTTTTTTCCCACACACACATCTTGCTCTCTACAGCTCCCTGAGAGGAGGCTGGAGCCAGGTGGGGGTTGGTCTCCTCGGCCTAGTATCAGGTGATAGCCTGAAATTGTGCCAGGGGAGGGTTAGGTTGAAGATGAGGTAAAATGTCTTTGCTGCAAGAGTGGTCAGGGATTGGAACAGGCTGCCCAGGGAGGTGGTGGAGCCACTATCTCTGGAGGTGTTCAAGAAATGTGTGGCCATGGCACTTGGGGCCATGGTGGCATTGGGTGGATGGTTGTACTGGATGATCTCGGAGAGCTTTTCCAACCCAAACAATTCCGTGATTCTGTGATTGTCTCCACTCAAATCATGAGCAGCTGGTGCTGGGAATGCAAAGCTTCAGACAGTTCCAAACTCTTTGCCTGGCTGACAACTTTTGAAGATCCCAGCTCCCCTTTGGACAAGAGCCAGGGGCTTGGTGTCCCCAGCCAAAAATCTGTCCCATAGGGCCAGAAAATGGTACCACACGTGCAGACAAGGGCTTGGGCTGTCTTCCTACAGCCCTGTTTCCACTAGATGCCCTTTTCCTAGTGGAGGGCAGAAGATGCAAGGGGAGCACTGGAAGGGATCCCTCGGAAACCAAGGTTGCATCCTAGGGATTGGATTAGAGAGCATCGTGTTGGGGACTCTTGTTGAGACCTGATCTACCTTCACAAATATTTGAGGGGTGGGTGTCAAGATGAAGGTGATGGGACAAGGAACAATAGGTACAGGCTGGACCAGGGGAGGTTCCACCTCAACATGTGGAGAAACGTCTTTGGTGTGAGGGTGCTGGAGCCCTGGAGCAGGCTGCCCAGAGAGGCTGTGGAGTCTTCTTCTCTGGAGACTTTCCAAACCCACCTGGGTGTGTTCCTGTGTGACCTTCTTTAAGTGACCCTACTTTGGCAGAGGGGCTGGAATCGATAATCTCCAGAGGTCCCTTCCACCCCCTACCATTCCTCGATTCTATGACTCCTCTCCTCCTGGTCCATGTCAGAAAGGGAGGGAGGCCTAGAGAACCTCCAAGACCCACTCCTTGCAGGTACCCACAGCCACTGTTGCCCTAGTAAAGCCAGGCTGGTATTTTCAAATGTTTCTTTGCAATTTTAAGTGCCAGAAATAGTAAGTGGAGAGTCTAATGAAGCCAGCCAGGGGCACGAGGTGGAATCTAACCAAGACCATGCACTGCCCATACATTTAGCTGCTTCCCTTTCAGTCAAAGCTATGAATCTGTCAGCATTTCCCAAAGCCTGCATTGTCCAGGGGTTAGTTTCCATGTCTCTCTGGTCTTGCCACCAGCCTCTCTTTTCACAGAAGTATTAAGGTTGGAAAAGGCCTCTGAGATAATCAAGTCAATTGTCAACCCAACACCACCAGGCACTCTAAACCATGTCTTGAAGTGTCTTCTCTACACATTTTTTAAATACATCCAGGGATGGAGACTCCACCACCTCCAGCCTGTGCCAGTCTTTGAGAAGCTTTTCAGTCAAGAAGTTTCTTCTAAGCTCCAACCTGAACCTCCACTGGTGCAACTTGAGGCCATTGCCTCTCCTCCTATCACTTGTTACAAGGGAGAAGAGACCAACCACACCTCACTCCAACCTCCTTTCAGGCAGCTGTAGAGATGTGTTGATACATGGGAGCAGGACACCAAGTCTTTCCCTGTGAAATGAATGTAGTCAAGAGTAGATATTCAAACTGCAGCCTCAGCAACAAAAATGGCTCTCAAACTCAGAGGATCCAGGTGGCAAAGAGTCTCCCCACTGGAAAAAAACCAATGAACCACCCTCAGCTTTATGCTGGAGAAGAATGAGAAAGAAGAGAGAGGTGGAGCTTTCTTCCAATTAGAAGTTTAATAAAGCACAGAGCCAAGCACACAGGAGAAGGAGAGAGTGGTCCAGTGCCCAGCAGACACAAGGGGGATGAGCAGATTATGCAGAGCACAGATTCAATTTTAAGGCAACCATTGAGTCATGATATGAGCCTCCCAGTTGTTTCATTTATCTTGTGTGGCACACATGGCAACAAAGCTGGAGACCCCAGTACAAAAAGTGGGGACAGTCACCCTGCAGGTGTTCCCTGGGACAATTCAGTGCTCCCCACAGAGCTGTACAAACACAGCACCTTGATTGAGATGTTGAGGAGCAGGGGCACCAAAGGCTGCTACTTGCCTGAGGCTCTCCAGCAGTACCACCCCAAGCAGCACAAACCCAAGATGTACTTAAAGGGAACATTCATCATAAACCAAATTCCTTTGTGGTTCTCCTCCATGCTGTCTTTTCAGGATCTTTTAGCTACACTTGCCCATGCTGCCTCCTGGTTCCTAAAGCCTGCCCTTGCAGAAAACCCAACTGCCAAAAGACTTCTCAGCACACCTCTGACAGCTGGCAGCATTTCACTTTTCTCACCTTTCTGGGTTGTCTCAGCACCTAGAGGAGTATTTGCAAAACCCCATGGTCACCATCAAGAACCCTTCAGGGCTTTTCTAGCTATCAGGCTGTGGTTACTTTCTTCCTTCAAACTTGGCTTTATAGACCACTTGGTGGTCTGTGGCAAGCTGGCAGGTCCTGTGGTGCTGACTCTCTAAGGAAGTCAAACATTGGTGGGGAAGGAGCTCAGACTCTTATGCAAGAAGCTGCGACTCAGGTGGAGGCACAAGCTGGCTGTATCAGGAACTATTCCCTGAAGAGAGGTAGGGAAGAGAACCAAGTGCCAGCCTGACAAAGAGAGGAGATACAGCAGATCCTCTGACACAACTGCAGCAGGTCCCAGAGAGAGAGAGAGAAGGAGCAGGCAGGAGATCCTGCAGGAAAGCCAGGCAGATGAGGAGCATGCCAAAAGACACAGAAAGAGAGCCAACACAACAGTGTTAAAGGCAGAGCAAAAAAGAGATGTTCAGATTTCCCCCCCTACCATACCACATTAACAAAACCAAACCAAAACCAAACCCTACTAATACTACTTCTCCATGCCAGTTTCTGCCACAGGGGTGTTGTCTGAGGACAAATGGGACATTACTGGGCAGAGGAGGTGGCACACCAGACAGGCTCTCTCTTCAGACGTGAACCACCTCCAATCCTGCCTCCAGTTCTGGTGTCCCCAGCAGAAGGAGGACACAGAGCCACTGGAGAGAGCCCAGAGGAGGCCACAAAGATGATCCAAGGGCTGGAGCAGCTCTGCTGTGAGGTCAGGCTGAGGGAGCTGGGGGTGTTCAGGCTGGAGAAGACTCTGGGGGGACCTTAGAGCTGCCTTGCAAAAGCTGAAGGGACCCTGCAGGAAGGCTGCAGAGGGACTTTTCCTGAGGGTGTCTACAGACAGGCCAAGGGGGAATGGTTTGAACCTGAGGCAGAGCAGGGTTAGACTGAAGCTGAGGAAGTTCTTCAGTAGGAGGGTGGTGAGACTCTGGAACAGGTTGCCCAGGGAGGTTGTGGATGCCTCCTCCCTGGGTATGATCATCCCTTGGATAAGGCCTTGATCAGCTGAGTCTAGTTGAGAGGTGTCCCTGTGTTGGAGTAGATTGTCTCTGATGTCCCTTCCAACCTAAGCCACTCTAGGGTTCTATGATTCTATGTTGGAGAATCCTTGCTTTCAAGGCTACAAGAGTTACCTGTATTTACATACAACCCCACTTGTCACATGTCTTCCTCATAAATCCTGTTTTTAAGTTGGGAACACAAACAGGATTTATGTTATCAAGGGCCTTCCAAATGGTTTGTTTTCAGTTCAACCCCGAGTGCTCAGGGTACCTCCAGAACAAACCTACTGACCTTTGCTGGTTTAGATTCTAGTTGAAAAGCCCTCAAAGAGACCATGCAGTTACCCCTGCAATTCAGTTTTCCTCAAGACAGTTCCCCTTCTTCCATCTTCATTTCAAAGATAACCACACAAAACAGAGAAAGGAGCTGGCTCTAGGTAGGACAGACCCAAAGTTCACCACTTTACCACCAGGCAGAAACATTTATGTTGAAAGAAGGCAGACAGCACCTGAGCACTGACTGTGTACCAGAAAAACATCCCATAACTGGCAGAGGGAACATAACTGCCCAGGGAAGTACTGAAGGTGCTTAGGAAACAGATGGCACTGAGCTGGGAGGCAGTGTGGAGCTGCTGGAGGGCAAGAAGGCTCTGCAGAGGGACCTGCACAGGCTGCATCCATGGGCTGAGGCCAATGGGATGAGATCCAACAAGGCCAAGGGCTGGGTCCTGTACTTGGGGCACAACAACCCCAGGAAGGCTGCAGGCTTGGGGCAGAGGGCTGGAAAGTGCCCAGCAGAGAAAGCCCTGGGGGTGTTGGTGTGCAGCTGGCTGGAGATGAGCCAGGGGGTGCCCAGGTGGGCAAGGAGGCCACCAGCAGCCTGGCCTGGATCAGTAACAGTGTGACCAGCAGGAGCAGCAGCTCAGCACTGGGGAGGCCACATCTTGAGTGCTGGGTGGAGTTTTGGGGACTGCACCACTTATTCCCTCACACCCAGGAAAGCAAGAGAGGGGCACTCATTGGCATTCTGGCCACAACCCTCACAGCTAGGCTGGATAAGCCTCTCTGGAGTCTCCATTTTATGCAGGATCTTTCAAGGCAACGTCACCTCATCGTGAGCATGAGACACGAAGAGCAGAGAGCAACTTCTGCCACACTGCAGACTGCAAGAAATTAAACCAAAATCACATAAAGAGATGGGAAAAATCCCTTTTGAAACCGCAGGAATCAGACAGTAAGGTGGCTCGTGGAGTTGTAAACGTCCCCAGGTGCCCTGCTGGCGACTCTGTGTGTCTCTAGAGGTGGTGTTCTGAGTTTAGGGCAGACCTGTGAAGCACAGCCCTGGCCCTCCCGCTT
>CM037641.1:40381660-40431660 GCA_015227895.2 Colaptes auratus | reverse complement strand
CGCAAAGGTAGGTTTGGGCGAGGGGACAGGGACACGGCTTTTGCGAGGAGGCTTTCACAAACTCGGGCTGCGGGTTATATAGGATTGAAAGTGGCAGCTGTGGGGGCAAAAAAAAAAAAAAAAGAAGAAGAAGGAGCAGAGTGATTAACTTTTCCTGGGTTCTTTGTTGTTCTTGTTGTTGTTGTTGATGTTGTCGTTGGACTTTAATGCCTGGTGGCAACCACTGGCTTCTTTTCGCTTATATGGGCACCCTCCTGCAGGACTTACTCAACAGCCAGACCTAGCAATTGTGACCAGCAGCATTTGCCAGCGATGCCCTATTTTAAATGGGTTGGGGGGGGGGGGGAAGGAAGGAAAAAAAAAAAAAAAAAAAAAAGGAAAGAAAGAAAAAAGAAGAAAGAAAGAAATAACTAAAAAAGAAATCAGCCCTTTGGAAGTTGGCTTGGCCAGGCGCCGCGCGTGCGGCTGCCAAGGAGCTGCGTCTCTTCGCCCTGAACACGATCGGTATCGTTTGAAAAGCGTGTTGCCTTTAGCCTCTCTGCCTGCCCAGGAAGGAAATCTGTCGTTTTCTGTAGTCCCCCAGACTTGTATGACAAGAAGAACTAGTTTCTAATTTTATGCCCATTGAGATAAACCACTAATGCTGGATTGAAGGCTAAAAGGTAGGATTAGAATCCTACCCCACCGAACTGCATTTCATCAGCTCTAACTTTCCAAAGCCAGATTTGTAAGTAAGCCCTTTCCAGCTAAGGAAACTACAATTATCTTTTCCAGGGCTTCCTATGTTAATACTGGTAACAAATTCAAATGATTCTATCAAGACCAAATATCCCAGAAGACTGAACCACCGCGGTGTGTGGAAGCTGCAGATACCGGGAGGTGCTGTGTACCAAACAAATATTTCATTTTATACCTAATCTTTTATTATTTTTATTAAGTGTTTTGAAAGTAAATAGGGAAAGGCTAAGATGCATGACTAATAGCTAAGCCTTCTGAATGCTGAAACTGGTTATCAAAAGCTACCAAGACTTTGCCCTTCCTCTGCATTGAGACAATCGGTAATGAGGGAGTTCTCCAATGGCCCATTCTCTAGCCTCAAGGAGGCCGGGGATACACAATCCCCCAGGGAAGGTAACAGTTTATCCTTTTCCACAAACACAGAATGCCTCATTTAGAAACGTGTAAACTGCATTTTATTAAAAAACAAATCCACCCCGGTGCCAAGAGCTCCATGAGAACAGATGGACACCATGTATTCCTTAGAACCGCGCTTTCCAACTCTTTCTTGCCAGACCCTGCGCGGAGAGGAGCTGTGAGGTTGCACCTTTTTTTTTTTGGGGGGGGGGGGGGGGGGAAAGGAGAAGGGGGTGAAGGAGGGTGCCAGAAAAAAAAAAAAGAAATCATGACTCCCTTTAAAAAACACAACCTCCCTTAAGAAAAATCGAGTCCTCTCAAAAAATGTCAACTCCCTTTAACAACAAAAAAAATCGGGTCCCCCTTAAGAAATATCAACTCCTCTTAAGAAAAAAATCAAGTGCCCTGAAAAAATATCAAGTCCCCCTAAGAAAAATCAACTCCCCCTTAAAAAATAACAGCTCCCCTTAAAGAAAACCAGCTCCCTTTAAAGAAAATCAGCTCCCCTTAAAGAAAATTCAACTGCCCTTAAAATATCAAGTCCCCCTTAGAAAAAAAAAACAACTCCCCTTAAAAAATAACAGCTCTCCTTAAAAAAAAAATCAACTCCCCTTAAAGAAAATCAGCTCCCCTTAAAAAAAGATCCAACTGCCCTTAAAATATCAAGTCCCCTTAAGGAATAAAAATCAACTCCCCTGAACTAAATATCAACTCCCCTTAAAAAAAAAGCCAACTCCCCTGAAGTAAGTATCAACTCCCCTTCAAAAAAATTCAACTTCCCTTAAAAAAGAAAAATCAACTCTCCTAAAAAAATAGTAATAATATATCAACTCCTGTTCAGAAAAATCAGCTCTCCTTAAACCCAAATAATCAACTCCTTCACAGATGCTTTTTTCCTCAAGAGAAAAAAAAAACAACCCAACCCAAGCAACCCACCATTTTTGTCAAGTTAGGTAATCCCACATTACCCTAGGATCTGGCCTGTGCATTATTTGTCAAATTAAGCTCAAAACAAATAAATAATTATCCCCCCCCCCAAAAAAAAAGCATTACTCATTCCCCTCCTGGATGACTTTTCAGTCACACTTAATCGAGCGGTTACGACTCTGGTTAAATAAAAGATGGTTTCCTGTTATTAGCACAACAACCATCTGACAGCCTAAACCAGAGTCTTTACCAAAATAAACAAACATGACTAATTTTTTTCTCTCTTTTTTTCCCCCTTCCCCCCCCCCCCAGGCCTGGCAACATGCTAAAATATCACTGTGATTAGCCAGCAAATCCCATTTTAAGAAACCTTTTTATGACTGGGGACTTCTGCCACTTTACAAATGTATTCCTCTAAGCCCACTAATTCAGTTAGCCTTTTCAATCCATTGTATTATTCTTGGGCCAGCTTCATTTTGCATTAAATCCACTGCAGAAAGCTAAATTGAACGCAAAAATCAGACTTGATCCAGGCTTCCTTTTGTTCAAAGATAGAGACCGAAAGTCCTCTGCTGCTGCCACACACTTTCATCACCAATTTATAGGAACCGACAGTGTAAGGCAAAAGCAATGAAAGTCATTGTTTTGGGACTTCAAAGCAGCTCTGTATCTGGGGAAGGAAATCCTTTCAGTCAGCAGTGCTTTCCCCCTGGACTGCAGGTGGGTGAAAAGTTATACCCAACTGGAAGTGCCCCAGAGCCATACGGATATTAGTGACATACAGGGACTATTTACCACCAAAAAAAAAAAAAAGGGGAAAAAAATTAGTAAGAGCACAAGGGATCTAATGAAGATCATCTCAAAAATAGTAAGAACAGAAGGGGGCTAATTAACAAAATGAAATGGCAAATGGCTTGGTGTGTGCTTTATTAACGTGAACACGAAGAGCAGGCACGATGACTGCGTATGCCGCACGCTTGGCTCGGCTTCTCCTCAGAAGGACTCAAGGACCCTAGTGCCTATCAGTTTAAAGTGCATCATGGCTTCATTGTAATGGAGAAAAACTAGAGGGTCAGGCTTGAGAAGGGAGCAAATCACTGAGAGTCCAATGCTGCTCCCCTCAATGTTAGGGAGAGTCTGACTGGTGATGGCACCAGCAGCGGGATGGAGCCTGTGCTGCGTTTCTGACTGAAGTGGGAACCTGAGCAGGCAGAACTGAGCGAGGCTGCTTCTCTCTCTTAGTGTTAACGCCCATGACAAGCATCAAGATCACAAAAAAACACCCAAGGAGAACGTGTTGATTAATCAACAGGAAAAGCCACAGCTACACAACGGCACTGCCACGAAGCTTTTCTGCCTCTCTTCCTGGGAAGGATTTGCCAAGACATCATTTTCCTCCTCACAAAGTACAAACCCGAACCCGGAGCGCACAGGTACTGAAACAAAAGCATTAATCAGAACTTACCTTAACGTCTTGCTCTGAGCTATCAGTTACAGCTTTCTGAGCAGCGCTGGAGAGTGAATTTGCCACCTGTGGCTGAGCTTCTAGGAGCTTCTTCAGCTTCAAATCCACCAACTTACTGTTTTGTTCTGCTAAATATGCAAATACCACATAGAACAGAGTGAGATGCATTTCAATGCAGAGTCCCTACAACAATGTAGCAATTTAGGAGGTAGATTTCATTCCATTTGCCACCTTTTCAAACTAAAAAAAAAAAAGAAAGAGTAAAAACTAGGAGCAAAATGACTTTCTTTTTTTTTTTCTCTCTTTTCTCTTTTTTTTCAGCTCGGATTGGCATGTGTTTGTGTGATGTACACAGATAATGCCTAAGTGTTCTCTCTGTCAGAAAAAAATCTGTCTAGCACTCAGCTGAACAAGTAAACGTGCTCGAGGACAGC
Source organism: Colaptes auratus (assembly GCA_015227895.2). Classification (NCBI taxonomy): domain Eukaryota; kingdom Metazoa; phylum Chordata; class Aves; order Piciformes; family Picidae; genus Colaptes; species Colaptes auratus. The sequence continues at coordinate 40,427,700 of CM037641.1, read as the reverse complement.
AGATGGAAAAGCAGAAAGCAGCCTATATTTACTCTAAGTTCCTCTCAGCCTGTGCATACCTCTGCTGCAGTGAAAAAAACACACTTAAAGAGCCATTAATTTTAAGATGACATCTAACAATTTATCACATATTCTAAGTACTGATAACCCCTCCAGTTTATGAACTACTACTTTATCCTAAGGCTCTTTGGCACAGCTTCCTGACATGAAAATTTCAGTCTCAAAAGAGACGGCTTTCTAGTGATATTTCACTGTGATTTATAGGGCATGGGGAAGAGCTGTAAAATGCTTCCTAACTGCATCAAAGGGGCCCGAGTCTTGCTGAAGCCCCAACATTTTCTCCAGCAGTTTTGGCGACTTGGATCAGAGCCCAAAGCAAGCAGAAGCTGAGAATGTTACCTCTCCGTAATGCTCATTCTGTCCACGAGCGCTGACTGTATGAATTTGTAACACACCTGACACACAACAGTTACCTACACATACACACACAGCAAGGAGTGAGGTGTTAGCAACAAGCCACAGCTCTGCAGGGCTAAGCCCGGGTGGGAAAAGTGGAGTAGGGATGGTGCAGAAACCCCCAGAGATACTCCATGTGCAGCACCAGAACGGAGTGACCATGGCATCCCCTGCCCCTACAGCTGGGCTTTGGGTCAAGGCAGAGAGAAGAGCAGCTGCTGTGCTCTTCTCTAGGCACAGCCCGTGGTTTGCACCGCAGGCTGCTAGTTTGGAGCTGGTGTGGGCAATGCAGCCATGGCAGGTTTGCTGTGCAGCTCCCTCCAAGTTTTGGTGCGCTCCAATTCCTATCAGGCAAAGTATTTTTGGCACGCTGGCAATCCGAGGCTGCCTGCCTCCAGCAGCAGCGGGCTGGGCTGGGCTCTGACGAGGTATGGTTTCCCTTTCCTCTGGCACACCCAGGCAGGGTGTCCTTAATTGAGGCTCACATGTAAGTACATGCTCATCTCCGTGGGTTTATACACAAACACGATGTAATAAGTGTGACATAAGAGGTTCACATTCTATCAGGTACACTCACGGCAGCCTTGTGGCAACAGGACTGACAGATGCGGACAGATGTGACACCGAAAACCAACGACTGGCAGGAGAAATGAAAACAAAACAAAAGGTTTCTCTTCTGGAGAGAGATGGGAGGGATGAAGGCTCAGCAGGGGACTGATTAATTAGGGTGGTCAATAACGATCCCAAATGTGAAATCTGGGATCATTTGAAAATGGTCTCTGTGTTTTTGCATCTAGGTGCTCCCAGCCTTCACTAGACCTTGGCGGGACCCCACCAGGATCTGGGGAGGCCTGTTTCTATCCAGGTGTTAGCCTGCTTTCTGTGTTTCTGCCCATCCTCTTCCTTTGTACCTCTGGCTACTGTGCAGACCAAACTGCAAAATGATGCCCCAGGTTTTCTCCAGGATGCTGATGGTCCCTGGGGTCCCTTCCAACCTGCCATCCTGCGTGTGGGGCTCTGCGAGTGTCATGGCGCAGGTGAAGCGTTGGGCAGTGAGTCTGTATCCCTGGGGAAGGCACCTCTTAAGGAAAAAGGCCCTCTCAAGAAATAAATGTTGGCAAGCCACTGGGGCTACATGACAGGAATAGTCCTCTCCTGATTTTTCTATTTCTCCTCAAATGAACCAGTATTTAGTGAAAAATTACTCGACAGGATTCTGCTTGAAATCAGCTTAATTCAAGTGCTGGAAACACTTAAATGTGTTTTCTTCTGTGTTTGGAAATCCTCAAATGAAAAAAACAATAAAGGACATGACTCCAATCTTTTGCATTCAAAACAAGCCTAGAAAGAGAAGTGCTGTATACACACCGTGGGTGTTTTAACTTACAAAGAGCAAACAAGACATGAAGTGTTTGGATTTCATGTGTTAAATTAATGTATTGCGGGCTGCACACTTGGGTGCAGTTGGCAGGGGCAGAACCAAGTCAGAGGATGCTGTAAGAAGTACTCTCCTACTGCCTGTGCCTGTTCCTTGCCCCTCCCCCCCCCTTTCCCCGTGCTGTCCTGAGCTTGCAGCACTCTGGACTTGAGCTAACTTGCAGAGAAGCAGAAACGCCCTGGCAGAGAAGCACTCCACACACTACAAAGAAGCCCTCGGCACTTCCCAGGGCTGCTCGTAACAGGCAGATTTGTGCAGAGAACCAACTCCTTCAGCGACTCTCTGCCGGCAGAGGAGCCCCTGCTGCTGGGAATGACCTTCAGATCCATGAAGATCCAGTGCCTTGGTAAACAGGCATCTCCTTTGCAAGATCCTGCCATCCGTGTGTCATCGGCGGAGGAACCTGAGCTCCAGTGCTGTCTCCTGGCAGTTTTTGAAGGGGGAAACGCCACGGCTAGGGTTTATTATTGCTTGAGCAGCAGGTGCTAGGAGTATACAAGCATCCCTACAAGAACAGGAATGCTTCTAGAATGTGCTGCTAAAAAAACTGTCATTTGAACTCTGGTAAATCAGACCGATTCTGTTCAAATTTATACATCCCAGAAGGAAGGAGCAATGAGGTAAAAACATGCCAAGTGGTGCTCAGGAAGGAGCTGGAGGGATACTGAGCCTCCATGGGAAAAACAGAGACCTATTTGCTCCTCCTGCCTGAGCAGGTGAGGCAGGGTGTCGGCCCAGAGAGCGGCAGTGAGATTGCTCACTCCTTGCTTTGCTGGGACAGCCCAGGCAAGGTGACTTCAGGTGGCCCTGGGATCCCTGTTCCTCAGCAAACAGCAAGAGACATTGCAGCCTGCCTTGTCTGGAAAGCATGGTTTTGTTGCTGACCTTAAACACCAAGCAAACATGAGTGCAAAAGAATAAGCATTAGGGTTTAGGAGACCTGGAAAGGCACAAAGGAATAAAGCTATGACAGAGAGAAGCGACACATCAGTCAGTACTTCCACGAGGACAGAGGGTTAGTCATGCAAAATACACAAAATAGCCATTATTTAAATTACCCATGGAATCAAGGTCATTTTCTAGGTTAGTAAGCTCATCTCCACCTCCAGTAACAGAGCATCAGGAGCCTCCTCGTTAGTATCTATCTCAATATTATCATCATCCTCATCCTCATCTGTAGGAACACACAGCATCAAGGTTAGTATTTCCTTAGGTACATGCACCACATCCCTGACCAAAAAAAAAAACCCAACCCAAAACACCCAAACAAAACAAAAACCCCACAAATGTAATGAATGCTTTAGAGAACAAGCTGAGTTATGATCAAAATGCAAATCATTAAATAAGTCTGGAAGGAAATTTCACTCCGTCCACTCATGGATTTATCTTTAAACTGATGCAATTCAGCAGACACACAGGGGGCTCTGCTGGAAACTCCTGCTACAATAGAGGCTGGCCTCAGCAGTGGCTGCTCTCTGCCTCAATCTCTGGCTGACTCTGAAAAGCAGACGTGCTTTTCCTTCCAACTCAGAACAATTCCCCCCCCACCCCCGCAGACTCCCTCTTCTCTGCGCTGCAGAATGGGTGCAGGTTGGGATGGGGCTGGCCAGCAGAAAGGACCTGGAAGCTCTTGAGAAAGGCAGCAGCTCTGGGGTACTGAGTTGGGTGAGACTTGCTGCTCCTTGTTTTGCACAACACCTCACAGCCCAGGTGACCCCTGCACCTCGCTCAGGTGTCAGGCTCTCCTAGCACTCCTGGCACAAGGAGGCAAACCACCACCTCGGTGCTTGGCAAGTGCTGACCTGGGCTGTAGCAAGAGCACGCTGACAGAAGGCTGCCTTGCTGCACCCCTTGGAGCCAGAGCTGTTTGTCAGCTCCACACACTGCAAATCAAATAATAATTGTAATTACACATGGGATTTTTTTTTTTCTTTAAATTTTTTTTTTATGGGATCCTTCTACCCAGTTTCTCAGAGCAGCTTATGAATATCACTTGTAAATGAGCCCCATAATGTTTTTATGAAGCAGGAGATTATTATAATTACAATTATGATGGACCTAAAACAAAGCCTGACTCACATTTTCAATACAAATATATAATGAAATTAAAAGGCCATAAAAGCCAGATTAGTACTTTCAAAGGATGCACTTGCGTTGTATTTACTCACTTCAAGTCTCATATCAAGTGCTATCTATGCTTGTCCAGACTCATACAAACACTGTTTTTTTCTGTGTGTGCATAGGTGTAGTAATGGCAAAAAAAACCCCAGAAGTGGAGTGTGTGTAAAAGGGCAAAAAAAACAGAAATGGAGTGTGTGAAAAAGTGACAGAAAAAGACAAGTGGAGTGTGTGTAAAAATGGCAAAAACCCAGAAGTGGAGTGTGTAAAAAAAGTGACAGAAAAAGAGAAGTGGAGTGTGTGTAGAAATGAGAAGTGGAGTGTGTGTAGAAATGAGAAGTGGAGTGTGTGTAGAAATGAGGAGTGTGTGTAAAAATGGCAAAACCCCAGAAGTGAAGTGTGTAAAAAAGTGACAGAAAAAGAGAAGTGGAGTGTGTGTAGAAATGAGAAGTGGAGTGTGTGTAGAAATGAGAAGTGGAGTGTGTGTAGAAATGAGAAGTAGAGTGTGTATAAAAATGTCAAAACCCCTGGAGTGTGTAAAAAAGTGACAAAAAAGGAGAAGTGGAGTGTGTGTAAAAATGGCAAAACCCCAGAAGTGGAGCGTGTGAAAAGTGATAAAAAAAGAGAAGTGAAGTGTGTGTAGAAATAAGAAGTGGAGTGTGTTTAGAAATGAGAAGAGGATTGTGTGTAAAAATGGCAAAAAACCCAGAAGTGGAGTGTGTGAAAAAGTGGTAAATAAAGAGAAGTAGAGTGTGTGTAGAAATGAGAAGTGGAGTGTGTGTAGAAATGAGAAGAGAAGTGTGTGTAAAAATGGCAAAACCCCAGAAGTGGAGTGTGTAAAAAAGTTACAAAAAAGAGATGTGGGGTGTGTGTAGAAATGAGAAGTGGAGTGTGTGTAAAAGTGACAAAAAAGAGAAGTGGAGAGTGTGTAAAAATGGAAAAGAGAAGTGGAATGTGTGTAGAAATGGGAAGTGGAGTGTGTGTAAAAGTGACAAAAAAGAGAAGTGGGGTGTGTGTAGAAATGAGAAGTGGAGTGTGTGCAAAAGTGACAAAAAGAGAAGTGGAGAGTGTGTAAAAATGGAAAAGAGAAGTGGGATGTGTGTAGAAATGAGAAGTGGAGTGTGTGTAAAAGTGACTAAAAAAAGAGAAGTGGGGTGTGTGTAGAAGTGGCAAGAAAAAGAGAAGTGGAGAAGCAGATGTAGATAACAACTAAGGGAACTTTAGACCACCTGACAGCAACAAAAAATGTGAATTGTAATTACAGAATCCTGGCAAATTCAAACACTGCAGAAACCAAAAAAGGTCCTTTGACAAGGGCTTGCAGTGCTAGGATGAGGGGCAATGGCTTTGCGCTGGAAGAGGGGAGACTGGGACTGGAGATGAGGAAGAAATTCTTGGCAGTGAGAGTGGGGAGACACTGGCACAGGTTGCCCAGGGAGGCTGTGGCTGCCTCCTCCCTGGAGGTGTTCAAGGCCAGGCTGGATGAGGCCTTGAGCAACTTGGGCTGGCGGGAGGTGTCCCTGCCCATGGCAGGGGGGTGGAACTGGATGATCTTTAAGGTCCCTTCCAAGGCAAACCACTCTGTGAATCCTCAGATTAGATGATTTGATTTTCTTTAATTTAATAGAGCAAGATGAGATCAGAGGCAGTGTCTTTGCAGCACCGTTGTAGGCAACACAAGAGCAGGGAGTATTGAAGACACCAGCTCCTGAAGTCAGATCATGGCCTGACCTAGATGTGACCTCTCACCACCACACTAGGGTTTCCATTGCAAGTTGGCACACTGTGACTGTGATTAGCAGGACACTTACACTTGCTTAAAAAATAATAATGAAAAGAGAGAGAGAAAAAAGTCAATTAAGAGGAGCCATTTGAAGCCATTTCAGAAATGTTCAGGTCTCTTTCAGAAGCTAGGGAGGCCTCCTTCGAAACTCCTCAAGTTTGGTGTTGTGTTGTATTGTGTGTTTTTTTTTTCCCAGGCCAATGTTCTTGCAGTGGATGAAGAAGGGAAATGTGTGTAGGGAGCGTGTTACAACAAGGCTCTGCAATTAGAAATGATAACAGGAACAAGGTGACGGAGAGATAACAGCCTATCTGTTATGAAAAGAACAAATTGCTAGCGTGGAAAACTTCAAGTGCTTGGGAGCGGGTCCAGCGAAGGGCCACGGAAATGATCAGGGGGCTGGAGCAGCTCTGCTGTGAGGACAGGCTGAGGGAGCTGGGGGTGTTCAGCCTGGAGAAAAGAAGGCTCTGGGCAGACCTTAGAGCAGCCTGCCAGTACCTGAAGGGGGCTACAAGAAGGCTGCAGAGGGACTGTTTGACAGGACCAGGTGCAATGGCTTCAGACTAGAGCAGAGCAGATTGAGACTGGATGTGAGGAACAAGTTCTGCACCAGGAGGCTGCTGGAACACTGCCACAGGTTGCCCAGGGAGGTGGTTGAGGCCTCATCCCTGGAGATACTCAAGGTGAGGCAGGACAGGGCTCTGGGCAGCCTGATCTACTGGAGGATGTCCCTGCTGAGTGCAGGGGGTTGGACTGGACTGGACTGCAGAGCAGAAGGGCTGATCTTTAGACTACACATATCCAGTGTTAATACCATGGAAACATAGAATTGATTGGGTTGGAAAAGTCCTCTGAGATCATCCAGTCCAACCATCAACCCAACACAATCATGGCCACTAAACCATGTCCCCAGCTGCCATGGGCACATATTTCTTGAACACCTCCAGGGATGGGGACTCCACCATCTCCCTGGGAAGGATATCCTTGCTTAGTGCAGAGGGGGTTGGACTGGATGACCTTTGGAGGTCCCTTCCAACCCAGACCATTCTATGATTCTGTGATTCGAGAAGCAGAGTTAGGAGAGCACTGAAGAGCTGCTTCCTTGAAGAGGATGTAAATGTGGAGCCTAGAAAGACAGCAAAGCTTTGCTAGGGCATGAAGAAATGAACAAAATTAAAGATACAGCATTCAGCCAACAACTAAAACAGTACTGATTACAGAATCATTAAGGTTGGAAAAGACCTCTAAGGTCATCAAGTCCATGACCTACAGTGTCTGGAGTGCAGATAGTGAAAGAAGAATCTCTTGGAAGCAAATGGAAATGCCAGAATATTACTGGAAAAAAAAATCCAGAGGATTTCATTTGTGAATGGAGTTACCTCCTGTTGGTGGCCACTCACCAGTGGTGTTCCCCAGGGCTCAGTGCTGGGCTGAGTTCACTTTAATATCTCTATCTGTGATCTGGGTGAGGGGATCCAGGCACCCTTGGTCAGTTTGCAGCACTGAGCTGGGAGTGTGGAGCTGGTAGAGACTAGGAAGTCTCTGCACAGCCTACATCCTTTGACTGAGGCCAATGGGATAAAATCCAATAAGGCCAAGGGCTGGGTCCTGCACCTGGGCACAACAACCCCAGGAAGGCTGCAGGCTTGGGGCAGAGGGGCTGTAAAGTGCCCAGCAGAGAAAGCCCTGGGGGTGTTGGTGTGCAGCTGGCTGGAGATGAGCCAGGGGGTGCCTAGGTGGGAAAAGAGGCCACCAGCAGCCTGGCCTGGATCAGCAATGGTGTGGGCAGCAGGAGCAGGGCAGGGATTGTCCTCCTGCACTCAGCACTGGGGAGGCCACACCTGCAGTGCTGGCTGCAGTTCTGGGGCCCTCACTGCAAGAGGGACATTGAGGGGCTGGAGAGGGTCCAGAGAAGGGCATGGAAGCGGGGAGGAGCAGCTGAGGGAGCTGGGGGTGATTAGTGTGGAGAAGAGGAGGCTGAGGGGTGACCTCATTGCTCTCTGCAGCTCCCTGAGAGGAGGCTGGAGCCAGGTAGGGGTTGGGCTTTGCTCTCTAGGAACAGGTGACAGGAGGAGAGGAAATGGCCTCAAGTTGCCTTGTGGGAGGTTGGAGATTAGAAGAAACTTGACTGAAAGGGTTCTCAAAGTCTGGCAGAGGCTGCCCAGGGAGGTAGTTGAATGCCCATCCCTGGAGGTGTTTGAGAGAGTCAGAGATGTGGTGCTGAGGACCATGGTTTGGTCCTAGCCCTGGTAGAATTAGACAATGGTTGGACTCCATGATCTGGAAAGGCTTTTGCAACCCAAATGACTCTGAGATTCTGTAGCTGTATTCAGGTTAAGCTCAGGCTCAATTTGTGGTTCAAGTGACAATCTTTTGACTGGGTTGAAGTTTGTCCACATGTGGAGGAGCTGCAGCAGACTGCATCTATTTCTAGGTGAAATTAAAGAGCAATTTGGCAATACTACAAGTGAGTCACTGCAACCACAGAGGGTAGCTACTGCCCAGCTGAGCAGCCAGGATGCACTCAGGTGTGTGTTGCTTGGAGGGGAGCAAGAGGAGGAGCAGCTGTGTACAGGCACAATTAAAGAGTGGGGAGGAAGTAATTAAATAACCTAGGATGGGGAGTCATAGATCGTGAAGAGGGATGGAGAACACCATCACCTACTTAACACACAAGTAATGTGCTCAGCCCCACCAAGGATGTGATTTGCAAAAGAGAGTGATGTTGGCCAGCTTGGTTTACTGGGCAAAGAAAGGAACATTGGAGACCTGAGCCAAAGGGACAGGTACAACCAACTGCTTTTCTTATTGGTGTCAGATGGAACACGAGTGTCTAGGTTAGGGTGCAATAAAAACGTATTTAAATCCAGATGCACGTAGAATAAAGGATCACAGGATGTTAGAGGGTGAAGAGGACCTCTGGAGATCTTCCAGTCCAAGCCCCCTGCCAGAGCAGGAGCATAGAATCCAGCACAGGTCACATAGGAACACATCCAGACAGGGCTGGAAAGGCTCCAGGGAAGGAGAACTCCACAAACTCTCTGGGCAGCCTGCTCCAGGGCTCTGGAACCCTCCCAGGGAAGAAGTTCCTCCTCATGTTGAGGTGGAACCTCCTGTGCTGGAGTTTATATCCATTGCCCCTTGTCCTATCACAGGGTGCAACTGTCCCCTCCCTCTTGACCCTCAGCCCTCAGCTATTGATAGACATTGATCAAATCCCCTCTCAGCCTTCTCCTCTCCAGGGTAAACAGCCCTAGGCCTCTCCTCACCAGGCAGTGCTCCAGTCCCTTCAGCATCCTAGTAGCCCTCCCTTGGACTCTCTCCAGCAGATCCCTGTCCTTCCTGAACTGGGGAGCCCAGAACTGGATGCAATATTCCAGGTGAGGTCTCAGCAGGACAGAGTGGAGGGGGAGGAGAACCTCCCTGGATCTGCTGCTGACTCTACAGGCACTGTGAACTTAAAGCTGGATTTTCCTGACACCTGGGCTTACAGCTAGGTGTTAGTTTGGGAAATACAATTTCCCCTTAAAGGACGTAGAAGACAGTAAAAGAGCAAGGAGCAGGTACTGCGCCGTGTGCTCAGCACACATGTGGGGCTGAGTGACACCACATGACTCCAGCTCGTGGCACCGGGAAGCTGGCTGAAATTTGATGACATTTTAAAGTCGGTTTAATGACAACATTACAACTCAAAACCTGCAAAGGCCAAGTGGTATGCCAAAAAAATGCCATGTCAAACCTCCCACGGGTGGCCTTTACAATTCTTTTCCCATCAGAGTGAACACAAGAAGTTTCTTCCAGCATTCCTTAAGTTGTTTTCCCCACAAATGATGGCCAGGCTCCTAGCTAAAAATATTGTCATGGGTGAGTTGGAGCTGCTGATGAATACTGAAGAAATTTTAACCAACAATCTTCTTCAGAGTGAGGGTGGGGAGACACTGGAGCAGGTTGCCCAGGGAGGTTGTGGATGCCCCCTCCCTGGAGGTGCTCAAGGCTGGGTTGGATGAGGCCTTGAGCAACCTGGACTAATATATGAGGCTCACCACTATTTTTCATGACATTTACAACATGATTGCCTTAATTACTTTAGTTTCTAGCTAGCTCCTTTAAAGCCCTTTTGCTGAGCTAGGCCAGGCTGGATGAGGCCTTGAGCAACCTGGGCCAGTGGGAGGAGTCCCTGCTGAAGGCAGTGGGTTTGGAACTGGATGATCTTAGAGGTCACTTCCAACCCAAACCATTCTACAAATGATAGAAATCTCATTCTGTAAAGAATAGGCCAAAATGTTCAGGCCACATCCTTGTTTTTCATTCACAGGCATTCTTGGCTTCTCATGGCTGTAAACTGGGTAACGTTAACGGGAGGAGCTTCAACAGGGCCAAGTGCCAGGGCCTGACCTTGGGTCACAACCCCAAGCAATGCTGCAGGCTTGGGGCAGGGTGACTGGAAAGCTGCTGGCAGAAAGGGAGCTGGGGGTGCTAATGGCCAAGCAGCTGCAGAGGAGCCAGCAGGGTGCCCAGGTGGCCAAGAGAGCCAGTGGCATCCGGTTGGGATCACCAATTCTGTGTCCAGCAGCAGCAGGGAGGGGATTGTCCTCTGGGCCTCAGCTCTGGGCAGGCCACACCTCCAGGGCTGTGCCCAGTTTGGGGCAGCTCAATACAAGAGAGATGTGGAGGTGCTGGAGCCAGGGCAGAGGAGGGCAAGGAAGCTGGCAAGGGCCTGGAGAAGAAGTCTGATGAGGAACAACTGAAGGAGCTGGGGATGGTTAGTGGGAAACAGAGGAGGCTGAGGGCAGACCTCCTGGCTCTCTCCAGCTCCCTCAAAGGAGGTTGTGGAGAGGTTGGTGCTGGTCTCTTCTCCCAGGTAATTAGTGATAGAACAAGAGGAAAAAGCCTCAAGCTGCAGCAGGGTGAGGTCAGACTGGAGAGTAGGAAGAATTTTTCCCCATCCAGAGTGGTCAGGCACTGGACTGAGCTGCCCAGGAAGGTGGTGGAGTCCCCAAGCCTGGAGGTGTTTAAAGGTGGTTTGGCTGTGGTGCTTGGGGCTATGGTTTAGGGGTGAGCCTTGTAGAGCAGGGTCAGGGGTTGGACTTGGTGATCCTGAGGATGTCTTCCAACCTGCATGTTTCTGTGACTGTGACTCTGTGAACACCAGCCTGACTTAGGAAGCATCTCCAGGGCCAGGCCTTTCTGACATGTGCACCTGACAAGCAACTGCCCTTTGAAGCGTGAATACAAGTGATACACCCCGAAAGGTCTCTGTTTTCTAGGTTGCCATAGGGAATAAGATAGAAGGTTCCTCAGCTCACCTCCAGATGCCTTTGACCTTTCTTTCAACTTTTCTGCAGCCGTTTCCCCGTAGCTAGGAAGTTCTGACATCTTCACTCCAGATCGAGCTTCTGCTATTAGCTGACGAGCTCTCTCTCTCAGCTGCCGACGCCGCTCTTCATCTTGCTGCTAAGATATATTGAACAGTTGCCAAGTCAGTAATTGACAGAAATGCAATTTCATTCTCAATCTGATCATCATGATAGTAACTGGTTTACAGCATGGTGCTTGGCCCACATTATAAATAGGATGCTCGATATCAGTTGGGTGTCACAGCACAATTTTTAAAGACATCCGTGGATCAGATGATTTGATTTTTATTTATTTATTTATTTGGTTGGTTATTTATTTATTTATTTTCAAAGCAGCCCCCAAATGACGAAGGCCTTGGAGAGCTCCTTGTGTGCAGTGGACAGCATTGAGCAATCACCTTCTGTGAAAACACCTGCCTGAAAATTCCCAGGGGCTTTTGTCTCAAACAACAACAAAAAAAGTTTGACTGTGGCCGTTAAAAAAAAAGAGAAGGGAAAAAAGAAAAGGTTTGACTGAATTCAATCCTTTGAGTAATATTCTCTCACAGAACCGAGAGGGGAAGCCAGATGTTGCCCTCAGTAACTCCAATCACCACATTGTCCTCAAAGCGTAAAGTGAGGTCGAATCTGAGGTGTGGAAATGGATCCAGCAGGTCAAGGGAGGTGATTATCCCCTCTACTCAGCCCTGGTGAGACCCCACCTGGAGCACTACATCCAGTTCTGGAGCCCCTATTACAAGAGGGATCTGGAGGTGCTGGAAGGTGTCCAGAGAAGGGCCATGAGGGTGATCAGAGGGCTGGAGCACCTCTCCTGTGAGGACAGATTGAAAGAGTTGGGGCTGTTCAGTCTGGAGAAGAGAAGGCTCCGAGGTGACCTCATTGTGGCCTTCCAGTATCTGAAGGGGGCCTACAGGAAGGCTGGGGAAGGACTTCTCAGGCTATCAGGTAGTGAAAGGACTAGGGGGAATGCAATGAAGCTGGAGGTGGGGAGATTCAGGCTGGATGTGAGGAGGAAGTTCTTCCCCATGAGAGTGAAGCCCTGGAATGGGTTGTCCAGGGAGGTGGTTGAGGCCCCACCCCTTGAAGTGTTTAAGCCCAGGCTGGATGAGGCTGTGGCTAGCCTGATGTAGTGTGGGGTGTCCCTGCCCATGGCAGGGGGGCTGGAACTGGATGATCCTTGTGGTCCCTTCCAACCCTGACTGATACTATGATGACTACTATGATCTTGGCTTCAGTGGATCCAGCTTTTAATTTTTAAACTTCTTTTAAAAAAAAAAGAACCCACAAACTGATGAAAATTGATGAAAGGACAATAGGTGCCAGAGGAGGAAAGACTTTGCATCGCTTACTAACATCCTGCCCGCGTGCATGGGGCTCTGCTCAGTAATTACAAAGCTCCTACCGGAACCATCCCAACCTGATCTAGTTGAGGATGTCCCTGCGACCGCAGAGGAGCCCGGACTGGATGCCCTTTGGAGGACCCAACCATTTGGTGACTCTCTCTGAACTCTCTTAAAAGTAATTTTTACACAACATGCAATACATTTCTTAGAATTCATTACAATTAACATAACAAATGAGCAAAATCCCACAGCCATCGACCTCGTAAAAGCCTGACCCCCTAGACTTAAAAACAATCAACACGGAGATGCTCTTAAATGGGTCTGGAAAATAATCCTTTACCTCACAAGGGAAACAATTTCATTTTTCACCTTAAAAATACAGTTTTCTTCGAATCTAGGACTGTCCCTCAGGACCAGATGTTTTTAAGCACACCCAAAGCTAGCATTTGGCTTTAAGTCAGCCTTAGGTTTGTATTATTGCCACAATGACCAGGATAAACCCCAAGTAAAGGCAGCTGACCTGAACTAAGTGGAACACAACCAAGTGCCTCATTTTGGAGAGTGGTCCTGGCAGCCTTCCCACCTAGCCAGAAAACTGAGCATCCCACACCTGCAGATTGCTGGGGAGAGCTGCTGCTAAGTGCTATTTAGTTTAAGCAATCATTAATAAAACAAGCAGCAAAATACTAATTAGGTACATTTCACCCATTTCCATGCAAATTGTTTGTTTGTAGCTATTTACTCAGCATTGTTCTTGGCACAATGGAAAAAATGCAAATGACTGCATCACAATGCAGCCCTAATGGGACCGGCTGTTTATAACCATTAGCCCAGAGGTGTGCTGTAATTCAATCCTCAAGCAGCAAGATTTAGCCTCATTAACAGCTTGCATGGGCAGGTTACAACTCATAAAACCCTACAGTAAACAAAGTATATGGACACAGCAGAATATCTCGCCTCTGAGTGACAGAGCCCTGATTCCCCTATCAGATTGCCTCGATTTGCTTTTCTCCTAATGTCCCTTCCCCTGGAAAGCCAATTGCGCCGGGGACTCTGCGAGGCAGCAGGATGGCCCACGGGGCTTTGTTTGCTTTCTCACCCTTTAACTTCCCAGAAGGCACAGAGCAACAGTTCTGTCTCCAACTTGTTTGGTAAAGCACACATTAGAAAAGCAACTGGAAAGCTTCCTCCCCCTGCTCCTTATGCACTAGAAGAGATCAATTTAATTTAATTTCTAGCCAGCCAACTGACACAGCGACCGATTTTATTTTGACCCGTGGTAACGTTAATTACATTGAATCTTACACGATATAAAACTGCTACAATCTCCGCTGCTTGTAATTCCTGGTGTGGAAGAACTCGTGGGCTTGATTTGACTTTGAAGGAGGAGTGTGCAACATTTACTTTAAGACTACCGCGTGGCTTAACATCAAACAATTTAACAGCCCACCTCGTTGAAAATACGGGGGTGGTTGGGACAAAGGCGCCCTAAACTGAGCACGTCTCCCCCTCTCTCCTTTGCTCCTCTCCTTCTGAAAGAGAACTTGGATCCTGAATTATTAGCATAGTCATTAATATCCTGGGGATCTCCAAGCAAACACAGAGTATTGTGGCTCGTGTTGGTGGCGAGGAAGCCAACCCTCACCAGCGGGTAAGAGCCAAGCCAGCCAGGTCCTTGCTTCAATTCAATGCAGGTATTTGAGCCCCTGGCTGCTGAGCTTGGCAGAGGAAAGGCTGGTGGAAGGAGCCACGCAACTGAGAGCAGAAAGAAAAAAGATGGGAGATGAAGCTTTGAGGTACAGAGAAAGCACTAAACCCTGTGGATTTTGGGAAGAGCTGAGGAGAGGTACAGAGGTGGACGCTAAAGAAGGGAAAAAAAAAGGAGAAACGCAAAGCTCTGCCTCAGGAAAGCACCAGGCAAACACACAGCCAGCATTCATTTTTAGGTTGGGTTTGTTGGTTTGTTTGTCGGGTTTTTTCCCTCTTCAGGGGAAAAAAACCCACAACTCTGTAAAATCTTTCACCCTCTGACAGGAATCTGACACGGCAAAGAGATGATAAAAGTTTGCTCTGCTCTTCACCCCCCCCCCAGTTCCTCTGCTACGGTCTGAAGCTCTGCCACGCGGCCAGGCAAACTTCACCATTTAAGGGCAAACTCCTCAAGAATAAGTAATGTAATTCCTTGTTTCCCTCCTAGAAAAAAAAATGTGTTGGTATGCAATTTTTATATTTCACACTTCACCGCCATCTCGGCAAGCTTTCTTCCACTGCTTCAATGGTGCTACTTTTAATTTTATCCTCCTTAGTCCTAGTAATTAAAGTGATCAGCAGCGGCATCCCAACGGCTTTGACACAGCTACAACCCCCTCGCAGACTCCGGCTTTTGAGGGAAAAGGGAAGGAAGGGGGGGGGGGGGGGGGGAGAAGAGCCGGGAGTTTCATTTCACTGGAACAAGAAAATCAAGCCTCTCCAATCCTCAACTTTAGCCAATTGTTCTTTCAGCAGCCTTTGGATCTTAAGAAACACATAAAAATGGCTGCCATTAGGGGGTCCTTTTTGTACTCGCCGCAGACGGCAATGACTGACGTTGCTTTGGCCCAAAACGATGCTGCGGAGGTGGGAAGGTGGATTCGAATGGGAAGCGCTGGTTAGGGCAGCTTCAGGAGATCATTACCCGGCCGAGGGTGTCCCTCAGTGGTGGCAGAAGCCGAGAACAGACCAACACAGCCTAATACCGAGAGTGTTGCGAAGGGGGAGAAACAAAACACAGCACCCACCAACCATCCCCACAAAACCTGCCACTAAACATTCTGCAACCTTCTTGTGCTCTCCAAAATAAAACCCTCCTCTGCCAGGCGGTTTTCAGTCACCCTTGGGCAGAATTTTGGGACAACACAAACTGAGTTTGCACCAGAAGTCTGGTAACACACTATCCTCTCCCTGGAACACACAGTCAAGTAAAATACACCCTGATCTAGTGTGGGGGTGTCCCTGCCCATGGCAGGGGGTTGGAACTAGATGATCCTTGTGGTCCCTTCCAACCCTGACTGATACTATGATAAATAAATAATGAATAAAAAAATTCCCCCCAAACAAAAAAAAAACCCCAAACCAAACAAACCCAAACCATAATCCTCTCTGAGCTGCGTTTATGTGGTATTTCAATACGAACATTCTTTACTGTGGCCATAGGATGGGGGGGGAGAGGAAAGAAGGAGGAAAACAAGACAAATAAATGAGTGGAACTCCCCAGCAGATGAAATGAAACCAGAATTGTACCTATGAGGGGCAGAGCTTCCTGTAGCTGTAGGTTTCAAAATTGTCTGTGGTCTGCCCCGAGTGCACAGTGCATCTAAGAGAAAAGAACTTGATTGCCACCTCTTTCATCATTAGACAGGAAGAACGGCTCTGTTATTAGCCATTCAGAAAGAAAAAGACTTCTGTGCTTGTCCAGAGGCAAGGATTACCAAAATGTACCTATTCAGTTAGAAGACAGAATTAAAAAAAAAAGAAGAAGAAGAAAAAAAAAACAACAGAAAAAGAAAGAAAAAATAAATTAAAAACTAAAGGGACAACGAGATTTAAAGGGTTTGGGGCAGGCCGGGTTTTTACTGTGACCTTGATTGGCTCTTGTCTGAGTAAATAGGATTTGGGGGTGAAACATTAAAACTGTTTAGCAGATCTTTTCAAACGGTTTCAAACTTTTCTTATGTTGGGTTCTAATGTAAGCAGACATGCTTGTAAATGGCCACACCTGCTCATTTCTCTGGGGATGGCCTGATCTCTGCCTTTGCTAAACAAAGAAAGGACTGGAATGGAGGGGGGGTGTGTGTGTGTGTGAAATTAACCCCCCCACACCAAATCAGCCTTTCTTGTTGCAAAACAGAGTGGAAAGTCAAAATCTTTCTCAACTTTGTCCCATCTGGTCAGATTAAATCTTTGATCACCCTGGGGACCACATTTATGTTTGGTCCCTAGAAACTGTTCTCAGAACAGCTCAAAATACACAGGTAGCAGCAAAATATAAACTGCTAAGCCAAAACCCCCTCAACACCTACACACAAAAAGTGCATTGGATCTGGACTTCTGGGACTGGCCAGACTGTGGGTCTGCAAAGAAAGACATAAACATCTGAGTGATTTGCTGCCTGGGGTCTACATCAGCTGCTTGCTACCTTGCTGGAGCTGCACTCATGCTAAAGAAGCAGCTAGGGACGGACTAACGAGACATGACAGAACGAAAACAGAATATCCCCAAGTCTACAGGTGAAGAATCATGAGACAAGAGTATCCCAAAGTCTGAAAGTGGAACAATCAAGGAAACAGAATATTCCCAAGTTGAAAAGTGGGAGAAAAATGAAAAGAGAATATCCTCAAGTCTAAAAGTGGAAGAGTAATGAAAGGAGAATATCCCCAAATCTAGAGGTGGGAGAATGATGAAAACAGAATGTCCCCAAATCTAGAGGTGGAAGAATGATGAAAACAGAATATTCCCAAAGTCTGAAAGTGGAACAATCAAGAAAACAGAATATTCCCAAGTTGAAAAGTGGAAGAATAATGCAAGGAGAATATCCCCAAGTGAAAAGTGGAAGAATAATGAAAGGAGAATATCCCCAAGTCTAAAGTGGAAGAATAATGAAAGGAGAATATCCCCAAGTCTAAAGGTGGAAGAATAATGAAAAGAGAATATCCCCAAGTCTAAAAGTGGAAGAATGATGAAAACAGAATATCCCAAATCTAGAGGTGGAAGAATGATGAAAACAGAATATTCCCAAAGTCTAAAGTGGAACAATAAGAAAGGAGAATATTCCCAAGTTGAAAAGTGGAAGAATAATGCAAAGAGAATATCCCCAAGTCTAAAGGTGGAAGAATAATGAAAGGAGAATATCCCCAAGTCTAAAGTGGAAGAATAATGAAAAGAGAATATCCCCAAATCTAAAAGTGGAAGAATCATGAAAAGAGAGCATCCCGAAGTCTAAAAGTGGAACAATCAAGAAAACAGAATATTCCCAAGTCTAAAAGTGGAAGAATCCCAAACAGAGCTTTAATCAAAGCTGTCCCCTTTAAGGCAAAAACCACCCCCCCAGTTCACAGTAAACCAGGACGGGGTGGCTGGAAAACGGAAGACATCTCCCTGCACCCAGGAGGTGCTTTTAAAGAAACACCAGCGAGCAATTCTTATTTTTTTTTACTTAGTTATTTAACTTTTCAGATCAGCTCTGTTGTGCTGGAAAAGCTCTGGTTCGCTTGGTGCTGTGTTTCTGGTGCGAGGGATGCTGGCTGCAGAGAAACAGTCCGTTGGCAATCCAATTCAGTGGCGAAATTGAGAAACTTTTAGTTTCGTGAATGAAAAAAAAAATATATATTTGAGGGGGAAAAAAAAAAAAGAAAGAAAAGAAGAAAGAATGGCTGACTAAGTATCACCTTGTGCTACATCCAAGGCCTCTTGCTGGTTGTCTGGCTGCTCTTTTGTAGGCAAAAAGGAGCTGAACGCTCTCTGGCTCCTTAGATCTGGCCCAACAAATGCACTGCCAGTCATGCACATGGATCCAGCTTAAAACCCAGTGTGAGCCTAAAAGAAGCTAGTCAAACTGGCACCTACTCATGCAGAAGGAGATAGATTTGTCATGACAGGCTGATTATTCAATGTAAAGAAACAGTTTAGCTTTTCTAATCTGGTACAAATACATCTTTCTCAGAGAAAAAAGTAAAAGGTCTAACAGTTCAAGTATTTAAAGTAAAGAAACCAACAGGGAAAAAAAATAAATGGTAACGTCAAAGTGAACCAGAGAGGTATTTGTGCTGGAGCATTCTGCACAACAGCCCCGCAGTTCTATTCAGATAAATAAGATTTAACCCTTTTAACCCTTTAGGAGCTGCACATCTAGGCGAGGATCGAGGCGAGTGTTTCTCTCTTGCAGAGGACGGGCTGAAATACTCATTCCGGACTCTCCTTTTGCCTCCCTTCTGGCTTGTCTTGGGAGGGCAGCCTCTGCCTACTCGTGGGGCTCCCAGAAACCCCCCAAAAGCTCATCCAGACAGTCTACAGCATAAGCAGCCGCAAAAGCCCTCCGCTAACTTCTTCCCTGGAATTTTCTCTGCTTAGGCAAGTTTGTGCTCTCCCTCATTCATCCGGGAAGTATAATTAAGGACAACAATCACCTAAGGCGCCGGGATCCAGCAGCTTGTTAGCCTGTCACCAGGACTGTCAATGCCACCGGCCCACAAACGAGGCTGGGGAATACTCTGGAACATCCAGACGGGGCACAGCGTCCCACCTGAGATCCAGAAAGTCTAAAGGTGGCCTCTTCCACGCTTGTCCCTAGCCGAGTTACAGAGAGAAGCTAAGGAAGCTGCTGGCTCGTTGTAGGAGTCGACACTCGCCGAGCTCCACTTAAGGGATTTTCTCTTGTGTAAACTTGACTTCATCATTCAAAAGGGAGGGAAAAGAAAAAAAAAACACACAAGAAAGGCAGTGGCGTTATGAAACAAAGACTTTTGGCAAGTGGCTGGGATGCGTAAGCTGGAGAGCAGCATCTTTCTGACCGCCATCCTGGGAAGCTTCCTCCTGGGGCGGGGGCAACCCCGCGCCGAGGGAGGAGGAGGAGGTGGAGGAGGAGAAGGAGGAGGAGGAGGAGGACGAGGAGGGAGGACGTGCCCTCCTGAGGAATGCTCCCGGGTCACTCCCAGCTCAACAAAGCGGAGCGGGCTGCAGGGCGCCTCTGAAACTGGGGGCTCTTCCCCCTTCCCTTCCCCTTCTCCTAATTTCCAGGGGAGGCTGGTGGGATCCCAGCCCGCCGGCGCCTGGCGGGAAGGGGAAGTGCAAAGTCCCTGGGTGCTGTTTTCTGGGGTTGGCGGTGGCTCGGCTGGGGGTTTTGTTTTGTTTTGTTTCGTTTTGTTTTGTTTCTTCCTCTCTGACAATGTCCTGCAAACCGCTGGCAGCTTTTTTTTAATGGAAAATACCAATCGCCTGGGATCTATACCTAGCCTTTCGCCAATAATGAGAAAACTTCACCTTCTGTCCCCAGCAATTCTTAGGAAATCTTTTGCTGTTATTCCTACAAATCCAATTACAGATTGTTGAGTAGCTAGTGGAGTAAGCTTATTGAGGAGTGTCACATCACTAAGTCGTGCGTATGTGTTTCAGTTTGTAATGTGGTCTGAGCCGCTGTAGAGGTGTCAACTTAAAATGCAAGTAAGTAGCAGAACAGGGCTAATCCCAGCCACTACTCCCCTGCAGCCAAATTGTAGCGCAATGAATGACAGTGGAAATGCAAAGATGCCACTGTGCTTATCACACACAGCCAGATGGTGGACCTGGATCAATGCACACATGCCACGATCAATGCATTTGATAAAGAATTAAGAAGAAAACTGTACATGTTATCAAAGAACTTGTACATGGCATAATTATGATTCTGCATGTGCTTACTGATGATATTGGAGACTCAGAGGCAGGTGATAATGAAACTGATAGGAAGAAATAGCTTAAAGGCTACAGCATATGGCCTCGGCACTAAGAAATCTTGTCAAATAGTTCAGAAAGCTTTTTTTAACTGTTATTACAGGCTGCTCATAGTGCAAGCTGGTGGCAACGTTTTAATTTCCCCCCCCCTTCTTTTTTTTTTTTCCTTCCCCCCTAAATCTGAAATGTCAAAAAGTTACAAAAGCTTCCTACTTTTCAGCACGGCTCAGAAAATAATTAAGACGCTATTGTGTTTTAAACACGGCCACAACGCCCCCCCCCCCCCCCCCCCCAAACCCTACAGGTCCAGCAAGCCTCCACACATTTTGGGCATCTTTTAATAGATCTGATTCCACCTTCCCTGAATAAATGCATTTAGACTTTTGGGGGGGGGGGATGCTGTGGCAATTGCAGGGCTGTCTCTAGGTAGCGATTTGCATTCGGAGCCTCACTCCTGCAGATACAGCTCCCGATGTAATTCCTCATCAAATGCAGAGCTGCTGCTGCTGCCTCTCGCTCCCTGGCAGCTACCTCCCCGGATGGGAAAGAAGGCAATTAAACATTGGTGGAAAACGAAGGCTAAAGGACGAAATCAAATTCTTATTTCGAAGCAGAATCGTTTTCTAATGTATAAAAAGGTACCTAAAAATACAAATTCTCATGCTCCAGTTGATAGATGAGCTGTCTAATCAACGCCTGGACGTAACTTAAGTGCTCTCATTAGGGTGAAGACCTTCAGGCTAAATAAGACTAAATCCCTTAAAAATTACTTCTGCAATAGAAAAATCCCCCTCACCATTTTCCCTTGCCTAAATCATATCAATTAAAAAGAGAGAGAGAGAGGGAGGGAGAGAGAGAGGGAGGGAGAGAGGGAAAGAGAGAGGGAGGGAGAGAGAGAGTGAGGCAGAGAGGCATTTTCACATGACTTTGTTTCAACTGACACTCCAAAAACTATCTCCTGAATCCAATTTAAAACGTTGCAGCAAAAGTTCATTAGCAATCAAAGGGGGAAGAAAAAAAAAACACAACAAAAAACCACCAACAAAAAGAAAATAAATAAACCATGCTGTGTTTAGTTTCTCTTTCACTTTAAACCTGGACCTTTAATCAGTGCTAAGGCTTCTAATTTAATGTTTTGGTGTTTTGGGCTTGTTGTTGTTTTTTTTTTTTTCCTGGTCAACCCCCAAGACCGTGGTTTGAACATGAAATTCTAACCCTTATCAAAGCAAGCCTCCAGAAGCCGTGAAGCGCCTGTTTCATTTGCAGGGGGACACCCCCCTCGGCCCTCCCTCCCCAGCCCCCAGAATTTCAATTTGTCCTGACAAACCACTGGGTATTAAATTCTAAAGGCACGCAGAGTGCATAAAGAACTGATGGCTTGATTAGCTCTTGTGGTGCAATTGAAGGAGCTGTCTCTCTCCCCGCTTCTCCATTTTGAGAAACACTTTGATCTCCGTTCAAGTCAATTCATGAACATCAACTGACAAGACTGCATGAAACACCCCAATGGTTAGGCCCAAACTCCTAGCAAACTATTTGGTTTCATTAAGGCTTCAGGAGAAGTGACCACTGACAGTCCTTTCACTGGGGGAGCCAACGGGCAAGTGACTATTTCAACTTTAATGCGGACAACGGTGCTGCTGAAGGCCACTCCACCTTCAGCCAGCCGCTCCAGGAGGAATGCCTCTACCTACTGTTCTGTGACATGTCAGCTCCTGGGTGCAGCTGCAGCCTCATTAATGCATCGGCCCAGATTTGTTTGTGAGGACTAAAGAGATGATTTGCAGTGTTTCTGGTGGGCGTCTTCAAAGGGGAAGGTGAACCAGCAGGTGCTAGAGGAAAGCCGGGGACCCACAAACGGCTGCAGTTTTAAATGCAGGGGTTTACCAAACATGAAATGCACTGATCTGCCAAAGATTCAGTGCACTGATCTACCAAACATTAAGTGCAATGATTTGCCACAGATTCAGTGCACTGATCTACCAAACATTAAATGCACTGATCTGCCAAAGATTCAGTGCACTGATCTACCAAACATTAAGTGCACTGATTTGCCTGCAACATTTGAACTGATTTACTACATCTGAAGTGCACTGATTTACCAACTCTTAAATGCACTGATTTATTAAATATTAAGTGCACTGATTTACCAACTCTTAAATGCACTGATTTATTAAATATTAAGTGCACTTATTTACCAACTCTTAAATGCACTGATTTACCAACTCTAAAATATAGGAAGTGCACTGATTTACCAACTATTACATGCACTAATTTATTCAATATTAAGTGAGCTGATTTAACCAAACATTCACTGCACTGATTTATTACCTACTAAGTGCTCTGATTTGCCAAACATTCACTGCACTGATTTATTACCTATTAAGTGCTCTGATTTGCCAAACATTCACTGCACTGATTCAGGACACCTTCGGCGCACCGATTTGCCAAACATTAAACGCGCCAACTGATTAAATGTTAAGTTTGCTGATTTACCCAGTATCAAGTGCATTAATTTGCCAACTATGAAATGCACCAATTGCCCACACAGTAAGTGCACTGATTCACTAAACCTTTTGCAGGAAAAGCAGCAGACATATGATCTGTTTGGGCTGGGGAAAAGACAAGACCTCGAGTCACGTCCTCCCCCCTCATCCAACGCAGGGCGTTTGGTTGGGTTCCGAGCTTCGCTACAGTAAACTATTTCCACATCACTTTCCCCCCTTTCTGAGCTGCCCTCTCTCCCAAGAGTCCCACTTCAAAGAGCTCATTTTTGCACCGGTTCCTGTCAATGCAGGTCAGAAACACTAAAGTGGAAAGTGGCTGCAGTGCCGTGGCACAAAGAGTCTGGGCGGCTGAAATCAAACAAAGCCCAATTAAACTAATCATAACGTCCCAGTGAACACAAGGAAGCTCACCTGGTATTTCTGGACTTCTTGTGTGAATTCCCAACTCTACTCCGTACTTGGTACTATAATTACCCTGACCAAAATACTGTGAAATTACTGCTCTGATCTACTAATGGCTGCAAAGAAGGGGAGAAAAAAAAAAAAACCAAACCCACACAACCCAGCAAAGCAAAGCAGCAGCAGAAGCAGCAGCCCATGGGCTGTGGTTCCATGCCAAGGGGCTGTAGGAAGGTGGCGCAATGCTTTCTGACAGAGACGACAACTTCTGAAACACTCCAAAGGGAAAATTAAGGGGATGGGGTTTATGTTGCCAAGGACTGTTCATTAATTACCAATTTAATCGCCGCTGGAGGCGTGACATTAACAAAAATCTGGCTGCAAGTTCTAATAGATTATGAAGACCACCTAAGAAGAGTGACCAAGAAATGTACAAAACAATTAATACTGTTTCACTGCTATCAAAGGCTGCTGGGATTATTTTACATCAAGTGAAGCAAAAAGAATTAGTGGCTTCACAGTGCCACCACTAGGAACTGTAAATACAATGGCACACAATTAGTAATGCACATGTGACTCCCCCCCTCGCGCCCCCCCCCCCCCCCCATTCAAGGCATATATCCTTGGGAAAGCCAGAACATGATAAGGAGAACAAAAGAAACATTTGGAAATGAAACGAATCAAGATTTTAACTCTACCCTCCTGCATGCTGAGCCAGAACAGAGCAGGCAGTGCAAAAAAACGCAGCTCCGAGGAGCCGCAGCAGCATCCTGGGATTCGCCGCAGCGGGCACCGAGCAGCCGTTAGCAGCGGCCAGAGGAAAAGAGCATTCCGGATGCTGAGAGCCCTGGGTCTCCCCTGCCCACACAAAGGCAGGGCTCTGAGACACCACTCAGACCTTTTTTTAATTTTTGCTTTCTTCCCCCCCCTTTTTGCTACTCTTTATGAAGGGATAGGAAGCGCTGAAGTTTTGGATGCCGTTCAGACAACCTTAACGCGCAGCTAACAAACGGACCGCAAGCTCAGGTTGCCCTGCGGCGCCTCCAGTTTACAGCCACATCACAAATAAACACAGATTGGTACAAGTCACATCCAGGTAGTAAATGGTCCCATACTGATACATAACTCCCAATTCCTATTCATGTAATAAGTGGTCCCATATTGATAATCATAGAACCATAGAATCGTTAGTGTTGGAAGGGACCTTAAGGACCATCCTGTCCCAACCAACCTGCTATAGGCAGGGACACCTCACACTACATCAGGCTGATCACAGCCACATCCAGCCTGGCCTGAAAAACCTCCAGGCATGGGGCTTCCACCACCTCCCTGGGCAACCAGTGTCTGACCACCCTCAAGGGGAAGAACTTCTTCCTGGCATCCAATCTGAATCTACCCATTTCTATTTTTTTTTACATTCCCCCCTGTCACTCCCTGACACCTTAAAAAGTCCCTCCCCACATGGGCTTTCTTGTAGGCCCCCTTAAGATACTGGAAGGCCACAGTTAGGAGCCTTCTCTTTTCCAGACTGAGAATAACTACTCCCAATTTACATTCACGTAGTAAATGGCCTCATATTGATAAGTTACAACCTCGTGGTAAATAGTCCCATATTAATCCATAAGTCCCAATCTACATCCACACAGTAAACAGTCCCATAGTGATCCATAACTCCCAATACTGTATCAATATTGTATATTGATACAGTAACTCTCAATTTACACATCTTCATACATCTAGGCTGGATGCATAGAAATGGATACAGCTGACGGAGCAAGAGCAGCAACACAACTCGGCTGTGAATCTCCAGCAGTTAGATCCAAAACTCAACCTGAGGATTGTGGGCCAGGCATTAGCAAAGGTCCCATTCTCCTCATGAAATAAATCCCTTCTGCTATAAAACTGACAGTGAATGCTAATTCCCCTTGGTTTACTCAGAGTTTACTTGGCACTAATTGATTTATTTCCCCAGCTCCGCGAGGGAGTTGTCTCTAGCGGTATTTTTTTGGCCAGTGGAATATCACCACTTCATAGGAAGAAAGGGCTCAAACAGATCAAAGAGGAAGTCCAAAGATATGGAACCTTCTTGGAAAGCTACAGATTATTTTTCATGAGCTGAGCAACGTTGAATAAAAACCCAACTTGTTTGCTCTTGCCATCAAGGAGACGAGATCAGGCTAGCTGCGCCTTGGCAGGTGGTTAGAAAGCAGCACACACCACTTCAGTGGGGGGTTTGAAGTGTCCAGTCAGCAGGGCTAACCCTCACTTCAAGCAAAGTGTGGTGTTAAACCTGCTCTAAAACTTGGAATGCTCATGAAATGTAAATCCTGCACGGCATAGGCTTATCAGCTTCAACCATATTTAACCACTTTCTAGTGGCACACAGACCAAGACACAGAAAAGAACGACAGGGAGTAAGTTACCAAAGCTCAGGGATTACCAAAATAATGCTCAATCTTTTATTTACCCATGAGATGGTAACTGCTGCTGTGTAATCTCAGGAAGATCTAGTGCCCATATCTAAATCTGGTCACAATTATCAGCACGACAGACTGGCCTCTTTTTTTTCCCCCTTTCTCCCCCAATCAATATTTTCCAATTAATATGAAAGGACCAAGGTTGCCATCTGCAGTGTCCTACACCTCTATAAATTCATGTTAGATGTTTAATTAATAGAAATAAGCTTGTCCTTTCTGGCTTTTTTTGTTGTTGTAAAGAAAAACAAGATGGGAATAACTTGGGAATATTTCCTTAAATGGATTCATGTCACCATCTCACAGCGTCACAGACAGCATCTGGTTGGCAGAGCCCTCCAAGCTCATCCAGGCCAACCCTCCACCCAGCACTGCAGGGTCACCACCAAACCATGTCCCTAAGCAGCAGCTCCACAGGCTGCTGGAAACCCCCAGGGATGGTGACTGCAGCACTGCCCTGGGCAGACCATTCCAATGTGTGGAAACCCTTCCAGTGCAGAAATATTTCCTGAGACCCAGCCTGAACCTCCCCTGGTGCAGCTTGGAACCATTGCTTCTGATCCTGACTCTTGCCACCAAGGAGAAGAGACCAACCCCCACCTGGCTCCAACCTCCCTGCAGGGAGCTGTAGAGAGCAATGAGGTCTCCCCTCAGCCTCCTCTTCTCTAGACTCAAAGAAATTTATTTTTCAGTTGGGGGGACTACCAAAAAAACCCAAACCAAACAACCAACCTGAATGGTTGAGAACCAGATGCTTCTCTTCATGCAACAGAAGCAGAGGCTCCTGCTTTTGGCAGGGGGGTTGGACTCGATGACCTCTGGAGGCCTCTTCCAACCTCTAACATTCTGTGACTCTGTGTTCCTGCTCCATGCAGAAATCATAGAATCACAGAATTGTCAGGGTTGGAAGGGACCTCAAGGATCAGCCAGTTCCAATCCCCCTGCCATGGGCAGGGACACCTCACACTACAGCAGGTTGCTCACAGCCACAGCCAGCCTGGCCTGAAAGACCTCCAGGCAGGAGGCTTCCACCACCTCCCTGGGCAACCTGTGCCAGTCTCTCACCACCCTCATGGGCAAGAACTTCTTCCTGACATCCAATCTGAATCTACCCATTTCTAGTTTTGCTCCATTCCCCCCATCCTATCACTCCCTGACATCCTCAAAAGTCCCTCCCCAGCTTTCTTGGAGCCCCCTTCAGATCCTGGAAGTCCACAAGAAGGTCTCCTGGGACCCTTCTCTTCTGCAGACAGAACAGCTCCAACTCTCTCAGTCTATCTCCATAGCAGAGCAGCTCCAGCCCTCTGATCCTCTCATTCTCATGGCCCTTCTCTGGACACCTTCCAGCACTTGGGATTGCCCTGACCCAGCTGCAGGACCTTGCCCTTGGCCTTGTTGAACCTCATGAGGTTGGCTTGGGCCCAGCTCTGCAGCCTGCCCAGGTCCCTCTGCATGGATCCCTTCCTTCCAGCCTGTCAGCAGCACCACATTCCTTGGTGACCATTTGGAGGAAGTTTGGTTCCAAAGACTTAGCAGCACTGCTCAGGAACTTTGCTGCCAAGGCAGAACCACATTTAATTCTTTCAAGCCCCTTAACCATGACCTTGTCCTTCTGCTTCCTGCAGTCCCTGCTTCATTTGCTGCACTCCTTCCACTTCCTGCAGCCAAAAGGACAGAGGTGCCCTGGACAAACACCCTTCTGCATCACCTCAATCCTCTGAGCTAAATGAGACACGATTGCTTTGGGGAAAATAGTATGTGATCACATAATTAAAGACTGCATCATAATGCATATACACAAAAGGAGGTTAATTAAAGTTGCCTGTGCATTTCTTAACTCCTAATTCCATGCTCTGTAATCACACTGACTCCACAGCCACAGCCACCTGAGTTTGCAGAGCAAACGACAAGGGCAGTAAATTTCCATCCTTTATGTGGCTCAGTCATTAGAGGAACGTTTTGCCACTGGCCCTCGCAGAGATTTGCTGACAGCAGAGTTATGCTGAGATTCAAGCACTGTGGAATCCTCTCCGTGCCCCATGAATGGGAGCTCCTTACTGGAAAGACCTTTTAGCCCTGTGACTCCCTCTGCTTCTGGGCCCCTCTAGCCTGCCAGTTAGGTTGCACAGAGCGGCTCCCTGCTCCTCGCCTTTCCAATCTGC
Source organism: Colaptes auratus (assembly GCA_015227895.2). Classification (NCBI taxonomy): domain Eukaryota; kingdom Metazoa; phylum Chordata; class Aves; order Piciformes; family Picidae; genus Colaptes; species Colaptes auratus. The sequence continues at coordinate 40,400,199 of CM037641.1, read as the reverse complement.
TGCTGCTAACAAGCATCACTACAGCTTGATATTTGCCAGCATCTGCTGGGAGCAGATATGTCCCTTCCAGCCCTGTGATATTATTCATCATGAGAAAAGGCAAGTTAGAAATGAGTAAGCTAATCGAGAGGCCCTCCTGGTTAAAAGCTAAGTGATTACAGCTGCTACCCCACACGGGCAAGGACAGAAGCACCTCGTAAAAGAGTCACCAGGCACACACCTACCTCCAGAAAGCCAGCAGAAAGGCTGAGCTCTTTTCAAAACTGCCACAGAGATCACAGGGAAAGGAATCCAGGAAGGGATCAGCAACTCTCTTCACACACTCCTTAAGCTATTTCTTCCAGCCTCCAAAAGGCTGCATCATTTTTGAGGGCATATCTGTGATTCTCCCAAACCAGGAGCACGTTCCCAAGGAATTTCTGATCAATGAGGTCTCTTCTTAGGCTTCAAATGCCTGCCTGTATGCTTAATCTAGCTCCACCCAGGCTGGCATGCATGCAGCATGCAGACTGAGGGCATCAAATGAGCAGACCTGACAGTGAAAAAAAACCTTCATGTAGGGAAGAAATGGGAGGAAAGAAAAGAAGCTAACCTGATACAAACAGAGGAAGCAGGAAGAGAAGGATGGGATGGAATCAAGTGGGTTCAACAGATTGACAGAATGGTTTGGGTTGGGAAGGGACCTTCAAGAGCAGCCTCTCTGCCATGGGCAGGGACACCTCCCACCAGGCCAGGCTGCTCAAGGTCTCATCCAGCCTGGCCTTGAACACCTCCAGGAAGGGGGCATCCACAACCTCCCTGGGAAGCCTGTTCCAGTGTCTCCCCCCCCCCCCAAGTGTAAAGAATTCCCTCCTAATCTCCAGTCTAAATCTTCCTCAAGCTTCAATCCATTATCCTTCATCCTGTCACTCCCAGCCCTTGTCAAAAGTTCCTCCCCAGCTCTCTTGTAGCCCCCTCAGGTACTTGAAGGTTGCCCTAAGGTCTCCCTGGAGCCTTCTCTTCTTCTCCAGGCTGACCGAGCTGCTTAAAGCTCTTATCAGGAAGGCACAAAAACAAAAGTGAAATTGCAAGCCTCAAGAGTTACTTTTGGAAGTGTTTGTCCTGGACTATCTCAGAAAGTTTTCTTACTCAATATCAGATCTTCCTGTTTCAAAACATGTTCTTTGAAATCCCTCCCAATCTATCCCAAATGTCCAGAGGAGGCCACCAAGAAGATCAGAGGACTGGAGAACCTCCCCTGTGGGGACAGGCTGGGAGAGTTGGGGCTGTTCAGCCTGGAGAAGAGAAGGCTCCAGGGAGACCTCAGAGCAGCCTTCCAGTACCTGAAGGGGCTGGGGAAGGACTTTTGACAAGGGCTGGGAGTGCCAGGACAAGGGACAATGGCTTTGAGCTGGGAGAGGGGAGATTGAGACTGGAAATGAGGAAGGAATTCTTGGCAGTGAGGGTGGGGAGACACTGGCACAGGTTGCCCAGGGAGGCTGTGGCTGCCTCCTCCCTGGAGGTGTTGAAGGCCAGGCTGGATGAGGCCTCGAGCAAGCTGGGCTGGTGGGAGGTGTCCCTGCCCATGGCAGGGGATTGGAGCTGGATGATCTTTGGGGTCCCTTCCAACCCAAACCATTCTGTGATGCTATGAAAAATGAGCCCAGTCCAATTCCAACTACTACCTGCTAGCATTCAGTTGGATTATCCACATCCCCACATGACACATCCAGCACTGCTTCGAGTCAAACTTCTGATTATTAACCTTAATGACCAGAAAACACCGACGAGAAGTAAGAGCTATCTTCTAACAATCAAATAAGCAATGACCTGGAGTAAACTGGCACAACCACAGCAAATGGAAGTGCCTCATCTCTGTGAAGATCAAATATGCTACAGAAACACAGCAATAAATGTATTTTATTTTATATCTATATATGAGGCACTGGGGGTGTTCAGCCTGGAGAAAAGGAGGCTGAGGGGAGACCTCATTGCTCTCCACAGCTCCCTGAAGGGAGGTTGCAGCCAGGTGGGGGTTGGGCTCTTCTCCCTAGGAACAAGTGACAGGAGGAGAGAAATGGCCTCAAGTTGCCCCAGGAGAGGTTGAGGCTGGAGATGAGAAGAAACTTCTTCCCTGAAAGGGTTCCCAAAGCCTGGCAGAGGCTGCCCAGGGAGGTGGTTGAATGTCTATCCCTGGAGGTGTTTGAAAGAGGCAGAGCTGTGGTGCTGAGGGCCACGGTTGAGCTCCAGCCTTGGCAGAGTTAGAGAATGGCTGGGCTGGAGCATCTGAATGCACTTTTCCAGCCCAAACCATTCTGTGCTTCTATGAGTCTCTGTTGAAGCATCCTCCCTCGGAGCACACACAGCTATGGACATGTTTAACACACACCTACACCTGGTATAGCTCAAGGTGACCTAGGAAAAAGGACTCCTACAGAAGCCTGCACTAAACACATCCTCCTTCCACAGGGCTTATTTCCCTCTGAAGTACATCAGGAGAACCTAATTCAAGCACTCCAAAGTCAGAAGCTGTCCAAATGCCACTAGCTGGACAACCTTGCACTGTTTCTCATCTTCTGTAGTCTTTACTTGCATGGCCTGCAAACTGCTCATGCAGGATGGTTGTCTTTTTCAGGGGCCATGACAGACCATGGCCAGTGAAGGAGCTGGACTCAGTATTTCACTTTACATCAACCATTCACTGTCACAGCACCAGAGAACTGGTTTGGTTGGAAAAAGACTTTGAAGATCAAGTCCAGCTATTCCCTAGCTCTACCAGTTCTGGAGCTAAACTGTGTCTGCCCTACAGCGGGAGTGGGGAAGTCATTCTGCCCCTGCACTCAGCACTGGTTAGGCCACACCTTGAGTCCTGTGTCCAGTTCTGGGCCCCTCAGCTTAGGAGAGATGTTGAGTTGCTGGAATGTGTCCAGAGAAGGGCAACAAAGCTGGGGAGAGGTCTGGAGCACAGCCCTGTGAGGAGAGGCTGAGGGAGCTGGGGGTGATTAGCCTGGAGAGGAGGCTCAGGGGAGATCTTATTGCTCTCTACAACTACCTGAAGGGAGGTTGTAGCCAGGAGGGGGTTGGTCTCTTCTCCCAGGCAACCAGCACCAGAACAAGAGGACAGAGTCTCAAGCTGTGCCAGGGGAGGTTTGGGCTGGATGTTAGGAAGTTCTTCACAGAAAGAGAGTTTGGCCCTTGGAATGTGCTGCCCAGGGAGGTGGTGGAGTCCCCATCACTGGAGGTGCTTAGGAAGAGCCTGGATGAGGCACTTGGTGCTGTGGTTTAGTTGATTAGTTGATTAGGGTGATGGGTTGGACTCGATGATCTCGAAGGTCTTTTCCAACCTGGTTAATTCTGTGCTCTGTATTTTACACCTTGTTTAGAACACCTTATTTAGCCTCTTCTCTGCAGACAGAATTACTGATTTCTTCCAAAGTGTTTCTGTGGCAATTCTCATTATCTAAGAGTCTGCAAACAACAACAATGCTCCAGGCATGGGGCAGAGTGCCTGGAAAGTGCCCAGCAGAGGAAGCCCTGGGGGAACTGGTGGGCAGCTGGCTGGAGATGAGCCAGGGGGTGCTCAGGTGGGCAAGGAGGCCACCAGCAGCCTGGCCTGGATCAGCAATGGTGTGGGCAGCAGGAGCAGGGCAGGGATTGTCCTCCTGCACTCAGCACTGGGGAGGCCACACCTGCAGTGCTGGGCTCAGTCCTGGGGCCCTCACTGCAGGAAGGACATTGAGGGGCTGGAGAGGGTGCAGAGAAGGGCAAGGAAGCTGGGGAAGGGTCTGGAGAAGAGGGCTGGTGAGGAGCAGCTGAGGGAGCTGGGGGTGTTTAGTGTGGAGAAGAGGCTGAGGGGAGACCTCCTTGCTCTCTACAGCTCCCTGAGAGGAGGCTGGAGCCACAGGAACAAGTGATAGGAGGAGAGGAAACGACCTCAAGCTGCACCAGGGGAGGTTTAGGTTGGAGTCAAGCTGCAGTCATCAGGGACATCCTCCATCAAATCAGGTTACTCAGAGCCTTGTCTAGCTTTACCTTGAATATCTACAGGCATGGGACCCCAACCACCTCCCTGGGCAACCTGTTCCAATGTTCCAGCACCCTCAATGGTGCAGAACTTGCTCCTCACATCCAGTCTAAGTTTGCTCTGCTCTCATTCCAAACCATTGCCCCTGGTCCTGTCACTGCAGGCCTCTCTCCATCCTACCTGTAGCTCCCTTCAGGTACTGGCAGGCTGCTATTAGGTCTCCCTGGAGCCTCCTCTTCTCGAGGCTGAACACCTGCAGCTCCCTCAGCCTGTCCCATAGCAGAGGTGCTCCAACCCCCTGCTCATTTTCTTGGCCTCCTCTGGACCTGCTCCATCAGGTCCATGTGCTTCGTGTGTTGAGGGCTCCAGACCTGGATGCAGTACTCCAGGTGGGACCTTCTATGTGCAGTCTGGCTGCCTGAACTATGATTCTTAACTCCCACCCTGCAAACTCTGTCCCTACCTCCTGTCCTTCAGCTGGAATTCATGGCCTAGAGAGAGCTGTGACTTTTGTCTAACTTCACATTGCAATCTACCTCCTTGTCATCTCCTTAGGGCACTTTTCCCCTGCATGCCTTGAGGTATCTCCCTTTCCTCCTGTTGGGATTTTATCAGCAGCAGTCTGGGTTGAAAAGAGAAAGTTTTGCTTTTCAGCACTACAACCTGCACCAGAATGGGCCCTGACCCTTAGGGGAGCAATGGGAACAGATGCTCTTGCTCTGCTCTGTCCATGCAGACAAATTTTACTGATGCTTACCAACATTCTGGACTTCAGGGCTCTGTGTCAAGGTTGTGCTGCTAACACAGCTTCAGTTGTTTTGAACAGACTTTTCAAGGGGATGGAACCCCTTGGGACACCTCCACTCTCCTTGTGCACAACTTCCTCCTGAGAGCCAATCTCAGTCTACCCTGCTCCAGCTTCAAACCATTGCCCCTTATCCTGTCACCCCAGGCTTTTCACAGAATCACAGAATTACTGAGGCTAGAAAAGACCTCTGAGATCATCAAGTCCAGCCTATGACCTAACACCAGGACATCAGCTAAACCATGTCACCAAGTGCCACATCCAATCCTTTCTTAAAGACCACCAGTGATGGTGACTCCACCACCTCCCTGGGCAGACCATCCCAGTGTCTGATTCCCCTCTCCTTGAGGAATTGCTTCTAATATCCAACCTAACCCTCCCCTGGGGCAGTTTCAGGCCATGCCCTCTTGTCCTGTCATAGGTTGCCTGGGAGCAGAGCCTGACCCCACCTGACTACAACTTCCCTTCAGGTAGTTGTAGAATGTGATAAGGCCCCCCCCGAGCCTCCTCTTCTCCAGGCTGAACACCCCCAGCTCCCTCAGCCTCTCCTCATCAGCCTTTCCCCCCAGCCCCCTCCTCAGTCTGGTCTCTCTCCTCTGGACCTGCTCCAGCACCTCAAGATCTATCTTGCAGTGAGGCCCAGAGCTGCACAGAGTGCTCGAGGTGAGGCCTCCCCAGTGCTGAGTCCAGGGCAGAATTCCATCCCTAGTGCTGCTGACCACACTGTTCCTGATCCAGGCCAGGATGCCATTGGCTTTCCATGCCCCCCAGGCACACTGCTGGCTCCTGTCCAGCTGCTGTCACCCAGAACTGCCAGGTGTGCCTCTGCCAGGCTGCTCTCCAGCCACCCACCCTGTAGCCTGCATGGGGTTGTTGTAGCCAAAGTGTAGGAGCCTGAACTTGGCCTTGTTGAGTCTCTAACCACCGGACTCAGCCCACTGGCCAGGTCCCTCTACAGCATCCTTCTACCCTCCAGGAGATCCACACTCTCTCCCAACTTGGTGTTCTGACAGTCCCTTCCCAGCCTTCCTGTAGGTCCCCTTCAGACAGCTTGATGAACAACTAATAAAAAAAAAGAACAACAACAACCAACCAACCAAAAAACCCTCCAAAGCAAAATCCATACTCAGAAATACCAACCTAGGAAAATCCTAACTGCCAAAGCACTGAAAACCTGGTGCTGTATCTTTATGTTATCATCACACGAGGAAGACTTCCCTGCCTCTATCAATATATTCTGGAGAAAGAAAACACAAAGAAGTGTCAGTCTGGGGAGAAGGCAGGACACAAAGAGGTAAAGCATGGAGCTAAGGCAGTGAAGAGAATGAGAGGTGTAAATCACTGCCTTGGGTTCTCGATGAGGTACAGAAATCTGTCCCCCAGGAGCAGCCTCTGGGAGCTGCGAATGGGCAGAGCCTGAAGCCTTTCTCCCTATCAGTATTTTTCAGTCCTACTGACATTCCCAGTTGCCAGGATGGTCTCTAATGTGCAATAGTTAGAATCACAAAACCCACACTGCAGAAAAATTAATTAGCTTTCATCTCCAGAGAGTATGCATCCTTCCAGGTCACCACGGAGGTGCAAGCAGAGCTGCTGCCACACTGCAGCTCGTTCCCCGACTCCACTTCCCCACCTCGCCAGCATTCATCAGCTTGGGTGACACAAAGGAATTGTTCCATCAACTCTTTTCACCAGACTGTCACAAGCTGCTTCATTCAAGGCAGCAACACTTCTGAAGCAGCAAGGAGCTGACATCACAGGCTCAGGGACTGCATTTACATGCACTGAATAAAGGAGATGTGATCAAAAATAGCATCAATGACTTCACTATCATTTAACAAGTAACTTCTGTTTTTCGGTGCATTAGGACCTGGGGTGCCAATCAAAGGAGGTGCTCCCAGACCTCTGCTTCCAGTGAGGTCTAAGGCATCTTTCTGATGGCCACAACAGCAGAGCAGTAGAGCTTTTAAAGTGATCCAAAGGTACCTGACACATCAGGGCATGGCAGCGTGGAGAAGGGACATTCTGCAAGGAAATGGTCCCCCCAGAAGCATATGGAGGTGCAGTAAGTGGTAGGGATGGAAATGGTCCCCCCAGAAGCAAATTGAGGTACAGTAAGTGGTAGAGATGGAAATGGTCCCCTCAGAAGTAAACTGAGGTGCAGCAGGTGGTAAGGATGGGAATGGTCCCCCCAGAAGCAAACTGAGGTGCAGTAGGTGGTAAGGGTGCAGAGTGCCACACTGGGCAGTGTTCCTTACGTCGTTCAGCTGCTTGCCACGGGCGGGGGCGATGGCATTGCTCAGCTGCTTGCTCCCTGCCTTTAGTGCTGCATCTCTTCTTGCTTGCTCCAGCAGGACTCTAGCTCGCTCTTTGAGCTCTTCCTGTCTTGACAACATTCGTTGCTTAAAAAGAAAGAAATACAATTAAGAGCAGGGCAGCCTGAGGCTACTTCGCGTTTACACAGCAGTTAACAGCCAGGGGCCTTCCTGCATAATAAAGGTCAGGAGGCAGATGGGTTACAGCTCCAGGAGCATTCTAGACAGAGCATTCTAGAGAAATCCTTTATGATGGAAATAAGAGTTCTCACCCCTCCCCTTAAAACTTAATTTCTATCAACATTTTAATGCCTTTAAACTGCAACTGTGGAAAAAAAACCCAAACCAATAACTGGCTTGATGGAAGCTGTGTGAAATGTGCTCTGTGTTTACTTGTTTGCTTTAATATGTATGCAAATGGAGTGCTTTGTGGGCTACTGCTACAGGTATCGCTCACTTATAGCTCAAAGTGAACAGAAAGAGGTTGGGAACAAGGCTGGGAGCCTGTGAAAGCTTCTGCTTCAGGTATGGAGAACCTCCAGCAAGCTCCTTCCCCATGCACGTGGCCAGGGGTACTGCAAAGAAGAAATAATGGGAGGAGCTTCTGGACAGGCAACACAGAATCATAGAATGGGTTGGGCTGGAAGGGACCTCCAAAGCTCATCCAGTCCAATCCCCTGCAGTCCCAGCAGGAGCAGGGACATCCTCCACTAGGTCAGGTTGCCCAGAGCCCTGTCCAGCCTCACCTTGAATATCTCCAGGGATGGGGCCTCAACCACCTCCCTGGGCAATCTGTTGCAGCCTCCTGGTGCAGAACTTGTTCCTCACATCCAATCTCAGTCTGCTCGTCTAGTTTGAAGCCATTGCCCCTGGTCCTGTCCCTGCAGGCCTTTGCAAACAGTCCCTCTGCAGCCTTCTTGTAGCTCCCTGCAGGTACTGGCAGGCTGCTATTGGGTCTGCCCAGAGCCTTCTCTTCTCCAGGCTGAACTCCCTCAGCCTGCCCCATAGTAGAGGTGCTCCAACCCCCTGATCATCTTCATGGCCTTCTCTGGACCTGCTCCATCAGGTCCATGTCCCTCCTGTGTTGAGGGCTGCAGACTGCATGGTGAGGTCAGAGTTTCCAGAGTCTGCTCTCTCTTGTCTAGTTCAAAGCCATTGCCCTTGGTCCTGTCCCTGCAGCCTTAAGTCCAGGTCAAGTGTGAAGGTTGGGAAACCACATCTCTAGGCCTTGACATTGTCCTTACACAGCTGGGAGAGATGTTGCAGACTGAGCTCTGCAACAGTTTCCAGGTGGAAACTGAGATAGTCATCTCCACTCAACAAGTGCTGTTCCAGGTTAGTGCTGAGGCTCCCAAGGGAGGTTTTATTACCACATGCAAGCACATAGACAGTTAACAGGGAACAGTCTTTAAAGTCATCTCTTCCCTTTTCTTGGCCTGTGACACCCTTACACATGAAAATCTTTGTGGAGAAGATATCCTGTCTCCTCTTGCTCTATTGCTCATGACTCAAGCTGTCCCTCACTCATCTAGTGCACACAGGTGGTGATGATGGAGAGAAGCTCCCTGAGACTTCATTGATTAAAGGGAAGAAAGCAGAATCACAGAATCGTTTTTGGTTGGAAAAGACCTTTAAGATCATCCAGTCCAGCTATGGAGCTAACACTTGGCCATTACCATCCAATCTGTGGACTTCTTGCAATGAAAGGAATCTTTATGGTGCTTACTCAGGAAAAAACCCTATCTGAAACAATCCACAGAACTGAAAGCCTGGCTGCACTCTTTGGGGTTTTGGTTATTTTTTTTTTCAATCACAGCAAATGGCTCAAAAACCCAAAATTCAAGGAAGCTATACAGACTAGAGGATGAGGGGAGAGAAAGCAGCCCTGTGGAAAAGGACTTGGGGGTGCTGATGGAGGAGAAGCTGGACAGGAGCAGTGTGCACTTGCAGCCCAGAAAGCCAGTGGCAGCCTGGGCTGCATCCAAAGCAGTGTAGCCAGAGTTGCAGAGAGAGGATCCTGCCCCTCTGCTCTGCTCTGGGGAGACGTCACCTGCAGTGCTGTGTCCAGCTCTGGAGCCCTCAACACAGGAAGGACATGGACCTGATGGAGAGGTTCCAGAGGAGGCCAAGAAAATGATCAGGGGGTTGGAACACCTCTGTTATGAGAACAGGCTGAGGGAGCTGGGGGTGTTCAGCCTGGAGAAGAGGAGGCTCCAGGCAGACCTAATAGCAGCCTGCCAGTACCTGAAGGGGCTACAAGAAGGCTGCAGAGAGATTGTTTGCAAAGGCCTGCAGGGACAGGACCAGGGAGAATGGTTTGAAATGAGAGCAGAGCAGATTGAAGATTGGATGTGAGGAACAAATCCTGCACCAGGAGGCTGCTGGAACACTGCAACAGGTTGCCCAGGGAAGTGGTTGGAGCCCCACCCCTGGAGGCTGGAGACTCAAGGTGAGGCTGGACCGGGCTCTGGGCAACCTGATCTAGTGGAGGATGTCCCTGCTGAGTGCAGAGGCGGTTGGATTGGGTGAGCTTTGAAGGTCCCTTCCAACCCAGACCATTCTGTGATTCTGTGACTCTGTGATGGAAGCTCTTCAAAGGGGGCAAAATTGTAAGCCTGCTTTGGCATTTTTGTAACCTTTTCCACACATTTTCTGTGAGGGAACTGCTCCACTGCTCATACTCGGCATAATGCTTTCACCCTCACAACGATGCTGCCAGGCAGGTGGGCATGTGCCTGTTATCTTCAGGGAAAGAAAAATGATCTTGAGGTTAAACAATGGGCTTGAGGCCACTCCACAAACACCCTATCTTAATATTCCAGAGTTTCTACCTCACCACTGTGGCCAGATTCAGAAGGCTGCGTGGAGCTGGCACTTAGGGACATGGTTCAGTGTTGACCCTTCAGTGCTGGGTCAAAGGTTGGACTGGATGAGCTTGGAGGTCTCTTCCAAATGGATGTTTTCTGTGGTTCTGTTTCTCAGAGAGGGTTTTGAAGTTGCTTTGGTGGATTTAAGGTGCTTTGAACTTTCTGGGTTTTTTTGGCATAGGGATCACTGAGTGGAGAGGTGTGTTTGCAGTTTGGGCTCCAGAAGGCAATCCTCAGAAAAGAGCTCTTGCCACACTCAGTGGCAAAAGGCCTTGGGGCCATCTCCTTTGAGATGGAGAGGCTGGGAAGATGAACAGGAGGGCAAACACTGGAAATTATTTTCTGGTGGGATGGCTCTTTTCAGCACCACCAACTTGTTAGCCCAAGTATTTCTTACACAGCATTAAACCCCCCACTGCCAGCCTCACTCTTTCTGCTGAAAATAGAGTGTGAATGTCAGACATGGAGAAAGGGCTTGAGTGGCAGCTCCACCTTTGTGCAAGGGCTTGTAGTCACAGGGTGAGAGGAAAGGGGTTGAAGCTTGAGGAGGGCAGATTGAGACAGGAGATGGGGAAGAAATTCTTGGCAGTGAGGGTGGGGAGACACTGGCACCGGCTGCCCAGGGAGGCTGTGGCTGTCTCCTCCCCGGAGGTGTTGAAGGCCAGGCTGGATGAGGCCTTGAGCAAGCTGGGCTGGTGGGAGGTGTCCCTGCCCATGGCAGGGGGGTTGGATCTGGCTCACACTGAAGGTTTGTTCCAAACTAAACCATTCTGTGAATCTCTGAACCTATGACTCTTGCCTTCTGGGCACAAGGAAGTGCCCAATCAATGCCTTACCTGGGCTGTTTTTGCAGTTAGATCCACGTGAGTGAAAGCCATCCTGGCCTCGCTGTCAGAGTCAGACTCCGCTTGCCTCGGAGAAGCAGGAGGCTTCTTTGCAGGGTCCATGTCCTTATGAGAGGAGTATCCAAGCTGAGCAGTGGGAGACAGACTGGGCTTTGCGACGGGTGAGCCAGGCTCTGCTCTTGTGCTCTCCGCAGCTGCCAGGCGTCCCAGCTGCTCTTGCTCCGAGAAGCCCCCGGTGCTGTCTGAGCTCTGGTGTCTCCTCTTGTTGTTCTCTTCACGAGGGACCGTGGGAGACACGTCCTCTTTCTGGTCGCCGACGTGTGCCAAGTCGCTCAAGTCCAGGGCGTCAGCTACCAGCAGTTTCTTCCTCCCCAGCGCTGGCGGCGCTTGCGCCGCGTCGGTGCCGCTCCACTTCCCCACGTCCTCAGAGGCAGAGGTCCTCCCGGAGCTCTGCTGCGACTTCTGCGGATCGGTGTCGCTTCGAGTCCTGCGGGAGGAAGGGGAGGCCGTGCTGGGGCTCAGGTGGTCGTCAGGAGTCTGGTGCTCGCTCTCAGACTCGCCCACGCCACTGTCGTTGACGAAGACGGAGTCGTCCTGGGAAGCAAAGTCTGCCAGGGCGCCGTCTGGGGGGTGCAGCTCGGGCTCCCGCTTCAGGTCGCTCAGCTCTGCGTAGAACTTCTCCTGGTCGACAGAGCTGTTGGGGTCTGTCTCATAGTTACCCACTTTGTAGGTGCTCTTACTGCTGTTCTCCTCGATCTGGACCACGTTTAACTCCTGGCCACAGAAGTGTGCCCTGATTTGATAGAGATAGGTCATCACGGTGAGCTTGTCAGGGATGGCCAGCAGCACCATGTCGGAAGGCTCCAGCAGCCGCGAGATGCCCAAGCTGGCAAAGCCATCGTACGCCTTGGGAGACAGACAGAGGGCAGGTTACACTGCAGCACCTCACAGAATCACACACTTGTCAGGGCTGGAAGGGACCCCAAGGATCATCCAACTCCAACCCCCCTGCCATGGGCAGGGACACCTCACACTGCAGCAGGTTGCTCACAGCCCCAGCCAGCCTGGCCTGAAAAACCTCCAGCCAGGAGGCTTCCACCCCTCCCTGGGCAACCTGTGCCAGTGTCTCACCACCCTCACGGGCAAGAACTTCTTCCTAACAGCCAATCTGAATCTCCCCACTTCTACTTTTGCTCCATTCCCCCCAGTCCTGCTCACTACTTGACACCCTAAAAAGCCCCCTCCCAGCTTTCAGATACTGCAAGGCCACAAGAAGGTCTCCTGGGAGCCTTCTCTCCAGACTGCATAGCTCCAACTCCCTCAGTCTCTCCTCATAGCAGAGGAGCTCCAGCAGCCCTCTGCTCATGTTTGTGGCCATTCTCTGGATGTGTTCCACCACATCCAAATCTTTCTTACAGATCACAACATTTCAAGAACCCAAGCAGAATTTTTTGGTCAAAATAAGCCAGCCTAAAACACAGCCAGTATGACAGAAACAGTATGGCTTCACCTCTGCTGCTTATTTTGGCTTCACTGCACAATCTACCATACAGCTCATCCATTTGCCCAATGCCTTGCAGAAGTGTCCTCACAGCAATGCAAACCCAGAGACCATGACCAGTAAAGACACTCAAATGGCATTGTTTTAAACATTTGGAATGTACCTTAAGATCCATACTGGACTAAATTCTTTGGTTGCCCAAAATGACACCACTTCCCTGAGTACAAAGCTGTTTATAGAATCATGGAATCACAGAATGGTCTGGGTTGGAAGGGCCCTCCAAAGCTCATCTAGTCCAACTCCTTTGCAGTCAGTGGAGGCATCCTCCACTAGATCAGGTTGCCCAGAGCCCTGTCCAGCCTCACCTTGAAGATCTCCAGAGATGGTGCTCCAACCACCTCCCTGGGCAACCTGTTCCAATGCTCCAGCAGCCTCCTGGTGCAGAACTTGTTCCTAACATCCAATCTCAATCTGCTCTGCTCTCATTTCAAACCATTCTCCCTGGTCCTGTCCCTGCAGGCCTTTGCAAGCAGTCCCTCTGCAGCCCTCTTGTAGCCCCCTTTGGGTACTGGCAGGCTGCTCTAAGGTCTCCATGGAGCCTTCTCTTCTCCAGGCTGAACACCCCAAGCTCCCTCAGCCTGTCCTTGTAGCAGAAGTGCTCAACCCCCTGATCATTTTCTTGGCCTCCTCTGGACCTGCTCCATCAGCTCCATGTCCTTCCTATACTGAGAGCTCCAGACCTGGATGCAGTACTCCAGGTGGAGGTCTCACCAGAGCAAAGTGGCAGAATCACCTCGCTGGATCTGCTGGCTGCGCATGAGACAACAACTTCAAAGCCTTTCTGTTTGCAGTGGGAAAAACCTAGCAGTATCTTAAATGGCCCTCACTCAGGTAAGCAGGAAACAAGCAAATTAAAAAGAACAACCATAGTGTAAGAGCCAGAGCAGAAAAAAATGAAAAGAAATCAAAAAGGAAAGCAACTTGGGATGGCTTTTTAAGATGAAGAACAAAGATAGAAGAAACACGACACTAATCCATCTTGAGCTTTATCACTGGCCATCAGCCTGCTCCCTTCTGCTGGCCAGGTAATTGCAGTGATTTGTGTTGATGAAAAACTTCTGCCCAGATAGCCAAAAAAGGACAGCACCACCGATGGCTTGATACAAGGCAGCACTCGGAGGAAGCCGGCAGACGAAAGCATTTGAGCTCGCTTTGTAAGAAAGAGAAAGTGAATTCCCTTCTCGCTTCACTTTCATTTCTAAACCCCAAGCAGCTTGGAAGCCTCTCAGTGAGGCCACATTGTCCTTCCCTCTGCTAGCCCGGTGAGCCAGTGGGCTTGGTGCATCAGGTTTTTCTAGTTTGGGAGAATTAAAGCCGTTTCTCAATTTACAATTAATTATTGCTATCCTGGATTAACCCTGCAAGGCCGGATTGTGTTTCAAGGAAGCCTTTAAAAAGGCCTGCTGTTAGCATAGAGGCAAAGCACTGAGGCTTCTCCTCCCCCAGCAATTCTGCTGCTCCTCTTCATCCTCTTCTGAACACGGTCCCAGCTGTCCCTACACTATTTTGAACACAAAAGGATGGTACATGTAAGACCTGGGCAAGAACCTGTCCTTTTGCAAGGGAACACCACCACTGGCTGCCACGACCCCAGTTTTGTACCATTTCCTTAATCCATGTAGCTGCAGAAGGCTGGAAGCAAGGAAGGAGAAATTCCCTTCTTACTGGTTTACCCCTTTGGGTTTCACACTGATAAATGTTCAACAGGGGCTTAGAATGTGGCTCCCAGCAGACCCAGCTGTTTTACCTGCTCTGAGGAAAGGAGGCTCTCTCTCATTCCCATTTCTCTCATTCCCTTTTGTCTCATTCCCATTGCAATGTCATTCCCTACTCAAGGGTCAAACAGTTTTCAGCTCAGCCACTTCTCAAGCTCTGCTACTGAGAGCTGGAATTTCTCTTCCTGACCCCCACCTTGTGCTCAGGTACAACCTGCCAGGTTCTGTTGGCAAGGCCATTTGTGAACCACTCTGACAAATGGTCCACAGGGTTTGTCCAGACAAAGAAATTATCTGGATGATTTGGACTCAAGCTCATCTGTCTCTCCCTCTGCTAAAAGAAATGGGCCTAAAATCACTGATGGCCTTTGGTGGGCTGTAATTCCTTGGGAAGGCTCATAGTCAGAGGTCATTACCAAGATGTGTGGTGCTGAGGGACACAACCGCAGAGCTGTTGAGGTTGGAAGAGAACTTTGAGATCACCAAGTCCAAGCCCTCACCCAGAGCTCACAACCTCATCACTGCTGATCACCTTCTGCCACTGAACCACTGCCCTCAGCACCACATCCACACAGCTTTGAAATCCCTCCATGGATAGGAACTCCACCACCTCCCTGGGCAGCCTGGGCCAGTGCCTGAGAACCCTTGCTGGGAAGAGATTGTTCCTAATGTCCAACCTGTAAGGTTCCAGTCTGTGTCCGCTGCCCCTTGCCCTGTCCCTGGGCACCACTGAGAACAGTCTGGCTCCAGCCTCCTGTACCTCATCCTTCAGCTATTGATCAGCATTGCTGAGCTCCCCCTCAGGCTGTCCTCTCCAGGCTAAGCAGCTCCAGGGCTCTCAGCCTCTCCTCACAAGGTGATGTTCAGTGCCCTCAGCAGCTCAGTGGCTCTTGCTGCACTTGCTCCAGCAGCTCCTTCTCCTTCTGCAACTGGGGGGCCCAGAACTGGACAAAATGCTCCAGACAAAGCCTTGGGCTCCCCAGTTCAAGTGCATGTTTAACCACACTCTGGGAGGATCCCTCTGAGGTAACCAAGTTAAAGCCTGTGCTTATCATTTCGTGGAACCACCTGGCAGAAGCAAGCAGCACCACCAGCTAGAAATGCTGGCTGCCACTGAAAGGGAAGGGATGCTCTCCATTCTGATCCAGTGCTAGCCCTCTCATTCTGAATTAGAACCATAGAATCATAGAATTGTCAGGGTTGGAAGGGACCTCAAGGATCAGCCAGTTGCAACCCCCCTGCCATGGGCAGGGACACTTCACACGACAGCAGGTTGCTCACAGCCACAGCCAGCCTGGCCTCAAAAAAACTCCACGGATGAGGCTTCCACCACCTCCCTGAACAACCTGTGCCAGAGTCTCACCACCCTCATGGGCAACAACTTCTTCCTAACAGCCTATCTGAATCTCCCCACTTCTAGTTTTGTTCAATTCCCCCGAGTCCTATCACTCCCTGACACCCTCAAAGTCCCTCCCAGCTTTCTTGGAGCCCCCTGCAGACTGCAAGCCACAAGAAGGTCTCCTCAGACCTTCCTCTCCGCAGACTGAACACCCCAACTCTTTCAGTCTGCTCCATGGCAGAGCACTCCAGCCCTCTGCTCACCCTCCTGGCCCTTCACTGGACCCCTTCCAGCACTTCCCTCCTTCCTGGAAGAGAGGCTCAGAGCTGGACACAGTGCTCCAGGTGGGGTCTCAGCAGAGTGGAGCAGAGGGGGAGAATCCCCTCCCTGGCCCTGCTGGCCACACTTCTCTTGCTGCAGCCCAGGGCTCTGCTTGGCTCTCTGGGCTGCAAGTGCTCCCTGCTGGCTCCTCTTGAGCTTCTCATCCCCCAGCACCCCCAAGGGCTCTTCTCCAGGGCTGCTCTCAAGCCAGTCCCTGCCCAGCCTATATCAGTGCCTGGGATTGCCCTGAGCCAGCTGCAGGACCTTGCCCTTGGCCTTGTTGAACCTCATGAGGTCGGCTTGGGCCCAGCTCTGCAGGTCCCTCTGGATAGATCCCTTCCCTGCAGTGAGTCAGCTGCACCACACAGCTTGGTGTGGTCACTGAACTTGCTGAGGGAGCCTCGGTGCCACTGTCCATGTCACCAATCAAGGTGTTAAACAAGACTGGCCCCAGTGCTGATCCCTGAGGGACTCCACTTGTAATTTCTTCTGCTTAAATGGAATTCCAAAGATGGGCTGAGGCAGCTGGGGTTCTTCAGCCTGGATAATGTTGGATTTGGTCTCTTTTCCTCCAGGAACAAATGACAGGAGGAGAGGGACTTGGATGATTGTGCTGTAAAACTACACTCAGCTGCCTTCCAGTACCTCAAGGGATCTTCCAGGAAGACTGCAGAGGGACTTTTCCTGAGGTGTCTAGAGACAGGCCAAGGGGGAATAGTTTGAAGCTGAGGCAGAGCAGGGTTATAGTGGAGATGAGGAAGAAGTTGTTTGGTTCAAGAGTGGTGAGACTCTAAAACAGGTTGCCAGGAAGCTTGTCAATACCTCCTCCCTGGAGGTGCTCAAGGCCAGGCTGGATGAGGCCTTGAGCAGCCGAGTCTAGTTGAGAGGTGTCCCTGCCCATGGCAGGGGGTTGGAATAGATGAGCACTGAGGTCCCTCCCAACCCAAGCCATTCTAGTATTCTATGAATCTTTTGTCAAGACATCTGAGTTTAAATGTATGGAGGAATATAGCAAAAACAGTCAAAAACTGGGAAAAAAATGGAAAGAGAAAAGAAAAAGAGGAGCACCATGCAAAGGGCAAGAGGCAGCCAAACCTTCAGAGGTCTGTCACTATTCCCACACAAATGAGTTCCCCTATTCCCACACAAATGAAGCCAGCCCTTCTAAACACTGCAGTAATTAAACCCAGAGGTTCATTATTAGAGCCACACTGCTCTGCCCCTCCACTTCTCCTTCCCTCATCCCCTCCAAGCTCCAGCCAAGTGTAGTTCAGCTGTTTACACTCTGGAAGTGCAGGCCATGTCACTAGCAATGTGCAGAATTCCCCTTCTGGAGCAGGGGCTGTGCTGCAGGTTTCACACTTTGGTCATTATCATTTGCCACTAATCAAATGGACTTGTGAAAAACATTTGACACTGCCCCACAGCACATCCTGGTCACTAGCTGGGAAAAGCTTGGGCTAGAGGGGTGGCCACTGGCTGAGTAAGGAATTGGCTGGAGGGTTACACTCAAAGAGTTGTGGGCAAGGGCTCAGGGTCCACAGGGAGCCCAGTGACAAGTGGTGGCCCTCAGGGGCTGGTACTGGGACCAGTGCTGGTGAACATCTTTGTCAGAGCCATGGGAAGTGGCACTGAGGCTCCCCCAGGGAGTCTGCAGGTGGCACCAAGCAGTGTGGTGCTACTGACAGCCTGGAGGGAAGGGATCCATCCAGAGGCACCTGGGCAGGCTGCAGAGCCGGGCCCAAGCCAACCTCATCAAGTTCAACAAGGCCAAGGGCAAGGTCCTGCAGCTGGCTCAGGGCAATCCCCAGCACAAATCCAGGCTGGGTGAGGAGTGGCAGGAGAGCAGCCTGCAGGAGAAGGCCTTGGGGGTGTCAGTTGGTGACAAAGTCCCCAGGAGCCAGCCATGGTCGCTGACAGCCCAGCAGGCAGCTGTGTGCTGAGCTGCATCCAGAGCAGGGAGAGCAGCAGCACAGGGAGGGGATTCTGCCCTGCTCTGCTCTGCTCAGACCACACCTGAAGCACTGCCTCCAGCTCTGGGGTCCCCAGAATGACAGGGACCTGGAGCTGCTGGTGCAGGTCCAGAGGAGGCCACAAAGATGCTCAGAGGGCTGGAGACCCTTTCCTGTGGGGACAGGCTGGGAGAGTTGGGGCTGTTCAGCCTAGAGAGGGCTCCAGGGAGACCTTAGAGCAGGTTTGGGGGTTTTATTTAATTTACTGCCGAGCTGATTGACAGGCATCAATTGGGATCCATCAGCACAAGCACCAGAGGCAGTATTCCAACCATTTCCCAACTCTGTAAGACACTGACATCCCGGCTGGGATCAGATGTCACAGGTAAAGAGCCTTTTTCATTCAGCATCAGTGGCAGCACAGCCTGGTATGCCCTAGCAGGAAGCTGTGGAGGTGATGTGCCTTGTGTGTGGAACTGTGCATTTCAAGGTGCAACCAGACACAGCAATTGCACTGAATTAGTTGCCTCTGAAGGGCTCTTCTCTGTTTTCATTAAGATACAAACCAGGTCAGGCACCCTCAGAAGATATTCTCTTATGGCTTAACCTTTCCTCTGCGGTCACAGTCTTGGGAGAGGGAAATAAAAAAAATAAATAAAAGCTGCTTTGGACAAAGAAAATTGTCCCATTCATCTGTAGATGTTATTTTAATTGGTTAGGAGGCATCACTGTCAAACCTGTGAGGTATCTGCATGGAATTTCTAGGCAGCCATTGTTGGCAGCGCCGCGTTCCCTGCCAGCGAGGGCACGAGGGGT
>CM037641.1:40336879-40381160 GCA_015227895.2 Colaptes auratus | reverse complement strand
TCTTCTAACAGGATGCTTTCTGTGCTGATCAAGCTGGGAGAGAAAGCAAAAACCACCACCAGAGTCTAAATCTGTTTCAAGGAGCTTAATTTAATGCCCACAACTGAGGACTTCATGGCAGAAGACAGGAGAATCCCTGCTCCTGGACAGCCCTCATGGCCTCAGTGTCAGAGAAAGCCAGATGCTTCACCTTGGGCCTGGCTCAGCCAGCACACAGCCTGCACTGCTTCCCGCACAGCAACACAGCCTGCATGGAGTCAGGAGCTCTGCAGAGCGACATGCCTCCTGTGATGATGCTTCCATCTAGAAATGGGATGAGGTGAGAAGGGAAGGGCTGAGGGTGGAAGGAGCTCTGCTCTGCCTCCAAAGCTGTGTGTAGCTCCTGCTACAGGAACAGCAGGGCAAAGGTAGTGACTTAGCTGAATTTAAACCTCAAATTCAGTGATTCACAGGATGGGTGGATTGGAAGGCACCCCAAAGATCATCCAGTTCTAATCTCCCTGCCATGGGCAGGGACACCTCCCACTAGCCCAGCTTGCTCAAGGCCTCATCCAGCCTGGCCTTGAACACCTCCAGGGAGGAGGCAGCCACAGCCTCCCTGGGCAACCTGTTCCAGGTTCTCCCACCCTCAAGCTGAAGAATTTCTTCCTCATCTCCAGTCTCAATCTCCCCTATGCCAGCTCAAACCATTGCCCTCATCTGTCCTCCCAGCCCTTGTCAGAAGTCCCTCCCCAGCTTTCTCATAGTCCTTTCAGGTAGGAGGGCTGCTGCTAAGCAGCCTTCTGAGGACAGCATCTCTCTTAGAGGAGCACCCTCTGCTCACACTGGATTTATGCCTTGTTCCACTTCCTATCCAAAGAGAAAATGTTTCAGGGCTGCATGTAAAGGCAGATTTGTACCAAGGGCTTTCTTTGCACAAGTCCTGTCTGCAACACCTTCAAATTCTGTCCACTGCCTTCCAAGCCTTCCTGGGCCCTGATGGGTCTGTCTGCATGGGAAGGAAAAGATCTCATGGCAATGAGCTGCACGACTCCTGGGCAGTTATGTGAGGCTGGAAAGGAGCAAATCATTCAAGATGGTCCAGAGAGCCAGGAAGTCCTTATGGGTATGGACAGCTTGGATACCAAGGGACAATGAGTGATCTTCCTTCACCACCTGGGAGTTCAATGTTAGTCTTTCCCTTTGGCTGCATTACTCCATCTGTGTTTAAGAGAAGCTCTTCCATATAAGGTCACAGAAAGTCAATAATGTTGAGGTGAAAAAACAACCAGAGAATCTCTGAGGTCTTGCAGAGTTGTGCTGAGAGTTGTCACTTTCCTCCCCCTTCCACTCAGCTCATCTAAAAGTGTTGTGCTGTATCTCTGCCTAAGCATTTGTTCTGCCTTAGACAAATGAGAAGAAGGAAAAACCCCAAACCCCTGGACGTGGCATCAGCCCCCAGAATGCTTTTGGAGCTTGTCTGTGGATGGCCTTTGAGTCACACCTAGGAAATGCTGGCAGGGTACAGCACCTGGGCAGGGGCTTTGCTAATGAGTAACAGCAGTGTCTGTGGTGAGGAAAGAGGAGAGGAAACCAGGGAATTTTCAGCACCTTAGACCTGTCTCATAGGAGAGTAGACTAAAGTCAATGTATTGCGAGACCCCACCTGCAGCACTTCCTCCAGTTCTAGGGCCCCCAGCACAAGAAGGACCTGGAGCTGCTGGAGCAGGTCCAGAGAAGGCCAACAAGATGATCAGAGGGCTGCAGAACCTCTGCTGTAGGGAACAGGCTGAGAGAGTTGGGGTGTTCAGCCTGGAGAAGAGAAGGCTCTGGGGAGACCTCAGAGCAGCCTTCCAGTACTGAAGGGGCACCAGGAAAGCTTGGGAGGGACTGTTGACAAGAGCTGGGAGTGACAGGATGAGGGACAATGGCTTTGGGCTGGGAGAAGGGAGATGGAGAGTGGGAAGTCAGAGAGCTCTCAGGTGAGGAAACAGCTTCCCCCACTGCTGGGACCGGTAAAGCCTTGGATCCAGGCTATGATGTTTCCCCAGCAAACACAACTGTGCTTGTGTGGCAGGGTTCCTACAGCCTTGATGCCACCCTAGAAGGCTTGTGGCAGCTGAACACTGAACAGAGGAGGTTTGGTGCCCAGCCATACCTTAGGGCCTTCATTCCTGGCTGGATCCTGGAAGCACGTCAGCCTTGCCCGCTCTGCTTCCAGCTGTTGAAGCTCCTAGGAGCTTCCCTGCTGTTTTCCATAGCTAAGAGCTGGTGGGGGTTTTGGTTGTTGCTTTTTTTAACAGAGTACCAAAATTTCAAGTATTGGGAACCTATGTCTTGAGGTGGGACCTGTCATGAGTTAAAAACCTCCCAGGAGCAATTTCCACCTAACAAACTTGCTGCTAAGAGAGATGTCAAGAACAGCACTGCCAGGTGTTGTGTCAACACCATGACCTGTGAGCTCCAAATACCCCAACAAAGATTTGCTGAGGCACTTTTTTTCCTTCAACTCTAAAGAAGAGGAGGCTGAGGGGGACCTCGCTGCTCCTACAGCTCCCTGAAAGGAGGTTGCAGTGAGGTGGGGGTTGGGCTCTCCCCTAAGTCTCAGGTGATAGATGAGAGGAAATGGCCTGAATTGTGCCAGGGGAAAGTTATGTTGGGGATGAGAAAAGATTTCTTTGCTGCAAGAGTGGTCAGGGATTGGAACAGGCTGCCCAGGGAGGTGGTGGAGTCCCCACCCTGGAGGTGTTGCAGAAATGTGAGGCCATGGCACTTAGGAACATGGTTTGGTGGCCATGGTGGGGTTGGGTGGGTGGTTGGACTTCATGGTCTTGGAGGGCTTTTCCAACCCAACAATTCTCTGTTTCCATGACAGTAACAGTGGCTTTGTATAGTCCACAGATCACCACTTCTGCTCTGCAGGATCATAGAATCACAGAATGCTCTGGGTTGGCAGGGACCACCAAAGGTCATCCAGTTAACCCCCCTGCAGTCATCAGGGATAACCTCCCACTACATCAGGTTGCCCAGAGCCTGTCCAGCCTCACCTTGACATCTCCAGGGTGGGGCATAACCAAGTCCTGGGCAAGCTGTTGCAGTGTTCAGCAGCTCCTGGTGCAGAACTTGTTCCTAACATCCAATCTCAATCTGCTCTGCTCGAGTTTGAAGCTCTTTCTCCTGGTCCTGTCCCTGCAGGCCTTTGGGAACAGTCCCTCTGCAGCCTTCTTGTAGCCCCCTTCAGGTACTGGCAGGCTGCTCCAAGGTCTGCCCAGAGCCTCTTCTTCTCCAGGCTGAAACACCCAGCTCCCTCAGCCTGTTTCCTGCAAGGACAACCAGGACAGGGAAACTGAATATGCTGAGACACTTAGGCTGTGGTCAGAGCTGCAGCAGAGGCTTTGTGTGCCAGCCAGCTCAGAGAGGAGAGTGCAGCTGAGCTGCAGTTTCACCTCCCTCCACCTGGGGACTATTCCCCCTCCCCAGGGGTGTGCTCAGCTCATGCTTGCATCGTGCCTGTGCCTTCTCCTTTCAGAGCTGCCAAACATTGCCACTATTATTGAGTAAGAAACAAACAAGTGAGTTGTGGCAGGGGGCCAAGTCCTACCTGGGCACTGTGGCAAGGGTTTGATTTTGTCTGCTATGAAATGTCAGTACTTTTCCAAATTTCACAGAGCATTCCAGGGCTGGGCTAATGCTGTTAGATACCTGGGAGCCAAACAATTCAAGCACAGGGAAAGGAGACAAAAAAAAGAAAAAGCCTCTGCTGACAGCAAGCTTTCTGAATTGCAAATGACCAGACAACATTTTAACACACCCAGGCAGGGAAACTTTCCACTCTAGCTGTAATGGAGCAAATCAGGACATGGCATCTGCTCCGGAGCTTCCCACAATGGACTCAGGTCCTCCAAAACCCTCTGTGAAAATCAGAGCTTTCCCACCACAGCAGGCCAGCACAGCTCCATTTCCCCCCATGGGCCTAAGTCATAGGTTCATAGAATGGTTTGGGTTGGAAGGGACCCCAAAGATCAGCCAGCTCCAACCCCCTGCCATGGGCAGGGACACCTCCCACCAGCCAGCTTGCTCAAGGCCTCGTCCAGCCTGGCTTTGAGCACCTCCAGGGAGGAGGCAGCACAGCCTCCCTGGGCAACCTGTGCCAGTGTCTTCCCAACCTCACTGTCAAGAATTTCTTTCTCATCTCCAGTCTCAATCTCTCCTCTCCAGCCCAAAGCCTTTGTCCCTGTCCTGGCACTCCCAGCCCTTGTCAAAAGTCCTCCCGGCTCTCCTGTAGCCCCTTCAGGTACTGGAAGGCTGCTCTTGAGGTCTCCCTGGAGCCTTCTCTTCTCCAGGCTGAACAGCCCAAATCTCTCAGTCTGTCCCCATAGGAACGTTTTGTGGCCTCCTCTGGACCCTCTATGTTTGGGTCACCAGAACTGGATGCAGTACTTCTGGTGGGGTCACCAGCTTAATGAATATCACATATCAACATCTCGTGCTTAGACCTTTGCTGATCACAGCTGTGCCTCAGAATCAGTGGCAGAGAGATGGGCTGCAAGCAGGCAGGCTCCAAGGCATTTGGAAACTAACAGCCTGCATACAAGCAGAAGCTGCCTGGCTGGTTCATAACAGCACGGTTCCTCACTCCCAGCTTTCACACAACCTGAAACTAGACTGGAGTAGATAAAACCCACAACATCCAAACATAGAACTGCTGAGGCTGGAAGGACCTCTGAGATCACCAAGTCCAAGCCTCACCCAGAGCTCACAACCTCACCGTTGCTGCTCAGCCACTGCACTGAACCACCTCCCTCAGCACCACATCCACACAGCTGTGAAACCCCCCCCAGGGATGGGGACTCCACCACCTCCCTGGGCAGCCTGGGCCGGTGCCTGAGAGCCCTTGCTGGGAAGAGATTGTTCCTAATCTCCAACCTGAACTTTCCTGGGGTAACTTGAGGCTTTTCCTCCTGTCCTGTCACTTGTGCATGTCAGAAGAGACAACCCCCACCTGGCTCCAGCCTCCTTAGAGGGAGTTGTAAAGGGTGATGAGGTCTGCCTTCAGCCTTCTCTTCTGAAGACTGAATGACCTCAGTTCCCTCAGCTGCTCCTCAGGACCTCTGTTCTCTGAGAACCCTTTGCGGGAAGCAATATCTCCTAATCCTCAGCCCAAAGCCCCCTGGCCCCATCCAGCAGTCAGACATTATTCACACACTGAAGGGCAGAGAAAACCCTTCCCTTCAAGGCAGACCTGTAAAGAACCCCCTCTCAAACAATGAACAATGGGAACACAACCTCCCATCAAGCAACCTGTTGAAATCTCCTCCTTAGATGTCTCTTCTCTGCTTGGCAGTACCAGAATGCCACTGGGCTCTGACCTGAGGGCCACCCTCCACCAGGAGTCAACAGTGTGCAGCGTGCTTCATAGAGAACATCCAGCGCAGATCAACCCCCGCCTGGGAGCGTCACAAACCTGTCCTGCTTTCCTCTCACATGTCACCCCTTGTGGCTTTCCGACTCAGAATAAGCTGGGAGTCGAGCTGTGGCCTTCCTGACTGCTGTGTTCTGCTGTGAGCAGGCCCAGGTTGAGTGCTGCTCTCCTGCTCCTTACCCTGAGCGAGTGGTAAACTGACAGCGAGATCAGAGCCCTGCCGGCAGCCTGCCTGAGTAATTAAGCTACGAGAAGCAGCTTCATCCACTTCTTAAACTCAACTGCCACAGCTCCAACACAAGGCAAAGCAGATGATAAATGCATGAAGTGGGTGAGAGATGCTGGGAGGGAAGCCTGCTGCCTTGAGCTTTCTTCCTTCAGAGGCAGCCAACACACAGCAAATTAATGTTCGACAAGGGCCCCTTAAGGGAACTCCTCCAGGCTCCTTTTGGTTAAACCACAGCACAAGTGGTGCTCACTGCTGAGACACCACAGCTGAGATTCATCACCACAGATGTTAGCTCTTGGAACCCTAAGAAACCTCTGTCCCTGTTGCCCTCTTCAGCAGAGGCTGACTCATGTTCTCCATGACAAACACAGCCCCAGCATGCCAGGTCTGGATGTGCCTCACAGCCACCTGACTGAGAGGGACTTGAGTGCTCTGAAAGAGCCTCAGCAGCTCTGGGACCAGACACACACAAACCCCCAACACATCCAGAGTGTCCAGCACTGAGCTCTCAAACTCCAGACTACACAGCACCACAGAGTGCTAGGGGATGGAAGGACCTCCAGAGGTCATCCAGCCCAAGCCCCCTGCCAGAGCAGGGGCACCCAGGGCAGGGCACACAGGAACACAGCCAGGGGGGCTGGAAAGGCTCCAGAGAAGGAGACTCCACAACCTCTGGGCAGCCTGCTCCAGGCCTCCAGCACCCTCACACTGACAAAGTTTCCCTCTTTCTTCCTCCTGTGGTACCTCTCTGCTCCAGCTTGCCCCCGTGCCCCTTGTGCACCGTTACAGCCTTGTAGCCCTCCCTTGGACTCTCTCCAGCACAGACCTGTCCCTCCTAAACTGGGGAACCCAGAACTAGATTTAATGTTCTAGGTGAGGTCTCAGTAGGGTGGAGTAGAGGGGGAGGAGAACCTCCCTGGATCTGCTGGACACACTCCTCTGAATGCACCCCAGGAGCCCATTGGCCTTCTTGGCCCCCAGGGCACATTGCTGTCCCCTGCAGAGCTTGCTGCCCACCAACACTCCCAGGTCCTTCTCCACAGGGCTGCTCTCCAGCAGATCCCCTCCCAACCTGTCCTGCTGCAGTTTATTCCCTTCCCAGCTGCAGGACTCTGCACTGATCCTTGTTGAGCCTCAGCAGGTTCCTCTCTGCCCAGCTCTCAGCCTGTCCAGGTCTCCCTGAGCACCAGCAAAGCTTTGAGGCTGGCCCAGAGGAACCAGGGAGGCTGTTTAGCCCAGGCAGCAAGGTGGTGTGGGTGAGGAGGGTGCAAGGCTAGTGTGGAGCCTACCTTAGGAGAAGAAGGCAGCTCCCTCGGGCGCAGGAGCGGCCGCCGTGCCCTCGCTCCCTGGCTCTGTCTTTGGCAAGAGCTGTGGTGGGTCAGGAGCCTTCCTCTTCATCTTCTTCTCTGGTTCTTGCAGTGGAGCAGCTTTAATTAAAGCAGGGCTTGGTTTGGGTCATTAAAACGGGTTTGATCTAATTGAAAGAAGGGAAAACACATTCTTTGCTGTCTCCTTGGAAGGAAACCCAACACCCAGAGCTGGCTACAGAGGCTACCATGGTTCTGTTGCCCCTGCTAAGGACATGTTTTGCCTTTTCCTGCTTTCAGATACTACAGGGGAGCTCCACAGCGACAGCTGCATTGGGCAGAACTTCCATTGGTGTTACAAAGCCTCTGCAAATGGCCTGAGTTTTCTCCAGGGCATCAAGCTAACTCACTTCGGCTTAGCCACCTATCAAAGCAGGAGCAAGCTTGGTGCCACGGCTCTGAGTGAAGCTGCTGGCTCCTGAACAGCATCAAACATGCTTCATTAGAACAGTGCTAAGGACCAGGCCACTTTCACAGGTGTGCTTCAGCAAGGCCTCACTCTTGGCTGCCCCAGGGCTGAAAATGCTGGCCTCCATGGGCTGCACAGCAGCTGTGTTTTAAACTCTGCAGCACACACACCCCACACCGCTTCAGCAACACCTTTCTGGGAAGAGGGCAAGAAAACTACAGGGGACTTGTGCCTTCACAGAATGGGTTGGCTTGGAAGGGACCTTCAGCATCATCCAGTCCCAACCCCCAGCCATGGGCAGGGACACCTTCTACTAGCCCCGGCTGCTCAAGGCCTCATCCAGCCTGCAAAAGGGCTTTAAAGGAGCTACCTTCAGAGGCCTCTCACAATCCCTGCCATTCTGTCACTCAGTGACTCTGCCAGAACACCCTGAGGGCTTGCTCCCATGGTTCAGTTTGGGACTTCCCAAGCCTGGGGGTGGGTCTGCCAGCAGCTGGAGGCATGGGGGCAAGCAGCTGGGCTGCTGTCTCACTGTGGCCAGAGACCTTGTACCCTGCCATTGAAATGAAGCAGGCACAGGCCTCAAGATGTTCATAGATTCACAGAATGGTTGGGTTGGAAGGAACCTTCAAGATCATCCAGTCCCACCCCCTGCCATGGGCAGGGACTCCTCCCACCAGCCCAGCTTGCTCAAGGCCTCATCCAACCTGGCCTTGAACACCCCTCTAGAGACAACAGCAGCCAGCACCTGTTTGTTTGAAAGTGATTTCATAACGAAACTGGTGCAGGAAACACAGTAAAACATCTCCCACCAAGTGGATGCAGTCCAGAGAATTACTCTTCTGGCATTCACATTCCAGCCCTGTGTTTGCTCCACAGCATTCCCAAACTGCCTCTCTTGCTTTGAGATGTCAAATATCAACCAAGGACACCCTCAATGATTCCATGATCAAATAATGGCTTCTACTGCACACTTAGAGCAGCCAGCAATTTTGTCTCTGGATGGGAACCTTCTTTCCACTGAGCTCTTTTATTCCTACTCTTGGCTTTTCACATTTTGCAATCCCAAACTGGAAGGTTCACTGCCAAACTGATATGTTAATTAATTAACTCCCTGCCAGTCCACACTTCCCCTGCAAGATGCCTTTCTCATACACCCCTAGCCACGTTTGTGTAACCAAGGCAGTGCAACTCCCAAAGATCTGTCTGCATGACAGCAGAACTGATCCTGAGCTACCTGCCAGGAGGGTTGGACTGGATGCCCTTTGGAGGTCCCTTCCAACCCAAAACATTCTATGATTCTATGGTGCCTGAGCAGGAGAGTTTCTTCAGGGCCTCTTCCAACCCAAAGCATTCCATGATTAGATGAGAAATAACCTCAGTGCCTTGAATTTCACTCTAGATGGAACCAATAATGCACAGAGCATTAGACAAGAGCCTGCCTTGCTAGATCCATGAGACATTTCCTCTCAGGACCAGGCCCTGATGAGGCCTTGAGCAACATGGTCTGGAATCAGTCAGGTTGGAAAAGACCTCAGAGATCATCAAGTCCAACCTATTGCCTAATACCCAACACCTCCTGACAACCAAACCATGGCTCCAAGTGCCACATCCAAGCCTTTTTTGAACACCTCCAGGGATGGGGACTCCACCACCTCCCTGGGCAGCACATTCCCACGGCCAATGACTCTTTCTGGGAAGAACTTTCTCCTCACCTCCAGCCTAAACTTCCCCTGGTGCAGCTTGAGACTGTGTCCTTTTGTTCTGGTGCTGGTTGCCTGGGAGAAGAGACCAACCCCACCTGGCTACAACCTCCTTTCAGGTAGTTGTAGACAGCAATAAGGTCTCCCCTGAGCCTCCTCTTCTCCAGGCTAGGCAACCCCAGCTCCCTCAGCCTCTCCTCACAGGGCTGTGCTCCAGACCCCTCCCCAGCCTTGTTGCCCTCCTCTGGACACGTTCAAGTCTCTCAATGTCTAGTAGCAGGTGTCCTGCCAATGTCAGGAGAGTCACAACTGGATGATCTTCAAGGTTCCTTCCAACCCAAACCACTCTATGAATCCATGAATCAGAGTTGTGAGCTGTACAGCACACACTGCTTTTAAAGGACTACAAGAGCAAAAGTTGGGCATAAACAACAAAAACCCAACCCAAACAACCAACCCCCAACTCTTCACACAGCATCAAATTTCTGTGTCCACTTTGGTAGACACTCACTGTGAAAATCTGTCTGTTGGTCTCACTGACTGATATCAGAACTGGGCTGCAGGTTGAAAGAGGGGATCCTGCCCCTCCTGCTCTGCTCTGCTGAGACCTCACCTGCAAGGCTGTGTCCAGCTCTGGAGCCCCCAGCACAAGAGAGACCTGGAGCTGATGGAGTGGGACCAGAGGAGGACACTAAAATGCTCAGAGGGGTGGAGAACCTCTGCTGTGGGGACAGGCTGGGAGAGTTGAGGCTGTTCAGCCTGGAGAGGAGAAGGCTCCAGGGAGACCTTAGAGCTGCCTTCCAGTACCTGAAGGGGACCTGCAGGCAGGCTGGGGAGGGACTGTTTTCAGAAGGGCTTGGAGTGCTAGGCAGAGGGGCAATGGTTTGAAAGTGGAGCAGGGCAGAGTGAGGTTGGCCCTCAGGAAAAAGTTCTGCACAATCCTGGAACAGGTTGCCCAGGGCTGTGGTCGAGGCCCTGTCCCTGGAAACACTCAAGATGAGACTTGCTGTGACCCTATGCAGCCTGCTCTAGCTGGGGCTGTCCCTGATGACTGTAGGGGGCTTGGACAAAGTGACCTTTGAGGGTCCCTTCCAAGCCAGTGCAATGTGTGACTGTGATTTTAATGCATTTTGCCATCGTCCTCTTTTCACGGAGAAAAATCCGGCACAGCAAATCTCTCTGCTTCTGAAAGGCAAAGTTTGCTGAAGTACAGAGGCAAAGAGCAGGCACAAAACCTTCAGACCTTTCTGAGAATCTGCCACTGCTTCTAAGAGAGAAAGCTCTAAAGGCAGGTACTGAAGGGACAGGAGAGACTGGCACTGAACCCTGCTGAATGGAAGCAGCCTTTTGAGCGTCCCCACTTGGCTGCCCACCAAGCACAGAGCTAGGAGGGCAGGCACAGCTAAAGACAGCAGAGAAAGAAGGAGTTAAGCAGCAAGGGGTGGGTGGAACAGCCAGGGGTGGGTGTTCTCCAGGGGAGGCAGCAAGAGGGGCAGGAATTCCAGCTGGAGGGGAATGCACCTCACTGTCAGGAGCTCTCATTTAGCTGACAGCCCAGCTCAGCTCTCTTCAGACATCACAAGGTTCAAAGGGAGGTGAAAATGGAGATAAAAGAGATAAAGGCTGAAGAACAATGAGTTCTACAGGAGAGCACAAGGCTGTCTTCAGCTTGACAAGTGACCCTTCTGAACAGCCACCAGACGTGGCATGTTTGGTGGGAAAGCAATTCCCTGTGCAGCTGCAGCTGGAAAGATGTATCCTGAGGTGTTCAGATAAGTTTGGTGTGAGGTAAAAAACAAACAACAAACCACCACACCCTTATAATGAGATAGAAACTTGGACAGAACCACCTGCTGAAGTGCTGTGCTCCAGAGTTCTCCATGCTCCCTGCACAGACTTGAAGAATTGTGCCCTCATGCAGGCACCAGAAGGAGCTGCTGCAAGACAGGAGGCAATGGACACCAACTGCAACCCAGGAGGTGCCACATGAGCAGAAGGAACAAATTCTTCCCTGGGAGGGTGGCAGAGCACTTTGACAAAACTGCCAGAGAGGCTGTGGAGTCTCCATCTCTGGAGGCATTCCAGACCCACTTGGACGTGTTCCTGTGTGACCTGGACTCTGGGTGACCCTGCTCTAGCAGAGGGCTTGGACTGGATGATCTCCAGAGGTCTTCCAACCTCTGCCATGCTGCCTGACTGTCATTTTTTCCCTAGAGAAGATCTCATTTGAGAGCCAGACTATCCCCTCACATGTTAACTCTACCATGGGCAGCACACACACGACCCCCCCAGCTTCCCACCTTCCCCTCTGCATGGTCCAGCAACTACTGAGAAAGAGTTTGGGCAAATTAACACAGAAAAAACCAAACCAGCAATCAAACAACCCCCAAAAGGTCTTTGCCCAAACCTGAAGTACTGGGGAGGGGCTGATATAAGGGGCAGTTTAAATCATAGAATCATAGAATTGTCAGGGCTGGAAGGGACCCCAAGGACCATCCAGTACCAACCCCCCTGCCATGGGCAGGGACACCTCACACTACAGCAGGTTGCTCACAGCCACATTCAGCCTGGCCTGAAAAGCCTCCAGCCAGGAGGCTTCCACCCCCTCCCTGGGCAACCTGTGCCAGTGTCTCACCACCCTCATGGGGAACAACTTCTTCCTAACATCCTACCTGAAATCTCCCCACTTCTAGCTTTTCTCCATTCCCCCCAGTCCTATCACTCCCTGACACCCTCAAAAGTCCCTCCCCAGCTTGCTTGTAGGCCTCTTTAAGATACTGGAAGGCCACAAGAAGGTCTCCTCAAAGTCTGATCCAACCTGGCCTTCAACAACCCCAGGGTGGAGGCAGCCACAGCCTCCCTGGGCAGCCTGTTCCAGAGTCTCACCAGCCTCCTACTGAAGAACTTCTCCCCTCAGCTCCAGTCTAACCCTGCTCTGCCCCAGCTTCAAACCATTCCCCCTTGGCCTATCTCTGGAAAACCTCAGGAAAGGTCTCTCTGCAGCCCTCCTGTAGGCTCCCTTCAGGTACTTGAAGGCAGCTGAGTGTAGTTTTACAGCAGAATCCTCCATGCCCCTCTCTCCAAGTCCCTCAGAATGATCCCAGTCCTGGATGATCCAAGTCCCTCTGTCCCACACAACACAGCCTCCCTCTCCTGCTCACCACTCTGCCGTGCTGCTTGTGAAATCCCAGGTTATCTCCTCACCCATTAGTGAAATATGTTTCAGTTAAGCAAATGGCCCAGGGTAAATCCTCCACAGAGGTGCAGTGAGGCTAAGGACCTGCTCCAAGATTACAAGCAGAGTCTGTTACAAAAGTGGAGCCAGAGTTCAGCTCTTGGGGCGCTTTGTGGACATGCCGAGTCCAGAATCAGAACCTGGGATCCGCCAGGGCAGAGCGGGGCAGAAGTCCTGATGCAAACTGATGGATCCAGGTTCCCATCTCACACACATCTCACACACAGACAAGAGGCAAAGGCCAAGGAGATCATCAAGCGAACTCCAATGAACCTTTGGAAGGTGCAGGGATAAAAATACTTGGGCATTTCCTGAGCCCCAGTAAATGTCCTTTAGGAGCCTTACACTTCTGATGCTCTCCACTGAGCAGCTTCAAAACCACTCCTGGGGCAAGCTCCAGAAGAAGCATAGTCTAAAATGCTTTCCAAACCCCCAACCCCAAACAACACAAAGGACCAGATGCTAGGAGAAAGGTTGGAAACAATAAGCCAAGTTTTCTAAGGCCATGATACGACCCAGTTGTTTGGCCTTGATGGGGCCAAGTCAACCCTTCCTGACATGGACACAGCAGAAGAACAACAGGGTCCAGAGGCCAAGTCAACCCTTCCTGACATGGACACAGCAGAAGAACAACAGGGTCCAGAGGTGTGTGGTGAAAATGCTTAGAGAGATGAAGAGATTTCTGCATGAAGAGAGGCTGGAAAGGTCAGGGTGCTTCCACTCAGACCAGTGACTGACAAGCCATGGTGAACGTGCCGGAGGTAGACAGCACCTGGTTGTGGCAGGCAGATCCAACATTGCTCATGGTGCTGCTGATAATCACAGAATCACAGAATGTTAGGGGCTGGAAGGGACCTCCAGAGAGCATCCAGTCCAACCCCCCTGCCAGAGCAGGAGCACCCAGGGCAGGGCACACAGGAACACAGCCAGGTGGGGTTGGAAAGGCTCCAGAGAAGGAGACTCCACAACCTCTCTGGGCAGCCTGCTCCAGGCCTCCAGCAGCCTCACAATGACAAAAAACTTTCCTCCTGTTTCCATGGAGCTTCCTCTGCCTCAGCTTCCCCCACTGCCCCTTGTGCTGGCATTGGGCAGCACCCAGCAGAGCCTGGCTCCAGCCTCTGGGTACTCACCCTGCACATCTGGATCACCAGCAAGGAGGGCAGCCCTCAGGCTCCTCTGCTCCAAGCTCCAAGCCCCCAGAGCTCCCTCAGCCTGGCCTCACAGGGCAATGGTCCACTGCCTGCAGAGCTCTGTAGCTCTATGCTGGATTCTCTCAAGCAGTTCCCTGAGGTCCTTCCTGACCTGAGGGGCCCAGGACTGGACACAATATTCCAGATGTGGCCTCAGCAGGGCAGAGTAGAGGGGGAGGAGAACCTCTCTGACCTACTAACCACAGCCCTCCTAATGCACCCCAGGATGCCCTTGGCCTTCTTGGCCACAAGAGCACATTGCTGGCTCCTGGGCACCCTTCCATCCACTAGGCAGGAGAGGCAGTGCAGGAGCTTGGAATGGGAACTGAACTGCAACCAATGAAAGGAATCAGGCTTCATGCCAGGGTGTGGGGGGTTGTGCAGCTCCCTGCCACACTGACACTGAAGCCTGGACTTGAACAGGATGTGGAAGAAGATGAACCAATTACACAGGCGCTAAAAGCACCAATATTCACCTCGGGTAAGAAAGCCCAGATCTGGGCAGATACCCTCCCGATTCGAGGCATACAAGAACTCCCAGCTGGCACTGCCTGTGAAAAACCTTTCCTTTGGAACCAGAGAAGCACTCTGCTGAAAACTGTGACAATTCATGACAGGAGTGAGTCACCTGGGACACTTCATGACAGGAGTCATCTGTTCCAGCCACGACAACTCAATCATTCTATGAAGGCAGAATAGTGCCTGTGAGTGCAAGGAGCACTGTGTCCCCAGCTGGAGCTCTCTCATTGCATCCACCCCTCCAAAGCAGCTCAGCAGACATTCCAAGGCTCTCCTTTTTCTACTCAATACATTTCACAGTATCACAGTATCACCAAGGTTGGAAGAGACCTCAAAGATCCTCGAGTCCAACCTGTCACCACAGACCTCATGACTAGACCATGGCACCAAATGCCACGTCCAGTCCCCTCTTGAAGACCTCCAGGGACAGTGACTCCACCACCTCCCTGGGCAGCACATTCCAATGGTCAATTACTCTTTCTGTGAAGAACTTTCTCCTCACCTCCAGCCTAAACCTCCCCTGGAACAGCTTGAGACTGTGTCCTCTTGTTCTGGTGCTGGTTGCCTGGGAGAAGAGACCAACCCCCACCTGGCTACAACCTCCCTTCAGGGAGCGGTAGACAGCAATGAGGTCTCCCTCAGCCTCCTCTTCTTCAGCCTCAACACCCCCAGCTCCCTCAGCCCCTCCTCTAGCCCTTCTCCAGCCTGGCTGCCCTGCTCTGGATGGGCTCCAGCCCCTCAGTGTCCTTCCTGCAGTGAGGGCCCAGAGCTGAGCACAGCACTCGAGGTGTGGCCTCCCCAGTGCTGAGCACAGGGGGATGGTCACCTCCTGTCCCTGCTGCCCACTGTGGTTCTGACCCAAGCCAGGATGCCATTGGCTTTCTTGGCCCCCTGGGCACTGCTGGCTCAGTGACTGCTCAGTGACTGCCACCCAACACCCCCAGCTCCCTCTCCCAGCTGCAGCTGTCACAGAATCACCAAGGTTGGAAGAGACTTCAAAGATCATCAAGTCCAACCTGTCACCACAGACCTCATGACTAAAGCAACCACACCTCCCCAGGTCTGGAGCTCCCCATGGGGTTGTGGTGACCCAGGTGCAGGACCTGGCCCCTGGCTTGCTGAACTTCACCCAATGAGCCTTGGCCCATGGCTCTGACCTGTACAGACCTTGCTGCAAAGCCTCTCTACCCTCTAGCAGATGGACACAGCCACCCAGCTTGGGCTCACCTGCAGACTTCCTGAGGGTGCCTCAAAGCCCTCATGCAGATCATTAGAGAGGACAGGCCCCAGCACTGGAGCCTGGGGGACACCACTGGTGTCTGTACCCCTCCAGCTTTGCTGCCCTTTCTTTCCTCCCCTGCAGATTCTAGGGACCTAGACCCTGATCTCTGGGTCAGGGAACACCCAGGGCTGCCTGGTGTGACCATCAACACACTGTGCTCTGAATGCACAGCAGCCAGTGCTGTTTGTTTCAGGCACCATTCCCCACTCTACTTCTTTATTATTACTTATTTGATTTGATTTTTTTCCCCACAGTAAAGGCAACACAAAATTCATGGCCACAGAGCTTTAAAAGGGAAAAACCCAGCCAGATAACAAACCCTGCAGAGTTCTGTAGCCATTTCTGCTGTTTGAGTGCTTGGGAACCCTCCAATTTCCTAGAAGACAGCTATCCACACAGGAGCAAAGATGATGATCTGCCAGCTGTATGAACACTGACCATGAAAGCCATGCAAATGTCAGGGCCACGAGAAACCTCATTAAATCATGGGAAACTGAATGCTAATTGCACTTGTTGTTTGTAAAGCTCCTCACAGGCAATCATCAGAAACTGGCTTGGGAGTGGTGTGGTTGGTGAGTAATGACCACAAACAAGGAGTCAGGAGAGACCTTCACACCTTCCAGGCTGCACAGCTCCTGCACTAACCTCTCACTCCTTGATGGTTTCTCTACCACAAGACAAGGCAGGCAGGCTGAGCTGTTAGAAGCTTTATGTGGGGTTGTGATAGAAGAAACTAGTGAAGAAAGTGCAAGCGGTGTCCCTCAGGGTCTGTGCTGGGAGCAGTGCTGTTCAGTCTCTCCATCAGTGGCACAGGCAGGGAGACTGAGGCACCCTCAGCAAGTGTGCAGGTGGCACCAAGCTGAGGGGTGTGGTTGATAAGGCTGAAGGGTGGGATGGGAGCCATCCAGAGGCACCTGGGCAGGCTGCAGAGCTGGGCTCAGGAGAACCTCAGGAGGTTCAAGAAGGCCAAGGGCAAGGGCCTGCACCTAGGTCAGGGCAACCCTCAGTACCAATCCAGGCTGGGGGGGATGAGATTGAGAGCAGCCCTGCAGAGAAGGACTTGGGGGTGCTGGGGGGGAGAAGCTGGACAGGAGCCAGCAAAGGGCACTGGCAGCACAGAAGGCCAAGGGCAGCCTGGGCTGCATCCAAAGCAGAGTGGCCAGAGCTGGAGAGAGGGGATCCTGCCCCTCTGCTCTGCTCTGGGGAGACCTCAGCTGCAGGGCTGTGTCCAGCTCTGGGGCCCCAACACAAGAGATACCTGGAGCTGATGGAGAGGGTGCAGAGGAGGCCACAAAGATGCTCAGAGGGCTGAAGAACCTCTGCTGTGGGGACAGGCTGGGAGAGTTGGGGCTGTTCAGCCTGGAGAGGAGAAGGCTCCAGGGAGACCTTAGAGCTGCAGTTCAGTATCTGCAGGGGAGCTGCAGGCAGGCTGGGGAGGGACTGTTCAGAAGGGCCTGTGGGATAGGATGAGGGGCAGTGGTTTGAACCTGGAGCAGGGCAGATTTAGGTTGGACATCAGGAGGAAATTCTGCACAACACTGGCACAGGCTGCCCAGGGCTGTTAGAGGCCCTGTCCTTGGAGACATTCGAGCTCAGCCTTGCTGTGTCCCTGTGCAGCCTGCTCTAGCTGGAGGTGTCCCTGCTGAGTGCAGGTTGCCTGGACAAGGTGACCTTTGAGGGTCCTTTCCAACCCAGTACAATCTGTGAATCTTTCCCATGTGGAGATTCAGTTGTATGAACCTCCCCAGAATGTGCTCTGCAGCCTGCAGAAGCTCTTCCTCCTCACACACTGCACTACTACAAACCAAATTCTCCATTCTTAACAGGAAAGTTTGTTTTAAGTAGCAAAAACAGTGGCCAGAAAGCCAGGAAGGTCCAAGCTCTGCTGCCCTGCAAGGTTTGGCTCATTTGCAAGTGCCAGGGCATGCAGTGCCACAAAGCTACACAGCCTTGTTTCCTATCAAGGAATTTGCTATCAATGAGGCAGAGGAGAGTTTCCTAACTGCTGGTGTTCTGCTGAACAGCGTGGCTTGGAGGCATGGCATTTCCTGCTGCTGAGCTCTGCCCTGAGGAGGTGATTAAGGATCTCCAGGGTTGAACCCAATCCACCTCAAGATTAAGGCAGGGATCCCACTAATGCTTCCAAAGCTGCTGAAAGATAAAGAAGCACACTTACTCATCTAGCTCTTCCTCTTCAGCTTTAGAGGTATCTGCATAGAGGTATTTGCTCATATCCACTGGTCTGACGTTCTTCCTTTTGGCAGGCTGAGGAGGAGAGTCTCTTGCAGTCACAAGTGCCTGGGGCTCAGGGTCAGGCTCATCAAAGGGGTTCAAGTACTCTGGGGCATCTTCATCCTTGAAGGGATTGTAATGGTCACCACAGAACCTTTCTTCTGGCTTTGAAGAGGAGGCTACCTCCATGTCTGCTTCTACCAAACAACAACAACAACAAAATCATGAAACAGCTTCAGCATGGAGGGGGAAAAAAAAACCCCAAACCTGAAAGCATTTGAACAGATCTTTGTATTCTGAAGGCTTAGGAAAGAGGCTGCTCCTGGACTCTCAGTGCATGATCATAGAATCTTAGAATCAGTAAGGTTAGAAAAGACCTCAAAGATCATCAAGTCCAACCTGTCACCCAAGAACTCGCCCTGCCCTGCACATGGATTTCACAGAATCACAGAATTGTCAGGGTTGGAAGGGACCTCAAGAATCATTCAGTTCCAATCCCCCTGCCATGGGCAGGGACACCTCACTCTACAGCAGGTTGCTCACAGCCACAGCCAGCCTGGCCTGAAAACCTCCAGACAGGAGGCTTCCAGCACCTCCCTGGGCAACCTGTGCCAGTGTCTCACCACCCTCATGGGCAACAACTTCTTCCTGACATCCAATCTGAATCTCCCCACTTCTACTTTTGCTCCATTCCCCCCAGTCCTGTCACTCCCTGACACCCTCAAAAGTCCCTCCCCAGCTTTCCGGTAGTCCCCTGCAGATCCTGGAAGGCCACAAGAAGGTCTCCTCGGAGACAGCTGCTCTCCCTCAGCTTCAAACCATTCCCCCTTGTCTTGTCTCTAGACAGGCTCTTTCAAAGGCTCCTTTCATCTCCAGGCTATGGAGCAGGCATCTTTTGCTCACTTCTAAGGCTCTCCCAGCCTAATTAGTTATTAATTTGCTTATTTGTCATCTAAATGGCATTGCAACAGGTTTCAGAACCTCTTCCCCAGCTGCTAGTCAACTGCTATCCCAACCAATATTAATTTCAGGATATATAGATATATATTAACATTGATTGGATGATCTTGAAGGTCTCTTCCAACCTGGTCTATTCCATTCTAATCTATTCCATTCTATTCCATTCCATCCTATTCTATTCTATTCTATCCTATCCCATCCCATCCCATCCCATCCCATCCCATCCCATCCCATCCCATCCTATCCTATCCTATTCCATCCCATCCTATCCTATCCTATTCCATCCTATCCTATTCCATGCTATAATTAAATATTAAAATATTAACATCAAGTGAACAATAGCAGAAAGTAAACCAAAAACTGATCACTTCTTAAGAGAGGAGAATAAAGCAACAAATAAATGAAGCTAGGAAGTACTAAAATGTCAAAAGAACCAACACCAGAAATAAAACACAAAGTAAGGGCGTGAAATATTAAAAGAGTGGAATGCAAAAACGACCTCTGAATGAAATATTAAGCAGAAACCAAGAAAATAATCAAACCACTGATTGATTACATCAGATGTGAAAACTGAATGAAAGACTAAACATAAAAAGCCAAAATAAGCAAAATGTTAAATGAAAACTAAAATAAACTAAATAAAACAATAACATGGCAGGGGGGGTTTGGAACTAGATGATCCTTGTGCTCCTTTCCAACCCTGACTGCTTCTATGATTAAATAAACCACAAATTAATTGCTTTAAATATTTAAATAGTGGAATAAATTAAAAAGATACACAAGCTATTAATTAAATATTAACAGATGAAAATAATCAATAACATAACCACCCCCCAAACAAACTATGTCACATATAAAAAGAGTGGAATGAAACCACAACTCAACTATTAATTAAATTCAATATTAAAAGCTGAAAATAATCAATAACACCCCCCCCAAATTAATTCTGTTAAAGTGTTAAAAGAGTAGAATTAAAAATACAAATAAAGGAACTATTAATTCAATACTAAAATAGTACAACAAACCATAACATAAATCAACTGCAAATTCATCACATTAAATGTGGGGTAAAATAAAAATAAATCAGCTATGAAATGAAATAAGTATTAAAAGCTGAAAATAATCAATAACACCCCCCTCAAATTAATTATGTTATAGATTAAAAGGGTAGAATAAAATAACAAATAAATAAACTTTTAATTATGTTACATATTAAAAGAGTGGAATGAAACAACAAACAGAAACTATTAATTAAATTAGCTATTCAAATACTGAAATAATAAAAGAAATAAACCACACATTGATTACATTAGGAATTAAAATAGGAGAGTTAAAAAAAACCCAACAAATAAACAAAATATGGATTGAATATTAAAGTATTAAACAGTATCACAGTATCACCAAGGTGGGAAGAGGCCCTGAAGATCATCGAGTCCAACCTGTCACCACAGACCCCAGGACTAGGCCATGGCACCAAGTGCCACATCCAGTCCCCTCTTGAACACCTCCAGGGATGGGGACTCCACCACCTCCCTGGGCAGCACATTCCCATGGCTAACAACTCTCTCTGTGAAGAACTTTCTCCTCACCTCGAGTCTAAACTTCCCATGGAACAGCTTGAGACTGTGTCCTCTTGTTCTGGTGTTTATTGCCTGGGAGAAGAGACCAATTCCCTCCTGGCTGCAACCCTCCTTCAGGTAGTTGTAGAGAGCAATAAGGTCTCCCCTGAGCCTCCTCTTCTCCAGGCTAAACACCCCCAGCTCCCTCAGCCTCTCCTCACAGGGCTGTGCTCAAGGCCTCTCCCCAGCCTCGTTGCCCTTCTCTGGACACATTCAAGTGTCTGATGTCCTTCCTAAACTGAGGGGCCCAGAACTGGATACAGGACTCAAGGTGTGGCCTAACCAGTGCTGAGTACAGGGGCACAATGACTTCCCTGCCCCTGCTGGCCACACTATTCTTGATACAGGCCAGGATGCCATTGGCCACCTGGGCAAATGAATAAGCCACAAATGAATTACACTACACACTGAAAGAGCAGAACACAACAACAAATGACTGTGCTGTCAATTCCATATCAAAATATTTCTGTTGCACTGATTAAAAGCTGCATTATTTCCTTCAGCTTTTAGTAAAGACAAAAAAGATCTCCTGTGGTTTATAATCAAGTTGCCTTTCCTGGAGGCTCAAAGTGGTGGCAGCGAGCACGGCTCAAAATGCCTGCACTAAGAAGCACTTCCTAGTCATGCCCAGAGATTGCATTTCACAGGATCACAGAATGGCTCAGGTTGGAAGGGACCTCAGAACATCTATTCCAACCCCTGCCTGGGCAGGGACACCTCTCAGCTAGACTCAGCTGCTCAAGGCCTCATCCAGCCTGGCCTTCAACACCCCTAGGGAGGAGGCAGCCACAGCCTCCCTGGGCAGCCTGTGCCAGAGTCTCACCATCTTCCTACTGAAGAACCTCTCCCTCAGCTCCAGTCTAACCCTGCTCTGCCTCAGCTTCAAACCATTCCCCCTTGGCCTGTCTCTGGACACCCTTAGGAAAAGTCCCTCTGCAGCCTTCCTGCAGGATCCCTTCAGCTACTGGAAGAAAGCTCTGAGGTCCCCCTGGAGCCTTCTCCTTTCCAGGCTGAACCCCCCAGCTCCCTCAGCCTGTGCTCACAGCAGAGCTGCTCCAACTCTGATCATTTTCAGGGCCTACATCTGGTCCTACTCCATCAGGTCCAGGTCTCCTTTGTATTGAGGTTCCATAGCTGGACAGCCCTGCAGGTGAGGTCTCCCAGAGCAGAGGAGAGCAGAGGGGCAGTGGTGTTAACCTCCCTCTTGCTGCAGCGTCAGTTATCAGCAGCTCAGTTCAATATTGCATGAGAGTTACTGCCAACATCTATGCCATAGCAACTTCAGCACTGGTGTTTCAAAACCTTGATTTTCAGTAACCATGCCCATGCTATTCTTAACACAAAGGGCTTCTTTTTGCAGCTGTGTGGTTGCTACTGGAACTAAAGCTACCTCCTAGCTTTAAAAGAAAAACATGGAATATTAACGTGAGGCCACATCTGGAATATTGTGTCCAGTCCTGAGCCCCTCAGGTCAAGAAGGACCTCAGGGAACTGCTTGAGAGAGTCCAGCACAGAGCCCCAGAGCTGCTGCAGGCAGTGGAACATCTCCCTGTGAGGCCAGGCTGAGGGAGCTCTGGGGCTTGGAGCAGAGGAGCCTGAGGGCTGCCCTCAGTGCTGGGGATAAAGATGTGCAGGGCAGTGTGGGGAGGATGGAGCCAGGCTCTGCTCAGGGCTGTCCAAGGGCAGCACAAGGGGCACTGGGGGCAAGCTGGAGCAGAGGAGGTGCCACAGGAGGGAAGAGAAGGGGAAACTTTGTCAGTGTGAGGCTGCTGGAGGCCTGGAGCAGGCTGCCCAGAGAGGTTGTGGAGTCTCCCTCTCTGGTGTCCCCAGGGCCATTATACACCAAATGTAAATTTTTATTTAATTCCAGGTGAGGTTTGCAGTTTCTTACTGCCTCAGCAGCCTGGTCCAGCTTCACACCAAAGAAACAACATACCCACTACCTACACCTGTCTCTTATTCCACCTCCCAAGCTCTTATCTTTAGCTTCAAATTCACAGAGTCACAGGTTGCTTCAGGTTGGAAAGGACCCTCACAGGTCATCTTGTCCAACCCCCCTGCACTCAGCAGGGACACCTCCCACTAGAGCAGGCTGTTCAGGGACACATCAAGGCTGATCTTGAATGTCTCCAGGAATGGGACAACCTGTTCCAGTATCTCACCACCCTCACTGTCAACAATTTCTTCCTAATCTCCAATCTAAATCTGCCCTGCTCCTGTTTCAAACCACTGCCCCTTGTCCTATCACTGTCAAGAGTCCCTCCCCAGCGCTCCTGGAGCCCCTTCAGGTACTCCAGGTCCCAGCAGAGCAGAGTCAAGGGGCAGAATCCCCTCTCTTGTCCTGCTGCCCACACTCTTCTGGCCACAAGCCAGCACACAGCTGCCTGCTGGGCTGCAGGAGGGCTCTGCTGGCTCCTGGGGAGCTGCTCAGCAACCAACCCCCCCCCCCAAGACTCTTTCCTCAGGGCTGCTCTTGACCCAACCTGGATTTGTGCCTGGGGTTGGCCCGACCCAGATGCAGAACATTGCCCTTTGACTTGCTGACCCTCATGCAGTTGGCATTGCTCAGAAGCATCTCTTCATCCAGCCACTAACTGTGTGGGTAACACCTGAGTGGCATCTCGGGGACCATGAGCTTCAAGTCAGCCATGTCCATGCTGGAAGGGTGAGATTTGGCTCACCTGATTTTAGACATGAAGGATTTTAGCTGTGCCTGGAAAGGGTCTAACTCAGACATCTCAGAGCAAGCAGGGTGAAACTTCTCCTTGCCCTGACTGCCTGGAGTGATGTAAGCAAGCCAGCCTAGAACTTCTTCAACAGCTGGAGCTTAAAATGATTGGAAAAAAGATAATTAAAAAGTTGGGCTCTGCTCTGATGTATTTAACCTCCAATACTGGCAAAGGGTCCTGGCTTGCTCTGCTCAGATCTGTGTTTTTAGGAACTTCTGCCTTGAAGGATTCCTTTTCCCTTCTCACTTAACCTGGAGACCTTCAGGATTATTTTATGGTGGCTTTTCTCTGAAGCATCTTTCAGATATGGGCTTGTGAGCAAATCACCAGAGGTAAACTGGGGTGTGAGCTCGATATGCATCACTGCTGTGCAGTCCCTGCCCTCCCTCCCAGGGTC
This sequence comes from Colaptes auratus, assembly GCA_015227895.2. NCBI lineage: Eukaryota > Metazoa > Chordata > Aves > Piciformes > Picidae > Colaptes > Colaptes auratus. The sequence goes on along the minus strand of CM037641.1, from coordinate 40,357,888 downwards.
CCTGCCCTTTGCTTAAGGGCTGAGCATGTTGGCTTGGCTCTGGGACAGCAGCAAACACAGGCACTGCTGCTACACACCCTGACTGAGTCTGCATGGCCATCTCCTCAGCCTCACCTGAAAAGCAGCCCAGAGGAGAGAGACTTTGGGGGTGCTGGTGGACAAGAAGCTCACCAGGAGCTCTCAATGTGCACTTGCAGCCCGGAAAGCCAATCAGATCCTGGACTGCATCAGGAGAAGTGTGGCCAGCAGGGCAAGGGAGGTGATTCTCCCCCTCTACTCAGCCCTGGTGAGACCCCACCTGGAGTACTGCCTCCAGTTCTGGAGCCCCTATTCCAAGAGGGATCTGGAGGTGCTGGAAGGTGTCCAGAGAAGGGCCATGAGGGTGAGCAGAGGGCTGCAGCACCTCTCCTGTGAGGACAGATTGAAAGAGTTGGGGCTGTTCAGTCTGGAGAAGAGAAGGCTCCGAGGTGACCTCATTGTGGCCTTCCAGTATCTGAAGGGGCCTACAAGAAGGCTGGGGAGGGACTTCTCAGGATCTCAGGTAGTGATAGGACTAGGGGGAATGGGATGAAGCTGGAGGTGGGGAGATTCAGGCTGGATGTGAGGAGGAAGTTCTTCCCCCATGAGAGTGGTGAAGCCCTGGAATGGGTTGTCCAGGGAGGTGGTTGAGGCCCTGTCCCTGGAGGTGTTTAAGCCCAGGCTGGATGAGGCTCTGGCCAGCCTGATCTAGTGGGGTGTCCCTGTCCATGGCAGGGGGGGTTGGAACTAGATGATCCTTGTGGTCCCTTCCAACCCTGATTGATTCTATGATTCTATGAAATGGTGCTTTATGACTTAAGAAAGATGTCTTTGCTGCAGGAGTGGTCAGGCATTGGCACAGGCTGCGCAGGGAGGTGGTGGAGTCATCATCCCTGGAGGTCTTCCAGAAATATGTGGCCATGGAACCTGGGGACATGGTTTGATGGCCATGGTGGTGTTGGACTGAAGGCTGGACTTGGAAGTCATTTCCAACTGAAATAATTCTATGATTCCATGGCACTGAGGTGAGGCTTAACCAGTTTAAACTGTATCAGAACCCCTGGTTTAGGTCTAGCCAGGACTGATATTGCAAAGCCAATTGTTTGGGGTCCTTGCTGTTAGTCAGAAGGCTTTTGATTTATTCCTTTAAGAATTGAATAATTTTAGAGTTACATCATTTAGGTAGTGTAAAGATTCACCATTAAGGATGATGGTCTTGGAGGTCCTTTCCAGTCCCAAGCAGTCTCTGATACTAACTTGTGATTTCACTTTGCCTTTGTCTCATCCCATCCCAGGGCAGTGTCTGAGGTCCCTTCCTTCTCAGTCTGCTTTTGGATTCTGCTTTATGACTTCAAACAGTGAGAGCTGTGTTCTGCACTGGTGAGACCTCACCTGCAGTGCTGTGTCCTCCTCTGGGGCTCCCAGCAAAAGAAGGACATGGAGCTGATGGAGAGGATCCAGAGGAGGCCACAAAGATGATCCAAGGGCTGGAGCAGCTCTGCTGTGAGCACAGCCTGAGGGAGCTGGGGGTGTTCAGCCTGGAGAGGAGAAGGCTCCAGTGGGACCTTAGAGCTGCCTTTCAATAGCTGAAGGGATCCTGCAGGAAGGCTGCAGAGGGACTTTCCCTGAGGGTGTCTGGAGACAGGCCAAGGGGAATGGTTTGAAGCTGAGGCAGAGCAGGGTCAGACTGGAGCTGAGGAAGAAGTTCTTCAGTAGGAGGCTGGTGAGACTGGCACAGGTTGCCCAGGGAGGCTGTGGCTGCCTCCTCCCTAGGGGTGTTGAAGGCCAGGCTGGATGAGGCCTTGAGCAGCTGAGTCTAGCTGAGAGGTGTCCCTGCCCAGGGCAGGGGGTTAGAGTAGATGAGCTCTGAGGTCCCTTCCAACTCAAACTGTTCTCAGCTTTTATTTCTGATTTGCCTTTTACCTGGCTCCTGGAGCTGAGTGGTTGAAGGTGTAAACACCTGATGCATGTTAAGGGGCAATGCAAATGGCTTTTTGCAACTGTTTCTGTTTCAACACTGTGGACTGAGTGCTGTAACCCTAACTAGGACAAAATTCTTTCTCTTGTTCACTGGCTCAACAATAACTACAGGCTTGGCCTTCCATGGGCAGTCCTGCAGCTCCATGGTCAGAGACCCAGCACTGCAGAGCAGCGCTCAGAGAAACTCTGCTTTAAGATCAATGAAAAGACTCCACAGACAACCATAGGAGAAGTCTCTCTGCAGCCTCTCTGGAGGGTCCCTTCAGGTATTGGAAGGCAGCTCTAAGGTCCCCCTGGAGTCTTCTCCAGGCTGAACCACCCCAGCTCCCTCAGCCTATTCTAAAATCCAGCATATTTCAAGTTTTTCCCTCCACTGCTTCCTTCAATGTCCCCACAGGAGGGACAGTCCCAGCAAGTGTCCCCAGCTGAACCCAACCAGGCTGTGTCCCATGGAGGGAGCTCTGAAACCCTTCAGAATGAGTTTTATATCAAACATTGGTCTTCAGTTCCTGAGCCCCTGTACAAGTCCTGGAGAACCTCTCCCATGGGGACAGGCTGGAAGAGTTGGGGCTGTTCAGCCTGGAGAAGAGAAGACTCCAGGGAGGCCTTAGAGCAGCCTTCCAGCACCTGAAGCAGCTCCAGGAGAGCTGGGGAGGGACTTCTGACAAGAGCTGGGAGTGACAGGACAAGGGACAATGGCTTTGAGCTGGGAGAGGGCAGATTGAGACTGGAGATGAGGAAGAAATTCTTACCAGTGAGGGTGGGGAGACACTGGCACAGGTTGCCCAGGGAGACTGTGGCTGCCTCCTCCCTGGAGGCTAGATGAAGCCTTGAGCAAGGTGGGCTGTTGAGAGGTGTCCCTGCCCACGGCAGGGGGGTTGGAACTGGATGATCTTGAGGGTCCCTTTCAACCCAAACCATTCTGTGAATCCATGAACAAATTAGACTAATAGGACAGTGATTCAACAGCTGCAGCTGCTGCCACCTTCTCTGCACATTTCTGTTTTCTCAAACACTACAAGTTGTTGGGAACTGCATGGTGGAGAGGCTGAACACACCACAGCTTAAAAGGGGCTTCTTGTCCTCTTGAAGCTGAGGACAAGCTTTTCCACTAAGGACTCGGCAGAGATTCCCCTGCATTCCCCTAGTAACCCCTAGTCAGAGCTGAAACCCCAGGCTTCCAAGCTCTCCACACTGACACAACTTGGCATTCCAAGGGTCAAACTCACAATAACTGTGCCATGGTTAAGTAATAAAGCCACAGGGGTAGGAGTGACAAGAGGAGAGGCTGCAGTATTACTACAGCAGGAGCAGCAGCTGCTCCCGTGCCAGATTCTGGAAGCATGACTTGCCCTAACTCCACTGAGCAAGGCTGCTCATGATAGTGATCACCCTGGCACTACCTATCAGCACAATCAGCCTTCTAGTTCCCAGAGGATCTCCAAAAATCACCCTGCCCTTCAACCCACCTGCCCTGTTGTAACAAACAGCTGGTGACACCTCCCTTGACAACAAACAGAGCCCCCACCAAAACAACTTCACACACCCCTGTCCCTCTGGCATAGGATGAAACCAGAAGCCACATGTGAAAGGCATTTAGTGCTGCCCTTTCCTGCACTGCTGCCAGGCACAGTCACCATGGGGCTGTGAGCAAGGCCCTGACAAGCAGCACAGAAGCAAAATGTGTCTTCCCAGGACTTCTAGAAAAGCATAAGGCCTGGCCTGCCCATCACCCACCTGGGCTTTGCTGCTGCTCTCCACTGCTGCCTGCTCCACCAGCATATCACATTGCAGCAGGAAATACCACAGCATGGCAGCAAGGCAAGGGGTGGAAAGGACCTCTGGAGATCACCCAGTCCAAAGCCCTGCCAGAGCAGGGCACCCAGAGGCAGTCACACAGGAACACATCCAGGTGGGTCTGGAATGCCTCCAGAGATGGAGACTCCACAGCCTCTCTGGGCAGCCTGCCCCAGTGCTCTGCCACCCTCACAGGGAAGAATTTGTTCCTCCTGCTCATGTGGAACCTCTTGGGTTCCAGTTAGTGCCCATTGCTCCTTGCCCTGTCCCTGGGCACCACTGAGAAGAGTCTGGCTCCAGCCTCCTGCCACTCACCCTTCAGCTGTTGATCAGCATTGCTGAGCTCCCCCTCAGGCTGCTCCTCTCCAGGCTAAGCAGCCCCAGGGCTCTCAGCCTCTCCTCACAAGGTTCAGTGCCCTCAGCAGCTCAGTGGCCCTCTGCTGGACTCTCTCCAGTAGTTTCCTGTCCTTGTTTAACTGGGGAGCCCAGAACTGGACACGATGCTCCAGGTGAGACCTCAGCAGAACAGAGTAGAGGGGGAGAAGAACCTCCCTTGACTGCTGGCCACACTCTTCTTGATGCACCCCAGGCTGCCCTTGGCCTTCTGGCCACAAGGGCACACGGTTCATGGTTATCCTGTTGACCACAGCATTCCCAGGTCCTTTCCCAGAGCGGTCTCCATCAGGCTGTCCCCAATCTGTAAGATTCATGGACCTGTCCTTCCCCAGATGAGGCAAAAGGGACAAGAGTAGGGTGGGTCTCTGGGTCCTCATCCTGCTCTCCTTAGGACCATCCTGGAAGAACTCTGGGGCTGGCCACTCATGACAGCACTGCTTCCATCTGCAGTGTGGCACCTGCTGCAGGGAGCTCAGAGCTCCAGCAACACCATGCTCAAGTAAATGCTGGTTGACATGAAAGGGGAGGCAAGGCCAGCAAACAGCTACCCTGCATGTCTCAGGGCTGCTGCAAGAACTTTGCCCTGGCCACATGCAGCCTCAACATCTGCATTCCCCAGCTCATGAAAAAAGAGCTGGAGCACTGCAGGTGTGGCCATTGTTGGCTTCCCCAGGTTAAATTAACTGAGCACAAAAATGAACTCCTCTTAAGAGTTCTGTTGCAACATGACAGGCTGCCCAGGGAGGTGGCTGAGTGCCCACCCCTGGAGGTGTTTCAAAGAGGCAGAGATGTGGTGCTGAGGGCCACGGTTCAGCCCCAGCCTTGGTAGGGATAGAGAATGGTTGGACTGGATGATTTCAAAATCACAGAATTATTCAGGTTGGAAAAGATCTCCAAGATCCTCAAGTCCAGCTGTGACCCAATTGCCATGGCCACTCAGCCATACCCTGAAGCACCACATCTACAGCTTCCTGAACAACTCCAGCGATGGGGACGCCACCACCTCCCCGGGCAGCCTGGGCCAATGCCTGACCACTCTCTCACCAACAAAATATGTCCTCATCTCCAACCTAAAGCTGCCCTGGCCCAGCCTAAGCCCATTTCCTCTCACCCTGGTGCTGGGAGAAGGACAACCCAAATGATTCTCTGCTTCTCTGATTAAAAGACAAAGGAGGAGGCAGGCCTCACGTGACCATCTACATGCTGTCCAGCAGGAATCTGCAGAGCTAACTCTTCAGGGAGACTGTTTGTGATTTCCCAGATTTGTAACCACCAGCTGACCTACTACTTACAGAGAGAGCCATCTGAGAGGCCGAGGAACAGAGCTGACGGCTGTCCTGCAGCCGGCTGCTCACACGCCCGGTGAGTGGGCTGTGATCATCCACCCCAAGGACTTTGTGAAGCACAGACGCACCCAGACACAGCTTGCTGATCAGCCTCTGCTGTGCTCTGCACCCACAGTGTGCACATGGATGCTGGGAGCCCTCCTGCCTTCACTTCCTCTCCATTCCCAGGGGAAGCTGATCATGGGATTGGGAAGACAGAGGGCAAGCAGCTGCCCAAGGAAACAAGGATCTGCTGGCAAGCCATCCTCCTGGCTCTTTGGGTGACTGTCCTCAGGTTCACATTCATCCCCTGGGTGGCTCTAGGCACACAGGACACAGGCTTCCTGGGAATCTCTCTGGAATACCACTGCCAAGTGGAGATAGAGGCTGATGACAAACCCCTTGGGCAGGGAGGCTCCAGATGCCTGCTCAGCACATACTGGAGAAATGAAGTAAAAATTACAGGGAAAGATTCTGAACATGGAGCTGCTGGAGAGGGTCCAGAGGAGGTCACAAAGATGCTCAGAGGGCTGGGGAACCTCTGCTGTGGGGACAGGTTGGGAGAATTGGGGCTGTCCAGCCTGGGGAAGAGAAGGCTCCAGAGAGACTTTAGAGCAGCCTTCCAGTACCTGAAGGAGTACCCCAGGAGAGATGGGGAAGGACTTTGGACAAGGGCTGGGAGTGCCAGGATGAGAGGATTGAAGCTTGAGGAGGGCAGATTGAGACTGGAGATGAGGAAGAAATTCTTGGCAGTGAGAGTGGGGAGACACTGGCACAGACTGCCCAGGGAGGCTGTGGCTACCTCCTCCCTGGAGGTGTTCAAGGCCAGGCTGGATGAGGCCTTGAGCAAGCTGCGCTGTGGCAGGTGTCCATGTCAGGGGGTTTGAACTGGATGATCTTCCAGATCCCTTCCAACCCAGACCATTCCATGAATCTGGCTGGGGAGCAGCCCTGAGGAGAGAGACTTGGGGGTGCTGGGGGACGAGAAGCTCAACATGAGCTCTCAGTGTGCACTTGCAGCCCGGAAAGCAATCAGATCCTGGGCTGCATCAGGAGAAGTGTGGCCAGCAGGTCAAGGGAGGTGATTCTACCCCTCTGCTCAGCCCTGGTGAGACCCCACCTGGAGTACTGCATCCAGTTCTGGAGCCCCTATTCCAAGAGGATTGGAGGTGCTGGAAGGTGTCCAGAGAAGGGCCACGAGGATGATCAGAGGGCTGGAGCACCTCTCCTGTGAGGACAGACTGAAGGAGTTGGGGCTGTTCAGTCTGGAGAAGGCTCTGAGGTGACCTCATTGTGGCCTTCCAGGATCTGAAGGGGGCCTACAAGAAGGCTGGGGAGGGACTTTTCAGGCTATCAGGGAGTGATAGGACTAGGGGAATGGAATGAAGCTGGAGGTGGGGAGATTCAGGCTGGATGTGAGGAGGAAGTTCTTCCCCATGAGAGTGGTGAAGCCCTGGAATGGGTTGTCAAGGGAGGTGGTTGAGGCCCTGTCCCTTGAGGTGTTTAAGCCCAGGCTGGATGAGGCTCTGGCCAGCCTGATCTAGTGTGGGGTGTCCCTGCCCATGGCAGGGGGGTTGGAACTAGATGATCCTTGTGGTCCCTTCCAACCCTAACTGAAACTATGAAACTATGAAACTATCTATGAATTCAAGCCTTTGCCTTGTCCTGATGAAAAGATCAAGCAGACTACCATGTGGTGAGCAGAATGCTTCACCTCTGCAAGCATGGAAGGTTGATCTCTTGCTTTAAGCACTTCACAACCCAAGTGAAACAGGTGATGTGACCTTCCAAGCCTGCAGGAGAAAGTCTACCACATACTCTGAACCTCTGTCATGGTCCCAAGCTCCTGAGATGGCCACTGAAAAGGTCACAGACACTTAAGGATGCAAAAGCAACCAGGCAGGCATACCTTCAATGAGCTGCCTACAAATGAGATGGCAGCAGCAGAAGTTCCACTGAGGGAGTAGTAGAAGAAATGTCCTAAACCATGAGGTAATGGCATGGGTGGTTAAACCACACCATCACCTAGAAGGGCTGGACCAGATGATCCTTGGGGTCCCTTCCAACCTGGCATTCTGGGATATACCTGTGGTCAGATGGGAACCAAACAGGGTGGCCTTGGGAGAAGGGCTGCAGCATTTGTGTAGCTTCAAAACCTTGTCCAAGTCCAAGGGAAACCTCCTCAGAGTGGCAAGGTCTAGGTGAAGATGACCAGTGCCCACCCACCACAGGGATGAGACAGCTGCCCAGTGGAAGAGCCAGAACTCCTCAGAGCTGTCTGAGGTGAGCAGAAGGATCCCTGAGGAGCTACTAATCTTACAGTAGAAGCTTTAGAAGTGCCACAGCAGGTTGTGCCACACCTGCTCTGGTGGCTTCAAATGTCACAGATCTGCCACCTGGCTCAGCGCTGCCAGGCAGACATCCTGTGGCCACCCCAGGCTGACAGCAGCTCCATCACTCCCAGCTCCCCAGCACCTTCTGACAGGGTAGGAACAATCCAGTGACAGCCTGTTTGTAACTGCCACTCTGCTGGGGATGGATGCTGGCTGTGGGTGGAACAGCTCACAAACACCCAGCTCAGCACTGCTGCCCACACAGCTGTCTGCATGGAGCCTCACACCAGGGAGACATGGAGGGGCTGGAGAGGGGACAGAGAAGGGCAGGGAAGCTGTGGAAGGGTCTGGGGAAAAGGGCTGGGGAGGAGCAGCTGAAGGAGCTGGGGGTGTTTGGTGTGGAGAAGAGAAGGCTGAGGGGAGACCTCCTTGCTCTCTACAGCTCCCCGAGAGGAAGCTGGAGCCAGGTGGGGCTTGGGCTCTGCTCCCTAGTAAGAAGAGACAGAAGGAGAGGAAATGGCCTCAAGCTGCATCAGGGGAGGCTTAGGTTGGATATCTGAAGAATCTTCTTGCCTGAAAAGTTTCTCAAAGCCTGTCAGAGGCTGCCCAGGGAGGTGGTTGAATGCCCATCCCTGGAGGTGTTTGAGAGAGGCATTGATATGGTGCTGAGGGCCATGGCTCAGCCCCCAGCCTTGGCAGACTTAGAGAATGGTTGGGCTGAGAGGGGATCTTACTAACATCTATAAATATGAGGGGTGGGAGCCAGGATGAAGGGGACAGGCTCTTTTGGGTGGTGCCCAGCGACAGGACAAGGCACAACAGGTTCCACCTCAACGTGAGGAGAAACTTCTTTGGTGTGAGGGTGCTGGAGGCCTGGAGCAGGCTGCCCAGAGAGGTCGTGGAGACTCCTTCTCTGGAGCCTTTCCAATCCCACCTGGATGTGTTCCTGTGTGCCCTGCCCTGGGTGACCCTGCTCTGGCAGGGGGGTGGGCTGGATGATCTCTGGAGGTCCCTTCCACCCCCTGCCACTCTGTGATGCTTTGAAGATGTGACTCAGAGGATAAATCCATTTGCCAGTGGAAACTGTCCCCCTGGCACTGCTGCCCCGGTACTTCAGGCACTAACTGCACTGCACCCAAGGCACTCATTTCCTTCACAGCCCTACAAAGAAATCCCATCAAGTGTCATGGTGCATTTGCAATCAGCAATGAATTCTGTAAACCAAAGCTGTTACCTTCCACATCAGGGTCTCCAAAGGGATTGAATTCTCCTGTGTCAGGCTCACCAAAGGGGTTCATGCTGGAGTTGGCCAGGTCCTGCTCCTCTTCATCCAGAAAGTTAAGCTTATTGATAAGCTCTACAAAGAAGTTGGAATATGGTTTTAGTGCAGATCCAAAGCATCCACCTGCCATTGCTTCAAGCTTTAACAACACAACCTCTGCATCAGCAGCCTCCTGAAACACCGTGCCAGGGCATGGCCAGGACCACACAGCCCTAACACGCTTCAGTGACTGCACCAACGAGGGAGGGGAAAGAAGGGAAGGGAATGGAATTTCTGTTTGCTGCTCAGAACATCATGGAACAGAAAAGGGCTCCCAAGAAAGCCTGCAGGGATCTTCATTCAGTGAAGGGTGCAGAACATCTACTAAGGCTCTTCCCTGACACTTTAGCTAGAGGCAGGAGCTGTGGTTGTGGGTGGGACATGCACAGAGAACCAGAGAGGGAACCTTTGGTCATGGCAGAGAGGTTGAGTGCTACTGACTGCACAACCTCGTGGTGCAGGCTCAGGGCTTCTGGAGGGTTTCAAATGCTGCTTTTTGCCCTTTTTTGGGGGGGTGAGAATGGAGCTTTGGAGGAGGCAGGGCTCTTTCGCTAGAGCAGTTGTGTTACCTGTTGGATGCGCTACGAGTGACTGAGAGCCGTGCTGGGTGGAAGCACAGAGATCAAAACTGACAGCTGAACACAAGCAGGAGCCCAAAGGGAAGAGGTCACAGTAAACACAGACAACCAGAACAGAAAGAAAGGAGGAAAGCTCATAGACCTTCAGAGGAACTGGCTGATTTAGCTGAAGGCATATTTGCTCGCTTTAGGCAGTCATCTTGATCTTCATCTAAGCTGCTCAGAGCATTCAACTGGTTTACAATTTCTGTGAATAGAAACCAGTCGAGACACAGGTGAGGCAAAGGGCAGTGAGTGAAACACAAGTGGCACCAGCACTGTTACTGCAGGGAGGGGGAGGCAGAGAGGGGGGGAAAGAAGACAGAGTTAACCGGAAGGGTACGCTGGGAGGCGTCCCGGCGAGGACGGCCCTGCAGCAAAGCAGCTGGGGAGGTGCTGCAGGGGGAATTGAAGAGAAACCCAGCTACAGACACCAACCAAGCCTGGCTGGGCTCCTGCTGCCAGCACAGCAATTAGCTTTACGAGGATGAGGCGGCAGATTGGATCACACCTGGACCAGATGTCGCTTACAGACTTCCCCTGCTCCTGAGGAAAGGCTGAGCTCCAAGCCCTTCTCAGTCAGCACCACAACAGCCCCACAGCACTTCACCTCCCTCCCAGAGCCTCAAGGCTACAGAAAAGCAACCCACAGCCATGCACTCCGTGTCTTTGTGCACCCCCAACACTGATGACTTCACCTTCACCGTCAGCCACCACTACAGTCTGACCTGCAGCAGAATCCATCCACTCCTGCCGAACAAGCCCCAGCTCTAATCACTGCATCCATCCCATATGGCCACAAGGGAGGATCAGGCCTTTGCCACGAGGGTGCACTCTGAATGGATCCTCTGCCACGAGGGTGCACTCTGAATGGATCCTCTGCCACGAGGGTGCACAGTGCAGGGATCTGCTGGTTGAATTTGCCACTGCGGTGCACCTTCCTCTTTGGCAAAAGCCTCCTTCCCCTTCTGCCCAGGCTGGAGAGCTCTGCACTGCCAGGAGCTAGTAACATTAAATTCTAGCTGAGATGTTGATGCCTCCATAATTCTGAGAGGGAAGAAAGAAAACCAAACCCAGCTAGGTCTGAGTCGCCTCTGGACCAAGGGGAAGAATTCTGCCTTAAAATGGTTCCATCCAGAGGGTGGGAAAAGGGCAGTTTCTGTAGTAATGGGGATTGAATCTGGGCCAGGTTGCCCAGGGAGGCTGTGGCTGCCTCCTCCCTGAAGGTGTTCAAGGCCAGGTTGGATGAGGCCTTGGGCAAGCTGGGCTGGTGGGAGGTGTCCCTGCCCATGGCAGGGGGGTTGGAGGACATGACATCTAAGGTCCCTTCCAACCTGAGCCATTCTGTGACTCTCTCTACCCAGAGCTCATTCCACCATCCTTGCTGCCTTATTTTCAGGTCCAACAACCCAGGCTGTTGTCCATAGCACCCAAACTGCCCCAGAACTCTTCACCTTCCTCAGTCTCAACTCACAGGTAGAGCTCAGAGCCCTGAGCAATGCAACCCCACCCAACACCCAACAGCAGCCACCTTGCTGCCCTGCAGGAAGGCTGAGCTGACCTTACCAAAGGTGAGCACAACCCAGTTCCCCCGAGCTGAGATGCTGAGGTGATTTACAGTTCATTATGCCAGCATGGGGGGGGGGGGGGGGAAGGAGGGGAAAGAGAAAGCAAGCCCAAAACAATTACAATCCCATTTCTATTGTCAGAAAAGAACAAATTAAGCTGAGAGCTTTAAAAAAAAAAAAGGGGGGGGGGAAATTCTTTGATGTGGTCTGAATCACCTGGGCCCATCTGCCAACCCAAACAGCTGCCTCTGCACTCCAGTGCTCCTCATTACAATACTAAATGCTTGATGTCATATTTTGGAGGGTGTGCAGAAGGGAGGGCTTGAAGATTTATGTCCCACATTATCTTGTACAAATCTCATTATCTACAACGGGCTATTAGCGTGCTCTACAAGCATGGCACATAAATCACTGCTCTGCCTTGCTCAGTTGCTTGGCTGGGGTGTAATGTTTTTTCTCTCCTCTTCTCTTTAGCCTTTTTTTTTTTTTTTAAGGCAGCTTGGTGCTGCTGGCAGAAGCAGGGGAAAAGCATCAGGCTGTGAGAGGAGAGGAAGGGTTACACCTGGTGTTACCTACACCAACCCGCTCCGGAAAGGCAGCCTCCAGCAACAGGTACAGGCGGGCAGGAGGCTGAGGCCACAGGGTACCCAGGACAGCACTGTGCCTGGGCAGGTGGAGCAGCAGGCAGCTCTGAACTTCACCACCTCCTTCACCAGCTCTAGTTAGAAGGTGAAGAGCAGGACTGTGCTTATGCCAAGCCTACCTTGGCTAGGAGCCACGTTTCTGCCAGGACACGGGATGCCTTGGCTTCAGCTGAAGCTTGAAGGCCAGGGTAATTCTGGCAGGTTGGAATGCATTTGGTATCAATACAAAGGCACAGGCTACACTGGATTGGAGGGGACCCTCCAAGGGCATCTTGTCCAACACCACTGGAGGTGGCAGGGATACCTCCAGATAGAGGAGGCTGCACAGGGACACAGCCAGCCTCAGCTTCAACGGCTCCAGGGATGGGGCCTCAAGCCCAGCCCTGGGCAGCCTGTGCCAGGGTCTCAGCACTCTCCTTGGGCACAACTTCCTCCTGAGGGCCAAGCTCACTCTGCCCTGCTCCAGGTTCAAACCACTGCCCCTCATCCTATCCCCACAGGCCCTTCTGAACAGTCCCTCCCCAGCCTGCCTGCAGCTCCCCTGCAGATACTGAACTGCAGCTCTAAGGTCTCCCTGGAGCCTTCTCCTCTCCAGGCTGAACAGCCCCAACTCTCCCAGCTTGTCCCCACAGCAGAGGTTCTTCAGCCCTCTGAGCATCTTTGTGGCCTCCTCTGCACCCTCTCCATCAGCTCCAGATCTCTCTTGTGTTGGGGGCCCCAGAACTGGACACAGCCCTGCAGGTGAGGTCTCCCCAGAGCAGAGCAGAGGGACAGGATCCCCTCTCTCCAGCTCTGGCCACTCTGCTTTGGATGCAGCCCAGGCTGCCCTTGGCCTTCTGTGCTGCCAGTGCCCTTTGCTGGCTCCTGTCCAGCTTCTCCCCCCCAGCACCCCCAAGTCCTTGTCTGCAGGGCTGCTCTCAATCTCATCTCCCCCAGCCTGGATTGGTACTGAGGGTCGCCCTGACCTAGGTGCAGGCCCTTGCCCTTGGCCTTCTTGAACCTCCTGAGGTTCTCCTGAGCCCAGCTCTGCAGCCTGTCCAGGTGCCTCTGGATGGCTCCCATCCCACCCTTCAGCCTTATCAACCGCAGCACTCAGCTTGGTGCCATCTGCATCTGAGGGTGCCCTCAGCCCCTGCCCTGAGTCTCAGAGTAGAAACAACACATCTCCAATGTGTTTCCTGGCTACAAAACATTTTTAGCTCAAACCAGAGAGGTTAGCTGGAGAGTCATCTCTTGCCCAGCACATACTGACACCAGGAATGTTGGGAAGGGAAGGGGAGAAAGCCTGAAATGGAAGGAGACTTTTTTTGTGTGCAGATAAAAGCAGTGCTTGGAATGAAAAACACCTTTCAGCCTGATCTTAAGGTCAGCTTATGGCAGCAGCTTCTATGTGGACCACACCAAATTCCACGGTGCTTTTGAGGTAGGACAGTGTTGCACCACTTCCTTCACAGCTGAAGAAACAGGGGCACAGATACCTACCCAAAGTTGGGCAAGAGGTGAAGGAAGAGAAGCAGCATTTCCAAACTCATCTGCACCATCTAGATCCCCATGCAGCAGGTCTCCCTCCTTCTCCTAGCCCTGGATAGATTTGGTCATCTAGAAACCTGCAGCTCTGGGCTCAGTGGAAACTTTTGTACCCTGCCAAAAAGGAGCAGTGGCTGTGGCAAAGACCTGCAGCACCTCTTGCAGCTGTGGCTTCAGAACGGTGTTTCAGTCAATTCATCCAGAGTCTTTGTGAGAAGACATTGAGTCCAAGGTAGGGTAATATCCACAGCTGGCTGAGGATGAGCCAGGCTGTGCCCAGGTGGGCAAGGAGGCCACCAGCAGCCTGGCCTGGATCAGCAGTGGTGTGGGCAGCAGGAGCAGGGCAGGGATTGTCCTCCTGCACTCAGCACTGGGGAGGCCACACCTGCAGTGCTAGGTGCAGAATCTGGGCCCTCGCTGCAAGAAGGACATTGAGGGGCTGGAGAGGGTCCAGAGGAGGGCAAGGAAGCTGGGGAAGGGGTCTGGAGAACAGGGCTGGGGAGGAGCAGCTGAGGGAGCTGGAGGTGTTTAGTGTGCAGAAGAGGAGGCTGAAGGGAGACCTCCTTGCTCTCTACAGCTCCCTGAGAGGAGGCTGGAGCCAGGTGGGGGTTGGACTCTGCTCCTTAGTAACGACAGGAAGAGAGGAAATGGCCTCAAGTTGCCCCAGGGGAAGTTTAAGTTGGACACCAGAAGAAATTTGTTGACTGAAAGGGTTCTCAAAGCCTGGCAGAGGCTGCCCAGGGAGGTGGCTGAAGCCCCATCCCTGGAGGTGTTTCACAGATGTGGTTCTATGACAATAATCCCTTCTGCTTTACTACTTGCACTGCACTCTTCCAAGCCTGACTTGCAAACCTGAACTGTGCAGCATTCCCCTCACTGCTGGGAAGTGATTATAGCCAGCAGCCCCAGTTCCCAGCTGGGCAGCCAGGCAGAGGCAGGCAAAGCCACTTGCCACAGGCTGCTCTGAGTCAGGAGAGGCCATTCCAGCCTGCTTGCTGCCAACACCCTACCCTGGCACCTGATGAGCAAGCCCTGGGAGCAGCAAGCTTCCCAAAGCCTTCTGCAACTCCCTAATTAACCTTCTGGGGTTCTGTGAACACTTTTTGAAAGACATTTCAGAAGCAGCACTTCACTACCTCGGTTTGCTTCCCTTTCTTTCTTTCTAGGTTTCTTCTTACTTCACTCCAATGATTCCCACCTCTTTCTCCCTTGGTTCCTCCTTGGGCCTCATGAGTTTTCCCCATTCATTATTGCAGGAGTCACTGCAGGTGTCAATGGAATCAGTCTCAAACAGGTGCTGGAGCAAAATGTTTACATTTAATGTATGGCTGTGTAGCTCCTGCTCCACTTGTTTGGGAAACTAGCTGCACTCCTCCTCCACCATCCCCCTCACCCCTCTCCTTGTCTGAGGTGGGAAAAAGGAGCCAGGCTGACCAAGCAATGCATCTGGTTGTAGTCTACAAAAGAAGACAAAGTCCAAGACTGACCTCTCCCCTCTCAGGTTCCCTTAAAAAGGCCAACCCAAGCTTTCCATCCTCTGTCACTAGTCAGAAAAGGCTGAGCAAGAAGCAGGGAAAGGGCAGCTCAGAGGCACAGAACTGCTCTAGTTGGAAGAGACCTGGAACTGTTAACCCTGCACTACCCACTCACCACTAAACCACATCCATGGGATGGGGACCCCAGCACTTCCCTGGGTGCCTCACAACCCTGCTGCTGGGGAAACTTCACAGAATCAGAGTGGCTCAGGGTGGAAGGGACCTCAGAGATATGTACTCCAACCCCTCCCATAGGCAAAGACACTCCTCAACTAGACTCTGCTGCTCAAGGCCTCATCCTCCAGGGAAGAGGCATCCACAGCCTCCCTGGGCAGCCTGTTCCAGAGTCTCACCAGCCTCCTACTGAAGAACTTCTCCCTCAGCTCCAGTCTGACCCTGCTCTGCCTCAGCTTCAAACCATTCCCCTTGGCCTGTCTCCAGAAACCCTCAGGGAAAGTCCCTCTGCAGCCTTCCTGCAGGATCCCTTCAGCTACTGGGAAGTTGAATTCTTTAACCAGAGCTCTACAAACTGCATCACAGGCACAGCACAGATGCAAGGTTCTGCATCTGGGTCAGGCCAACCCCAGGCACAAATCCAGGCTGGGTGCAGAGTGGGTTGAGAGCAGCCCTGAAGAAAGAGGTTTGGGGGACTGGTTGCTGAGCAGCTCCCCAGGAGCCAGCAGTGCCCTCCTGCAGCCCAGCAGGCAGCTGTGTGCTGAGCTGCAGCCAGAGGAGTGTGGGCAGCAGGGCAGGAGAGGGGATTCTGCCCCTGGACTCTGCTCTGCTCAGACCTCACCTCCAATCCTGCCTCCAGTTCTGGTGTCCCCAGCAGAAGAAGGACACAGAGCTGATGGAGTGAGGCCAGAGGAGGCCACAGAGATGAGCCAAGGGCTGGAGCAGCTCTGCTGTGAGCACAGCCTGAGGGAGCTGGGGGGGTTCAGCCTGGAGAGGAGAAGGCTCCAGGGGGACCTTAGAGCTGCCTTGCAATAGCTGAAGGGATCCTGCAGGAAGGCTGCAGAGGGACTTTTGCTGAGGGTGTCTGGAGACAGGCCAAGGGGGATGGTTTGAAGCTGAGGCAGAGCAGGTCAGGCTGGAGCTGAGGAAGAAGCTCTTCAGTAGGAGGGTGGTGAGACTCTGGAACAGGCTGCCCAGGGAGGCTGTGGCTGCCTCCTGTCTGGGGGTGTTCAAGGCCAAGCTGGATGAGGCCTTGAGCAGCAGACTGTAGTTGAGAAGAGCCCATGGCAGGGGGTTGGAGTAGATGAGCTCTGAGGTCCCTTCCAACCTGAGCCATTCTATGACTCTATGATACTGCTGCTAAGCTTACAACCAGGGTCAGTACCCAAAGCTGAAGCCCTGGCAGTACAAAGCTAACACAACCTGGCTCTGTGCCCTTTCAGGTCACCACCATCCCCTTCTTCAGATCTGAAGATGGATCCCGTATTCCAACAGACATTTCAACAGGCACTGGCAGCTCCAAGCTGGCACCAGAAGTTCATTTGTCTTTTCCCAACTCTGTAGCATGAAGAGTTTTCCAGGACTCATCTGGAGCACTGCTACACAATGATCTCTGCCAGCAGCTCAGCTCTTCACAGCCTGCTCTGACTTGAACCGATTAGTTCAGCGTTCTGGACATGGATCTCATTTCCCAGCCATTCAAGCACAGTTAGCTCCTCTCTGCCTTCAAAACTCCTTCTTTTCCCAGTCCCTTCCAGCCCTGACTTCCTTCCACGAGACTCCCCCAACCCAAAGGCAAGCAGTGTGTTGCCTGGAATTGCCATGCAGAAGCTCAGCACACACTCCCTGCCCCCCGTGCCACCCTTGTGCAGTCACTCCCACAAAGTTCCTTCATTATTCCACTCTTCCTTCCTTGCTCACCACCCCCTGCCATCCATTGTTTACCTCCTCTGCTCCCACTGGTCCTTTGCTCCCCTGAAGTGCCACCTCCTCAGGGCAGCCCCTCATGGACACAGGACACCCGTGCAAAGCAGCGCTCTGACATCCACTGACACTAAACTTGGTTGAGTCAGGGGTGGGTTCCTCTTCAATCAAACTCCTCCAAACTTGGCTTGGTTGGATTTTCTTCAAGGGCAACACAAGGAGGAAGGAAGCTTAAAATCCACAAGACACAGCTGGCAGGTAGCAAAGGGGCCGGATTTCACCATCCCCGCGGCACAACCAACCTGTAATTTTTGCAGCCTTTTCCTCTTGGTTCACTCTGTTTTCTTCATCTTCTTCATTGTCTTCCTCAAAATCGTCTAGATTTCCAATATCAGCTTGTTTCATACTCATCAAACTAGCCAGGCTTTGCATGTCTTCATCCCTATGGAGCACAGTTCAAAGCAGACATTAAAAGGCAGCGTAGCAGCACCCCATCATTAAAAACTCTCCCGACACTCTTCTGCCCTTCTTTGTCTTCAGGGAGCTCAGATCTGACCTTGAAGACAGGGCAAGAACAAAATGAATCAACTCATGGTTATGACTTTCTGGAGGGAAGGCTTTCAACTGATAAAAAGTCTAAAGGGTAAACCCAATGCTGCCTGCCACTGACAGTCACAGCATCGCAGACATGTTGAGGTTGGAAGAAACCTTTGAGAGCAGTAAGTCCAGCTGCTCACCCTCAGCTCACAGTCCCACCACTATTGGGGACTCCAAATCTTAGAGCAGGCCAGAGATGCTGGCAAACCTTCATCTGCTCTTTGATAAAGCTGGCAAAGCTTGGTCAGCACTCCTGTCCCTGTGCCACCTGTCCCTGCACTCACTCACCGCTCCCGGCACGGCCACAGACATGCAAACCCCTTTTCCACACCGGGGCAAAGGGAACAACCTGGAAACTCCAGGCCAGCCAGCCTGACCCCTGTGCCTGGCCATGGAGCAGCCCCTCCTGAAGGGGCCACATGGAAATGAAGCAGAGGTGACTGGTGCCTTCACCAAGGGCAGATCCTGCCTGATGCACTTGGTGCCTTTCTGGGAGGGAGTTTCAGCAGCAGTGGATAAGGGAAGAGCAGCTGATGGCATCTGCCTGGGCTTCTGTAGAGTGTTAGGCACTGCCCCACAGCACATCCTGGTCACCAGCTGGGAAAAGCATGGATGAGAGGGGTGGCCACTGGCTGGGCAAGGAATTGGCTGAAGGGCTGCTCTCAGAGAGTTGTGGGTAAGGGCTCAGGGTCCACATGGAGCCCAGTGACAAGTGGTGGCCCTCAAGGGCTGGTACTGGGACCAGTGCTGGTGAACATCTTTGTCAGAGCCATGGGAAGTGGCACTGAGGCTCCCTCAGGGAGTCTGCAGGTGGCACCAAGCTGTGTGGTGCTGCTGACAGGCTGGAGGGAAGGGATCCATCCAGAGGCACCTGGGCAGGCTGCAGAGCTGGGCCCAAGCCAACCTCAGGAGGTTCAACAGGGCCAAGGGCAAGGTCCTGCAGCTGGGTCAGGGCAATCCCCAGCACAAATCAAGCTGGGTGAGGAGAGTGGCAGGAGGAGAGCAGCTGCAGGAGAAGGCCTTGGGGGTGTCAGCTGGTGACAAAGTCCCAGGAGCCAGCAATGGTCACTGGCAGCCCAGCAGGTAGCTGTGTGCTGAGCTGCATCCAGAGCAGGGAGAGCAGCAGCACAGGGAGGGGATTCTGCCCCTCTGCTCTGCTCAGACCCCACCTGCAGCACTGCCTCCAGCTCTGGGGCCCCAGCACAAGAGGGACCTGGAGCTGCTGGAGAGAGGCCCGAGGGAGGCACAAAGATGATCAGAGGCTGGAGAACCTCTGCTGCCTGGACAGGCTGGGAGAGTTGGGGCTGTTCAACCTGGAGAAGAGAAGGCTCCAGGGAGGTCTCAGAGCAGCCTTCCAGTACCTGAAGGGGCTCCAGGAGAGCTGGGGAGGGACTTTTGATGAGAGCTGGGAGAGACAGAACAAGGGACAGTGGCTTTGAGCTGCAAGAGGAGAGATTGATACTGGAGATGAGGAAGAAATTCTTGGCAGTGAGGGTCCCTTCCAACCATTCCTGATCCACTTCAACCAGACCTCAGTGTGTGTGACTGAATCAACCAGCTTTCATCAGTGCTGGCCTCAACCCACTCAGAGCCTAGTTCAGCTGCTTACTGGGTAGGTCATGGATGTTGGTGTTCCAAGGCAGCTAGAGCTTCCCAGAGCCTGCCTTTTTCCTTACCATTTTCAGCTGCAAAAGGAATTTAAAGAGGGGTAAAAGAGCTCTTCCTGGAGCAGCAGGTTCCCCATCTACTGGTTTTGTTGTGCCATTCTCACATTACCATATTCTAGAGATGGAAAGGAGAAGCAAACCAGGATGGAGGACAGGTGAGCCTCCAGCCACATGCAACTGGCAGCCCACTGACAGCTTGAAGGGGACAGAAACTGCAGGACATGCAAATGAACCGGTGCTCTGTCCTCCAAAGGCTGTGGAAACAAGGGACAGAGCCAAGTGTGTGAGGGGGTAGTGATCAGTGCCCAACCCAACTCTTGCCCCAGGAGGCTCTTGTGTTCAACCCCAAATCTTCTGACTACACTCTCTCTCACCTTCTAAACTGGTTGTGTCCTCATTCTTTGTGAAACTGGTGCAACTGGAGTAAGTCTCTATCCCACATATCACACCATCACAGAATGGGTTGGAAGGGATCTTCAGAGATCATCCACTTCTACCCCCTCTGCAGGGACACCTCCCACCAGCCCAGCTTGCTCAAGGCCTCATCCAGCCTGGCCTTGAACACCTCCAGGGGGGAGGCAGCCAAAGCCTCCCTGGGCAGCCTGTGCCAGTGTCTCCCCACTCGTGTTCCCTTGCAGTCTGCTGGAGGAAGCCACAGATGGACACCAACATTTGCTGCTGGTGACCTCAGACCTGCAGACATATTTAACCTGCTGTTATTTCAGATGTTTAATGGCAGGGAATAATCTGTTTGCTTCTGAAGAACCAGAAGGCCAATGGGCTCCTGGGCTGCATTCAGAGGAGTGTGTCCAGCAGATCCAGGGGAGGTTTCTCCCCCTCTGCTCTGCCCTGCTGAGACCTCACTGGTCTTGCATCCAGTTCTGGGGTTCCCAGTTCAGGAGGGACAGGGATCTGCTGGAGAGAGTCCAAGGGAGGGCTCCAAGGCTGCTGAAGAGCCTGGAGCACTGCCTGGTGAGGAGAGGCTGAGAGCCCTGGGGCTGTTTAGTCTGGAGAGGAGAAGGCTGAGAGGGGATCTGATCAATGTTATCAATACCTGAGGGCTGGTGGGCAGGAAGGAGGGACACAAGGACAGGCTCTGCTGAGTTGCAACCTGTGATAGGACAGGGAGCAATGAATACAAACACAGCACAGGAGGTTACACCTGAACATGAGGAGGAACTTTTCCCTGTGAGGGTCCAGAGCCTGGAGCAGCTGCCCAGAGAGGTTGTGGAGTCTCCTTCTCTGGAGCCTTTCCAGCCCTGTCTGGCTGTGTTCCTGTGTGACCTGTGAGTGCTTCTGTGTGCTCTGCTCTGGGGGGGCTTGGACGGGGAAGATCTCCAGAGGTGCCTTCCAAACCCTAACACCCTGTGAGCCTGTGAACATGAGACTAAAACCAGAGTGAGAAAGGAGTTTTAGTCAGCTCAAGAACGAAGTGTGGCAGGGTTGCTGAAGGTATTCTCCAGTGTGCCACTCCACATGGAAAGAGCTCCTCAGCCCAGGATTCTGTGGAAAGCAGCACAGAGCAGGGTGCCAGGACCAGGGAAACCAAACCACCAAACAACTTACGTTGCTTTCCTTCCCTCAGGAAAATGCAAGACAAAGAGAACCAGGGTGGCAGACACCACCTTCTTAGACAAGGGCTTGAATTTCGCCTGACATCTGTCTGGGTGGCATGGGGCTGGCATACTGCTTCATGTTGATGCTGCTGGTGGCCAGAGCTTTTTGCGGCCAGAGGGAGATTCCTGAAAGCAAAGGAGAAAGAGAAGGGGGGCAAAGGAGCTGTTAGAAAACAAAACAAACCCACAC
>CM037641.1:40020822-40336379 GCA_015227895.2 Colaptes auratus | reverse complement strand
TTTTTACTTTTTCCCCTATTTTCCCCTTTTTTCTTTTCTCCCCCCCATTTTCCTTTTTCCCCTATTTCCCCTATTTCCCCTTTTTTCTTTTCTCCCCCCCATTTTTCCTTTTTCCCCTATTTCCCCTATTTTCCCCTTTTTTCTTTTCTCCCCCCATTTTTCCTTTTTCCCCTATTTTTCCCCTATTTTCCCTTTTTTCTTTTTCTCCCCCCCATTTCTAATTTCCTCTATTTTTTCCCTATTTTCCCCTTTTTTCTTTTTCTCCCCCCCCATTTTTTCTTTTCCCCTATTTTTCCCCCAATTTTCCCTTTTCCTTTTTCTCCCCTCTCCCCCCACATTTTCTTTTCCCATCAGAGCTTACCTTTTTGTTGTTCTCTTTAATATCTTGAGGATTCAGGGACTTGTAGTCACTGGAGGGGCAAACAGCACAGTGGGTATGTAGAGTGTTGGATAAAAGTAGCAGTTTTAAAACAAACAAACACCCCCCCCCCAAAAAAAACAACCAACCCACAACCAAACACCCAAAAGCTAAAAAAAAATTGCTGCTCACTAATCTTGTACAGTAAGCAGAGATTTCACAGCAATTCAATCAACAAAACTAATAGTGTGGAAAATGAAAGGGATAGATAGACAAATAAATAAATAAACAAGCCGAGATTTCATTGCCTGAAGCTTTCCATCTAAAAGAAGAAGTTAAGGCAGGGACTAGAGGCTGGGCCTTGACAACCAAATTTACCAGCAGGTAATCCAGCCTTGTCAGCCTGCAAAGAGCTACAGGCTTATTCCTCTCATCTCATTTCAACACCACCACAATTTTCATCATCATCATCACCATCATCATCTTGAAGTCACTTCTTTTGTAGAAGATTAAGAAGAAGGAAAAACAACTCGTGGAGAAAGGGGGGTGGGGGGGGGGGGAACCAATTGTTTATCCAAGAGGTCATAAAGTTGGAGCGTGCGTAAAACGGGGCTTTGGCTTTGACTAAGGATGGATCCCTGCTGCAAGGGAAAGGGTGGGGGGGGAGAAGAAATTCACCACCTGAATTAAATAGAGATTTATTGGAGAAATCAGGGATTGCATTTCCCAAGGAAATATATTTATTAAACAGGAGAAGGACTTGGAGTTTTTCCCCCCACACCTTCCAAGGGGTTGCATTTCTCAGTGAAATACATTTATTAAATAGAAGAGGGACTTGGATTTTTTCCCCCCACATCTTCCAAGGGGTTGCATTTCTCAATGCAATATATTTATTAAATAGAAGAGGGACCTGGATTTTTCCCCCCACATCTTCCAGGGGTTGTATTTCTCAGTGAAATACATCTATTAAACAGAAGAGGGACCTGATTTTTCCCCCCACAGCTTCCAAGGGGTTTTTGCATTTCCCAGTGAAATATATTTATGAAATAAAACAGGGACTTGCATTTCTCCCCCCTCCCCCCACCCCCAGCCCCAAC
Organism: Colaptes auratus; assembly: GCA_015227895.2. Taxonomy (NCBI): domain Eukaryota; kingdom Metazoa; phylum Chordata; class Aves; order Piciformes; family Picidae; genus Colaptes; species Colaptes auratus. The sequence continues at coordinate 40,334,924 of CM037641.1, read as the reverse complement.
TTCCCCAGCTTTAAACATTGCATGTTTCTAGGAGGGTTAGCTTAGGCAGACAGAGAGTTGTGGGCAACTTACATCAGGTCTGGTCTAAAGTGATGCAGTATTGCACAAAAGGATAAACCATTCCTCCACGAGGTGGTAAAATTGGTGATTTTCACTCCCCTATAGTTTTTGGTGACTTCTTTGCACCACACCAGCAGTGACTGACTAGCATTTGGCTTCTTCCCCAGCACAGGACTTGGTATTGGGCTTGGCTGCAAAAAGAAAAGGAGACACACACACACACACAAAAAAAAAGAAGAGTAAGAAGATAAAAGAATTTAATGGAAGATGAGAATTAACATTAATTGACCCAACTGGATGATCTGTCTCCTTTGATGTGAGTTTAGGTCCTCCACAGCTGTCAGTTTACAATGACTGTAACTAGCAAGAGACACAAATCCAAGTTATTATCCACAGCTGTCGCCCTGGGCGCTGTCTCCAAGGGATGGAGGTGTTCAGGATTCCAGATCTGTGCCGAGAACAGGCCAAGAGCTGCGGCGCTGCCGACACCGCGCCTCACGGCTGCGGCCACGGCCCGGCGCTGCCCCGACGCACGCCTCGGGAGACAAGGCCCATGGTGCAGCCCTGCGCTTCTCCATGTGAGGCTCAACGAGGACCAGTGCAGAGTCCTGCAGCTGGGGAGGAAGAATAAACTGCAGCAGGACAGGTTGGGAGGGGATCTGCTGTAGAGCAGTCCTGTGAAGAGGGACCTGGGAGTGCTGGTGGAGAACAAGTATCCATGGGACAGCAATGTGCCCTGGTGGCCAAGAAGGCCAATGGGATCCTGGGATGTATCAAGAAGAGTGTGTCCAGCAGACTCAGGGAGGTTCTCCTCCCCCTCTACTCTGCCCTCCTGAGACCTCATCTTGAGTACTGTGTTCAGTTTTGGGCTCCCCAGCTCAGGAAGGACAGGGATCTGCTGGAGAGATCCAGCAGAGGACTACAAGGATGATTAGGGGACTGGAGCACTGCCTGGTGAGGAGAGGCTGAGCGACCTGGGGCTTTTTAGTCTGGAGAAGACTTAGAGAGGATTTAATAAATGTTTATAAATATCTGAGGCTGGGGGTCAGGAAGGAGGGGACAGGCTCTGCTCACTTGCTCCCTGTGATAGGACAAGGAGCAATGGATGTAAGCTGCAGCATGGGAGCTTCCACCTCAACATGAGGAGGAACTTCTTCACTCTGAGGGTCACAGAGCACTGGAGAAGGATGCCCAGAGAGGTTGTGGAGTCTCCTTCTCTGGAGACTTTCAAGCCCCATCTGGATGTGTTCCTGTGTGACCTGAGCTAGCTCGTATGCTCTGGCATGGGGGATGAACTTGATGATCTCTTTGGGTCTCTTCCAAACCCTGACATCCTGTGTGATCCTGTGAAAAGCATCCCCAGAAGCCTTTTTGCTTTTAAGGAAGGTAAGATCCTGACTGGAGCAGGCAGCAGGCAGAGCAGAGGCTGCTGCCAGGTGGGACTCCCCACGGCAGCAGAGGACTGAAGGCACCGTGGCTGTGACATAACACTGATGCGCTCCTCTCATACAGCTTCCAGCCTCCGGTCCCTGGCTTTCAGCACTGCAAGCCTCCCTTCTGCTACACCAAGAGCAATTCAGAATGATTCCAGACCTCTCAGCTTCTATCCATTTGTACAACTACTTCCTTTTTACTAATGACCATCATCAATGTCTCTAGGAGCTCTGCTGCTTTGGCCTGAGACTGCACAAAGGTGACTCGAGGAGGGCAGATTGAGAGTGGAGATGAGGAAGAAATTCTTGGCAGTGAGGGTGGGGAGACACTGGCACAGGTTGCCCAGGGAGGCCGTGGCTGCCTCCTGCCTGGAAGTGTTCCAGGCCAGGCTGGATGAGGCCTTGAGCAAGCTGGGCTGCTGGGAGGTGTCCCTGCCCATGGCAGGGGGTTGGAACTGGATGATCTTGAAGGTCCCTTCCAAGCCAAACCATGCTATCAATCTGAGGTTTCTAAACAGCCACTTCCAACTGCACCCAGAGAGCTTCCTCTTCCAGGCTGCAGTTTTTCTATGTGGGCCTCAAGCACCGTCAGAAGGTGGTTTCTAACAAGTATCATTAGCTAATGATGGCCATTTCCCCAGAGGTTACTCAGATATTTTCAGTAACATTTTTATGAGCACAAGGCCAAGAATTAAATATTTTGACTGTTTGTTGTTCAGAGATTGATAGCAGGCTTTAGGTTGGAAGGGACCTCAAAGATCATCCAGTCCCAACCCCCTGCCATGGGCAGGGACACCTCCCACTAGACCAGGGTGCTCAAGGCCTCATCCAGCCCGGCCTTGAACACCCCCAGGGAGGAGGCAGCCACAGCCTCCCTGGGCAACCTGTGTCAGTGTCTCCCCACCCTCCATGTTGAGAGTTTCTTCCTCATCTCCAGTCTCAGTCTCCCCTCTCCTACCTGTATGATGTTTCTCTCCTTCAGCAGGGAAATTACTGATTGCAGTTGATATTTTCAGGAACCAGACCCTCATTTTACCCCCAAAAAGCTCACTTTTGAAAGCTCTGTGCCATGAGGTGGCTGACACAAATCCAAGCTCTGAATGAAAGGGAACGAACCCAGCCCTCTTGCTTTTGCAGTGTCACCTAATTAAAAGCAAAGACACCCCCTTCTACCTCCCCCAAACATGCTGTTTATGCACCTGATAGCTAGAGAGCCCCCAGACGAAGCTCAAAAAGAGTAATTCATTTCCTTCCTGCCAGCCACTTCATCTGGACCAGTAAAATCCTTCTGGCCACGCTACCTCTTTGTGAAAGACCAAGGATGCCCCCACTTGACTGAAGGCAGTCAGTACTGAGCCACCAGATGCTCCCTACCAACTGACTTAGTTCTCCCCACTGCTGCTGGGGAAGGAAAAGGCACAGGAGCAGGGAGGTCAATTTTCACCTTACCCTGACAGAGGTGTTTTAGAAGCACACCTCCCTCAGCTCATTAGGAGAGTGCAGAATGTATCCCTGGCTGAAATGTTCTCCAATACTGCCTCATATGGACAAAAAAACCAAAAGGGTTAAAAAGTACTTTGGTTTTGTTGGTTTGAGGTTTGGAATGGGGCTTGGTTTATTTCTTGGTTATTTCTAAAACTCTTGTCAATGACTCAGCCCAGCAGGAATAAATCCCTTAGGGACAAGCTGTTATCTCCAAGCACCCTGAGGAAACAGCTGAGCAGGGATACAGGGCAGAGGGAAGGAAAGCAGCATGACATGAAAACCTTTCAGAGAAACAAATGCTGCTTAGCAGCTGCCAGACACTCCAGGCTCACACTGATGCAACTTAAAAATCAGTGTTTTCTCCTGTTCTTCCATAGCAGGAAACAAAGGCCACTAACTAACCACTGGCCTCAGCTTCAAGGTACCACAGAACCATGGAATCATTCCAGCCAGAAAAGCTCTTGAGGCTCACCCAGTCCAACCATTCTCTAACTCTGCCAAGGCTGGGGCTGAACCATGGCCCCCAGCACCACATCTCTGACTCTTTCAAACACCTCCAGGATGGACATTCAACCACCTCCCTGGGCAGCCTCTGCCAGGCTCTGAGAACCCTTTTGGGGAAGAAGTTTCTTCTGAACTCCAACCTAAGCCTCCCTTGGCACAAGCTGAGGCGATTTCCTCTCCTCCTATTGCTTCCTCCTCTAGGGAGAAGAGGTCATGAGGATAATCAGTGGGCTTCAGAACCTCACTATGGGGACATGATGAGAAAGTTGGGGTTGTTAAGCCTGGAGTATAGAAGGCTTCAGGGAGACCTTAGAGCAGCCTTCCAGTACCTGAAGTGACTCCAGGAGAGCTGGGGAGGGACTTTTGACAAGGGCTGGGAGTGACAGGACAAATGACAATGGCTTTGAGCTGGGAAAGGAGAGATTGAGACTGGAAATGAGGAAGAAAATCTCGACAGTGAGGGTGGGGAGACACTGGCACAGGCTGCCCAGGGAGGCTGTGGCTGCCTCCTCCCTGGAGGTGTTGAAGGCCAGGCTGGATGAGGCCTCGAGCAAGCTGGGCTGGTGGGAGGTGTCCCTGCCCATGGCAGGGGGTTGGAACTGGATGATCTTTAAGGTCCCTTCCAACCCAACCCATTCTGTGAATCTGTGACCAACCCCTCCCTCACTGCAACATCCTATGTTACTTAACATCTATTTGCTACCTAAACTATCTCTGTGGATATCTCACTGCTGGGAGGAAAGGTCTGAAACAGCACTCCAGAGACACAGGAAAATCATATCTGAGCAAAGTTTTAAAGCTCAGAGCTAATTGTCCAACCATAAAGCACTCCTGACCCCAGAGATCAAACATCAGCTACCGAGTCCAAACACTTCTTGTGGAAACTCTCTACAGAAAGGTTAAACGTTGCAGTCACCACCTGAGCACTTTCTGGTTGTCTCTTAAATGGTGTCCTCCAGATGCCTTCTGCACACACCTAACAAAAAGTACTGCTTCAACCTGGTACCCAGGGAAGGAAGCGGTGGTGTAGGCAGGAACAGGGCTGTAGTCAACAGTCACAAGGCCATGCCTTGAGTGCTGGGCTTGGTTCTGGGGCCCTCACTACAAGAAGGACACTGAGGGGCTTGAGCAGGTCCAGAGAAGGGCAAGGAAGCTGGGGAAGGGTCTGGAGAACAGGGCTGGGGAGGAGCAGCTGAGGGAGCTGGGGGTGTTTAGTGTGGAGAAGAGGAGGCTGAGGGGAGACCTCCTTGCTCTCTACAGCTCCCTGAAAGGAGGCTGGAGCCTGGTGGGGGTTGGACTCTTCTCTGTAGTAGCAAGTGATAGGAGGAGAGGAAATGGCCTCAAGCTGCATCAGGGGAGGTTTAGGCTGGAAATGAGAAGAAACTTCTTCACTGAGAGGGCAGAGGCTGCCCAGGGATGTGGTTATTCGAATGCCTGTCCCTGGAGGTGTTTGAAAGAGGCAGAGCTGTGGTGCTGAGGGCCATGGCTCAGCCCCAGCCCTGGCAGAGTTACAGAATGGTTGGACTGGATGAGATGAAAGGCAGCCCACATGGTTCTGAGATTCTAATGAACTGAAGATACAACTGATTTAAAGCTAGGTTTTACCAAAGGACAGCAAGGCTATTAAATCCATAAAATTAGCAGATGTTTGCATTTTACATACAAATTATATATGTCTTAAAATCCCAGTCACAATTCCAGGATAGTCTATACCTAGTTGGAGCTTTTCCCCCCATCTTGGTCTTTCCATTTAGTTCACATTCTCTAAGAATGTGTATGATGCTCTCACAGAGCTTCCCCTTCCCCAGCTGGCAAAGTAGAAATTATAAACAGCTTCCTTTCCACAGAATCCCAGAATGGCAGGGGTGGGAGGGACTGCCAGAGATCATTCAGTACAACCCCTCTGCCAGGACAGAGCAGGTCACACAGGAACACATCCAGGTGGGCTTGGTTACACCAAAGCACAAGTGGTGCTCACTGCTGAGAAGAGTCTGGCTGCAGCCTCCTGACACTCTCCCTTCAGCTATTGATCAGCACTGATTGATTGATGATCCCCCTCAGGCTGCTCCTCTCCAGGCTAAGCAGCCCCAGGGCTCTCAGCCTCTCCTCACAAGGTGATGTTCAGTGCCCTCAGCAGCTCAGGGGCTCCCTGCTGCACACTCTCCAGTAGTTCTTTGTTCTTGAACTGGGGAGCCCAGAACTGGACACAGTGGTCTAGATGAGGCCTCAGCAGGACAGAGAACCTCCCTCAACCTGGACCAAACTGGAATGTTCAAGTTGGACATTAGGGACAATCTCTTCCCAGCAAGAGTTCTCAGGCACTGGCCCAGGCTGCCCAGGGAGATGGTGGAGTCCCCATCCCCGGAGGGGTTTCACAGCTGTGTGGATGTGGTGCTGAGGGAGGTGGTTCAGTGGCAGTGGCGAGGTTGTGAGCCCTGGGTGAGGGCTTGGACTTGCTGATCTCTAAGTTCTCTTCCAACCTCAACAGTTCCATGGTTCTATGATTCTAAGACAGCTCCCCAGCAAGGAAGGTAGTTGAGAGAACAACCCAGGAACAGTAAGGAACTGCTGGAGGACGGGAAGCTGAGGTTGAGTGAGGGCTGAAAGTCAGGATAGGGAAGACCTACAAACAACCAGGCAAACAAGTTCTGCTCCTCCAGCAGCAAGGACAGAAATGGTCTCTTCTTTGACAGGGCCAAATAAAAGCTGCAGCACTGTTCAGGCTCACAGGAAGTTGTGACACCACCAAAAGGCAGGAGGAGAGAAATGAAGGGGATACTAAATGTTGAACAAGATTGAGGAGCTCAGCTGAACTGAGCAGTCCAAAGCTGCTAGCACCCAAGACACCCAAACACATTTCTGTCAAGCAGATCATGCCAGATGCTGCTCCAGGATTGTGTTCTTGAAACCCACAGGAATTGCTTAGCCCAGTGGTATCCTAACTGCAGCAGGCTGCACTTCAAAGACTTTGTGCCTTTGGCAAGGTCTGTCTGTGCCCATTCAGTTGGGTTTCTTCTGGGCTGTGGAACAACCAGGTCAAAAGCTGATCTTTAACGAATGTCAGGAACAAAACAGGGTATGGAATGCTGAGTCCCCACAGATAGACCAAAACTGCCTCCTGCTTCCTTCCAAAGGGAAGAGAACCGTCCTCAGGAGCCAGCTGTGCTGGGATGTCCTTTCTTAGGCTGGTTAGCTGTTTTTAAGTAGCAGGTCAGCACATCATGGTGAAGAAGACTTCAGCCACACCACAAAACACCAGTGGCACTGTCCTTTCTTTCTGGCAAGGGAAGTGCATTTCCTGGGAAGAAATGCCAGCAGTTCTGCTCTCCTGTTCCTCTGACACACACACTTCTAGAACCACACGATCGCAGAATAGTTTGGGTTGGAAAAGCCCTTCAAGATCATCAAGTCCAATGATTCTCTAACTCCACAGTGTCCCATGTCCCTCAGCACAACATCTCTGCGTCTTTCAGAATGAAAGGAGAAGGCCTTGGGGGTGTCAGTTGGTGACAAAGTCCCCAGGAGCCAGCAATGGTCACTGGCAGCCCAGCAGGCAGCTGTGTGCTGAGCTGCATCCGGAGCAGGGAGAGCAGCAGCACAGGGAGGGGATTCTGCCCCTCTGCTCAGACCCCACCTGCAGCACTGCCTCCAGCTCTGGGGTCCCCAGAATGACAGGACCTGGAGCTGCTGGAGAGGAGGCCATGAAGATGCTCAGAGGGCTGGAGACCCTTTCCTATGGGGACATGTTGGGAGAGTTGAGGCTATTCAGCCTGGAGAAGAGAAGGCTTCAGGGAGACTCAGAGCAGCCTTCCAGTACTTGAAGGAGGCTCCAGGAAGAGGAGGCTGGGGAGAGACTTTTGAAAAGGGCTGGGAGTGCCAGGACAGGAGGGACAGTGGCTTTGATCTGGGAGAGGGGAGATTGAGACTGGAGATGAGGAAGAAATTCTCAACATGGAGAGTGGGGAGACACTGGTACAGGTTGCCCAGGAAGGCTGTGGCTGCCTCCTCCCTGGAGGTGTTGAAGGCCAGGCTGGATGGCCTTGAGGAAGCTGGGCTGGTGGGAGGTGTCCCTGCCCATGGCAGGGGGTTGGAACTGGCTGATCTGAGGGTCCCTTCCAACCCAACCCATTCTGTGAGCCTATGAACTAAACTCACCAGCTGAGGAGTCCACTCTACACCTCTCTTGGTCCTAGCTTCATGGCATGGTGTTAGAGCAACGTAGGAGGTCTCCACTTACTGCTGCCCCTAACCACTAAGGATATCTGCAAACCCAGCTGCCAGGTAGGAGTTCCACATTCAGCTAATTTGTTTCCTATATATGATTAATGACAAATCTTTAGGTAACCTCCAGGCTTCTCCAGCACCAGACACCTTAAAACTTTGCCTTCCTCACTTTTCTGAGTGTGCCTACAGCTAATGTGGACATGAAACAAAATCTAAACTTGGATCTGAGGAGGCTTAGGCATAAGCTGTTAATTGCTTATCATCTCAGAGGTTTAATTTTGGCACATCCACACCAGGCCATGTTCCATCATGGCCTCAATGTTCAGACATCTGCCTGATCCAACACGATGCTCTCAGCTTTGAACCGGGCAAGATGCGGAGGAAGGGAAAACCCTTGGGACAAGTTTCCAGGTAGCTGTTGGTCAAGTAGGTGAAATGATTTCATTCTAAAGGGCTTGCAGTTGCCTGTTACATATTTTGGTGGCCAGAAGGCTGGAAAGAGCTTTCCCAGACTATGCTTGGGAAAAGAAAGGAAAGCAGCTGGAGTCTGTACGGCTGCTGAAAGCGATTGGGTCACAGAGTTGCTTGGGTTGAAAAGCCCTCTCAGATCCTCCACTCCAACCACTCTATCCCTGACAAGGCTGGGGCTAAGCCATGGCCCTCAGCACCACATCTCTGCCTCTTTCAAACACCTCCAGGGATGGGCATTCAACCACCTCCCTGGGCAGTCTGTGCAGGCTTTTGAGAGCCTGTTCAGTGAAGAGGTTTCTCCTACTGTCCAACCTAAACATCCCCAAAGGCAACTTGAGGCCATTTCCTCTCCTCCTATCACTTGCTACTACAGAGAAGAGACAAACCTCCACCTGGCTCCATTCTCCTCTCAGGGAGCTGTAGAGAGCAAGGAAGTCTCCCCTCAGCCTCCTTTTCTCCACACTAAACACCCCCAGCTCCCTCAGCTGCTCCTCCCCAGCCCTCTTCTCCAGACCCTTCCCCAGCTTCCTTGCCCTTCTCTGGATCCTCTCCAGCCCCTCAGTGCTTTTCTTGTAGTGAGGGCCCCACAGGTGAACCATGGACTCAATATTTGTCCTGCCAGACTTGGTAGAGGAGGATAATGGTTGGACTCAATAATCTTAAAGGTCTTTTCCAACCAAAATGATGCTATGATCATTTGTAGTCTCACCGAGTGCTCTGTGCAGTGTGACACAGCAGGTCCATGTCATGAGCTCTGTCCAGCCTCTCCAAGACAACAACCTGGTCTAATGAACAGACTCTTCTCCATTAAGCATCTCCCAGCTGCTCCAAAGAAATCAACTGGCAGCCCTGCAGACAGCTCTGACAGGCTCTGGTTACTTCAGCTCTGAGCACTGAGGAAGTGGTTGGGCAGCAAGCCACGGTGTGGAGTCATCCAACTGGAAGGTGCACACAGCCTCCAGAGCACAGCCATGGCAGAGCTCATGGGGGCAGAGGCTACCTTAGATCTGGCAACTCCTAACTGCCAAGTTCTTCATCCTGCATTTTTGGTAACCACCTGGCAGCCTCCTTTCAGCTTTTCCTTTGTCCAGCCACGAAGCAGCTTTTTCTTTCACAGGGCTTGGTTTGGTTTTCATCGCTGGGGATTAAATGGATAAAAAACCCCAAACCCCAACCCCAAGTCTTTGGGAACCGAACTCTAAACCTTCAAAACCACACAAGCCACAAGACTGCAACTGCTGGACCATTTCCTCACTTTGGGCAACGGGACATGGAGCCTAGCTGCTCCTGGGAGTTAATTAAGCAGAAGACAAGAGTGCTCATTTCGAGGCGAGTCCCTCCCTCCCTCTGTGGACCTTCTGAACGGAGCACAAAAGCACCACAGAGCAGTGAGGGGAGTTCAGCCTCACCCGGTTGAGAAGCCCTAAATCTATGAGCTAATGGCGCAGAGAAGATTATGTTAATGAGCTGGGAAAGGAGAAAGAAATCTGAGCCAACATAATGAACTGCTTCCTTAGGTGCAAGGAATGTCACCTGATGGTCAGTGCAGCCACGAGAAGGGGGCATAGGGAGCTCCTTCTCTGATTCAACTATCATAAAAGGCTTGGCTGAGGCTTGTCTAGCTTCCTTTCCCTGAGGTCCCACAATCTTTGCCTTGAACGAGGTGTTTTCAATTAAAAAAGGCCTGGGCAAAGGTTTCTAATTGGCCCCATTAAGCAGGAGCCAACGCTGAGCTCAGCCTCTGATGCTCCGGCTGTCTGTAAGGGAACAGTGTGAGCAGGTCGCCCGCAGGGCCGGGGCTCGTTTCCCTGCCCTCACAAGATGGCCAATTTCCTTCTGTCCACCTTCCTTTCCCCAGCTGCCCCAGCAGCACGAGGGTAGAAGCCTCCACTAGGGTGCAGCCTGTGCTGGAAGCCCGGAGGAGCCACCAGGATGCTGCGGGTTGACGATCCCTGGCTCCCTGCCACGCCAGGAACCTTCAGTGCTGTGGGCAGCTTGCCAGAATGAAGCAACTTCAACCACAGAGGAGAAATAGCAATTTTCAAAGCTTTTAACTTTGTTAAATGTGAACTGAACTAGCAAAATGCACCTCCCTGGGCCCAAGGCTATCTCTGCCACATTTCAAAGGCCTGCAGCAAACAATGGAAGTGTTGGAGCTTGTCAGGAAAGGTCACGAGGAGCTCTGCTGAAAGCAAGCACAAGGCAGACCGAAAATGAGAGGCGCTGCCAATTCCTCCTCAAGCCAGGGAGCTCTTCTGGGTGCTTCTGCAGGAACCTCTTCTGCCACAAGCCATTAAACCAACCCCAGGGCTTCCCCCCTCTTCTGAAGGTGCCCCTTTTTCTCAGGCAAGCTTCTGAGGTGGTAGCATTAAGGTGCTGTTGCTCCACAGAGATTTATGGGTAGCTGTTTTGTAAACCTACTGCATCATGTCTGCTGGTGCCCAGCCACGGGCAGATGTGTGGAAGGGAGAAAGCTCTGCCCATGAGAACTCTTTGGTTCCAGGACTAGAGGACAGAGCCCCCTCGCCAGACTTGTGCAGGCACTGCACCAATGAAGGAAAACGACCTCTGCACGTGGAGGGGCTGAGGGCACTCAGCCTGGGGTAGATGAGCGAGAACCTGATGTGGTGCCTCTGAAGGCCAGGGGAGACCTCTGAACTGAGGGGAGAAATAAAATGAGCCCACTCTGCAATCCTGCAGCAGGTGCTGCTGTCCACGAGCTCACAATAGGCATGATAGGGATTGCCTCGACCCAGAGGCAGGACCCTGCGACAAGACCAAGTGCAGGGTCCTGCCTCTGGGTCGAGGCAATCCCAGGCACAAATACAGGCTGGGCAGGGACTGGCTGGAGAGCAGCCCTGAGGAGAGAGACTTGGGGGTGCTGGTGGAGGAGAAGCTCAACATGAGCTCTCAATGTGCACTTGCAGCCCAGAAAGCCAATCAGATCCTGGGCTGCATCAGGAGAAGTGTGGCCAGCAGGTCAAGGGAGGGGATTCTCCCCCTCTACTCAGCTCTGGTGAGACCCCACCTGGAGTACTGCGTCCAGTTCTGGAGCCCCTGTTACAAGAGGGATCTGGAGGTGCTGGAAGGTGTCCAGAGAAGGGCCAGGAGGGTGAGCAGAGGGCTGGAGCACCTCTCCTGTGAGGACAGATTGAAAGAGTTGGGGCTGTTCAGTCTGGAGAAGAGAAGGCTCCAAGGTGACCTCATTGTGGCCTTCCAGGATCTGAAGGGGGTCTACAAGAAGGCTGGGGAGGGACATCTCAGGATCTCAGGTAGTGATAGGACTAGGGGGAATGAAAATGAAGCTGGAGGTGGGGAGATTCAGGCTGGAGGTGAGGAGGAAGTTCTTCACCATGAGAGTGGTCAAGCCCTGGAATGGGTTGTCCAGGGAGGTGGTTGAGGCCCCGTCCCCCTGGAGGTGTTTAAGCCCAGGCTGGATGAGGCTCTGGCCAGCCTGCTCTAGTGTGGGGTGTCCCTGCCCATGGCAGGGGGGTTGGAACTAGATGATCCTTGTGGTGCCTTCCAACCCTGACAGATACTATGACACTATGACGACCCTCACGTGACCCCCTTCCAACAGCTGGGCTTGGGTGGGAATTGGATGGAAACAAGTGAGTCCCAGCCTTCATCAGCACTCTGTGCAACCACAAACAAGATGGAGATGAATAAAATACTGCTGCACTACTTGGTGGTAAGGAGTCCTCCTCCACAGACGATGGGGAGACTCCTGAAATGCTTCATCATGGAATCACAGGAGGCAGCGGGTTGGAAGGGACCCTTGAAGGTCCAACCCTGCCGCAGTGAGCAGGGGCAAAGAATCAGAGAATCACAGAACCCTTGAGGTTGGAGGAGACCTTTGAGACACACAGCAAAAACCAGGACGGAAAACTACATCCAAGGCTCTTGGGATTATGCATCAAACGAGGTTCTGCAAGAGTGTTTCTTAGGTTTGGTGTTGAAAGTCTGCATTAGGAGGGTGGATGACAGACTAGACACGAAGCTAGGTTTGGACATCAAATGCACTGGAATCCCAGAATGGCTCAGCTTGGGAGGGACCTCAGAGACCATCTGCTCCAACCTCACTGCCATGGGCAGGGGTGCCTCTCAGCTAGACTCAGCTGCTCAAGCTTGGCCTTCAACACCCCCAGGCAGGAGGCAGCCACAGCCTCCCTGGCCAGCCTGTGCCAGAGTCTCACCACCCTCATACTGAAGAACTTCTCCCTCAGCTCCAGTCTAAATCTGCTCTGCCTCAGCTTCAAACCATTCCCCCTTAGCCTGTCTTCCAGACACCCTCAGCAAAAGTCCCTCTGCAGCCTTTCTGTAGGATGCCTTCAGCTATTGCAGGGCAGCTCTGAGGTCCCCCTGGAGCCTTCTCCTCTCCAGGCTGAACACCCCCAGCTCCCTCAGCCTGTCCTCACAGCAGAGCTGCCCCAGCCCTTGGATCATCCTTGTGGCCTCCTCTGGCCTCTCTCCAGCAGCTCTGTGTCCTTCTCCTGCTGGGGACACCAGAACTAGAGGCAGGATTGGAGGTGGGGGTCTCAGAGGAGAGTCTCACCACCCTCATAATGAAGAACTTCTTCCTAAGATCCAGTCTAACCCTGCTCCCCCTCTCAGCTTCAAAAAGAGCTCTGAGCTTATAGAAAGGAGCAAAGGTCTGAAGAGAACAGGATGAAATTCAATAGGTGCAAGTGCAAGATAGGAGCAGGCAATCATTTACATAAATGCAGGACGAGGAAGAACTGGTTAGGTAACAGCTCTTCACAAAAGGATGTGGGGGAAAGAATCTCTGCAGGCTGAACCTAAGTCAACAACATCAGCTTGCTGTGAAAAAGACAAACATCTCCCTGAGACACATAGAAAGCTTGCAAGACATATCCTGTCTCTCCCATTCAGCATCCCTAGCAGGGTCACAGAATATAGCTGGTTGGAAGAGACCCTCGAGATCATCCAGTCCAACCTTGGACCCTGCCCTGAAGGGCTGAAGGCTGGACTGGGTGATCTTGAAGGTCTTTTCCAACAGAAGAACACCATGGAAGAAGGTGCATGTTGAGTTTGCCCTGATGAAGAGTGGAACAAAGATGTACCCAACAAAAGACCAGGGGTGGGGGGAAAAAAAAAGACCAACAAACAAAGCAAAAGACAAAGCTGGAGCAAATTTAGGTAATTTCTGTTAGGGAGAAATGATAGAGGGAAGGAACTTGGCAAGTCCACTAGCACGTAAAATGGTGAAGAAGACAGCAAGCCCTTTGTCCCCCAGGCCAGCGTTTAGCAGGATGAAGTTGCAGGCTTTGGTTGCAGCAGGTGAGACCAGGAGGAGCAATCTCTGGGCCAGTGAAATGGAGCATTCAGCTGGCTTAGAAAGCCTTGCACCATCTGTGATTGGAGGTCTTTAACAGCAGCTTGAAGAAATCTTTGGTTTCGTAAAGCTGACCTTGCCTTTGAGCAAGCAGAGGCATCAGGTGAGCTTCTGACATGTGTCCCAGACCTACCTTCTCCTTGTTTCTTAACTCCAGGTCCTACAAGGACACAGCTGGCACAGGCTGCTGCCACCAGCGACAGGAGCCCAGCAGAGCTCCTCTCTGCTTCTTTGTAGCAGGGCAAGCAGGCTGAAAAACCCCAGCAACGCTTCTCTCTGGCCTCTCAGGCCATGTCACCAACCAAACCCCCTCAGCCCCAGCTACCCACTGGAAAATTTCAGCCTGGGGTCGGGGTCTTGATCTGGGTTGTTTCAGAAGCAACTCATGCCCCAGTTCATGAGCCAGAACTCCTTGCACAGCACACTGAACTTTCCTAACCTGGCACATCCTATTTGAATAAAGCCAGAGTGCAATAACCACCACCACAGCTCTCCAGATGAGCAATGGCATAGAGTGGGCAGAGAGCAGCCCTGAAGAAAGAGGCTTGAGGGTGTTGGTTGCTGAATGGCTCCCCAGGAGCCAGCAGTGCCCTCCTGCAGCCCAGCAGGCAGCTATGTGCTGGGCTGCAGCCAGAGGAGTGTGGGCAGCAGAGCAAGAGAGGGGATTCTGCCCCTGGACTCTGCTCTGCTCAGACCTCACCTCCAATCCTGCCTCCAGTTCTGGTGTCCCCAGCAGGAGAAGGACACAGAGCTGCTGGAGTGAGGCCAGAGGAGGCCACAAAGATGAGCCAAGGGCTGGAGCAGCTCTGCTGTGAGCACAGGCTGAGGGAGCTGAGGGTGTTCAGCCTGGAGAAGAGAAGGCTCCAGGGCTCTCTTCCAGCTCTCTAGAGCTGCCTTGCAATAGCTGAAGGGATCCTGCAGGAAGGCTGCAGAGGGCCTTTCCCTGAGGGTGTCTGGAGACAGGCCAAGGGGGAATGGTTTGAAGCTGAGGCAGAGCATTCTGGGAGTCTCTTGCAGTTCTTTAGGAGATTGGCTATCAGAGAAGTACAAGCCCCCTCCACAGCTCCAAGACCAGCAGACAGAAAAGCCCTCTCCCATTCAGCAAAATCTCTGCAGAAAGTCACAAAACCACTTGAAAACCATCCAGAGGGTGTTAGAAAGGTGATTTCAGCTGGCAGGTAAGAGGTCAGGACAACAGCCAGAAAGAGAAAGCTCCTGGTTATAATGGTGCTTAAGCCAACAGGAACTCTTAGAACCATAGAATGGTTTGGGTTGGAAGAGACCTTGAAGATCATCCAGTTCCACCTCCCCTGCCATGGGCAGGGACACCTCCCAGCAGCCCAGCTTGCTCAAGGCCTCATCCAGCCTGGCCTTCAACACCTCCAGGGAGGAGGCAGCCACAGCCTCCCTGGGCAGCCTGTGCCAGTGTCTCACCACCTTCACTGTCAAGAATTTCTTCCTGCCATCTAGTCTAGATATCTAACAGATACTCTGACATCTAGAAGAAGAGCAGCATCCATACAAACACTCTAGAAGCAGCATTGAGTACATATTCTGACACCTAGAAGAATACAAAAAATGACAATTCTAGAAGCACAACAAACCAACCAGGTACTCCAAGAGCCAGAAGGATAACCAAATAACCATTGACCATCATAGAAGATCAACCAAGTAAGTAGATATTCCAAGACCAGGAAGAATAAGAGCTTTTCTGTAGATACTCTCACATCTAGAATGCATAAACGCCACTGGCAAGTGCATCCCAGAATTGTTAAGGTTGGAAAAGACCTCTGAGCCCATCAAGTCCAACCCTTAATTAGCTGAATTGGCTGGATTCAGCTCTCAGTCCCAGCAGAGATGTCCCCAACAGATCGAACTGGCAAGCCAGAATTATTACTTCAGGGCTTGTTTCCCCCCCTTGCCCTCCCCTCTTTCGAATGAAGGAAAACCAAGGTACAAATGCTTGGGAAAATCCTTCCCTTCAGCCACAAACAGCACACAAACCCAGAAAGGGTTCCCAAATAAATAAAGCAAGGAAAAGAGAAAAAAACATCGGGAATGGCAGCCTGCAATCTCGTTATTTGAGCTGCCCAGCAGCAGCAGCAGCAGCAGGGTTATTTGAGCAGCACGAAGGCCGACTGCTGTCTTGACCTCTCTGAAGATCACCTTCTCTTGTGGATAGCCCCCATGGAATACCAGCCACAGCTCCAGCCTTCCACAGCTTCATGAACAGAACAAGCCTGCCACGATCTGCAGCTTCACTGGCATGCAGTTGGAATAATTAATTTTTCCCCCTTATATTAATTTCATTTCAAACCCAAAAAAAGATCCCTGCAAAAGCCAAAGGCCTCTTGGCTTAACAGAGGTTTTCCCCAGGAATTCTTCCTCTACCCAAATTTGCTAACTGCTACAAGGAGAAGGAAAAGGTTCAGTGAGAAGTGGCTTTGTTTGTTTGTTTGCTAAGGGGTAATTAGCGGGAGCTTTCCCAGCTATCACTCCGGCAAATCCTTCCCCTTGAAACGAGGCACGCAGGGATTTCAGGAGACAAACTCAGTGTGCCGTGCTTCTGCTTTTAGCCCTCAACAAGTAAAAGCTTGCAAAGGGAAAAGCTGAAGCAGAAAGGTATGGCAAAGCCTCCTGCAAGGAACCACAGCCTTTGGGAAGGAGGAATCCTCTCCTGCGGGAGGCGAGGGGAAGCCGTTCCTCATTAAGCACCGCTTGCCGTTAACACTTTAGGCTGCGGGTCGGTTTTGCCAGCCCTCGTCTGAGCGGAGGGAGAGCTAAAGCAACCCAACCCCTGCGCCCTGCCTCCCCTGACGGTGCCTGGCGAACAACCACGCAGCAGTTGGGAACTGTCAAAATATTTTACAGCTCAATCGTAATTAGCAGCCGAGTCTAAGCACGCAGGAGTTGGGCGTTAGCCACGTTCTGGGGCTGCCGCGGCAGCCACTTCTGCTCTTGCCCCTGTGCAACGCGGGTGTAGAGCTCCTCAGAGATCCCCAGCATCTGCTGCACCACACTTGGAATGGAATATCAGCACGGCTGCCTGCAGAGATTGCTATTTTTCACACCTCCCCCCCCCGCCCCGAAAAAAAAAAATAGACTGTAGACATTAGCATTAAAAAAGGAAAGAAGGAAAAAAAGCTTAACATTTGGAATGAAGAGAATTTGTTCAGCAGCTTTGTTTGGTTCTTTGCTTAAAGTCCCTAAACAACAACAACAAATATATAGAGTGACAATCAGAAAATAGCCTTTTGAGCATAATATCACAGTAAATGTTGCAGTGCTCAAAGCTTTGAGATAGAGCTGCTGCTTTTGGCTTGGAATCACTGAATGGGTTGGGAAAGCCCTTCAGGATCATAGAATCACAGAACTGTCAGGGTTGGAAGGGACCTCAAGGAGCATCCATTTCCAACCCCCCTGCCACGGGCAGGGACACCTCACACCACAGCAGGTTGCTCACAGCCACAGCCAGCCTGGCCTGAAAAACCTCCAGGGAGGAGGCTTCCAACCTGTGCCAGTGTCTCACCATCCTCATGGGCAAGAACTTCCTAACAGCCAATCTGAATCTCCCCACTTCTAGTTTTGCTCCATCCCCCCCAGTCCTATCACTCCCTGACACCCTCCAAAGTCCCTCCCCAGCTTTCTTGGAGCCCCCTGCAGATACTGCAAGGCCACAAGAAGGTCTCCTGGGAGCCTTCTCCTCTCCAGACTGCACAACCCCAACTCTCTCAGTCTGTCTCCAGAGCAGAGCAGCTCCAGCCCTCTGCTCACCCTCCTGGCCCTTCTCTGGATCCCTTCCAGCACCTCCAGCTCCTTCCTGGAAGAGAGGCTCCAGAGCTGGACACAGTGCTCCAGGTGGGGTCTCAGCAGAGTGGAGCAGAGGGGGAGAATCCCCTCCCTGGCCCTGCTGGCCACACTTCTCTTGCTGCAGCCCAGGCTCTGCTTGGCTCTCTGGGCTGCAAGTGCTCCCTGCTGGCTCCTCTTGAGCTTCTCATCCCCCAGCACCCCCAAGGCCTTTTCTTCATGGCTGCTCTCAAGCCGGTCCCTGCCCAGCCAACCACTCTCTAACCCTATCAAGGCTGGGGCTGAACGACAGATTCATAAAGTCATACATTCAGAGAATGGTTTAGGTTGGAAGGGACCTTAAAGATCATCCAGTTCCAACCCCCTGCCATGGGCAGGGACATCTTCCCCTAGCCCAGTTTGCTCAAGGCCTCATCCTTGAACACTTCCATGTCCCTTAGCACCACTTCAAGGAACAAGTTTTGTAGATCATAAATAGAGGAAACAATTCCAAGGTGCTGATAGAGAATAAAAAGTTCTGCTACCCAAGGAACCTCAAAAGGTTCTTAGCATCTGCTGTTCTGGATGTGATGGGTGTCATGCTCTGGAGTATTTCATCCAGACCACAGGTTCTCCTGGGGAGGCAAATCTACAGAGGCTTCTGAGTGTTTAGAGCTGGTGTTTTTAAGGCAGTATCAGACACAGGGATTCCTGATTCCCTGCTCTTCCAACACTCTTCCAATCAGTAGAGACTCACAGAATGGTAGGGATCGGAAGGGACCTCAGGAGATCATCCAGTCCAACCACCTGCCAGAGCAGGGCCACCCAGGGCAGGGCACTCAGGTGGGCTTGGAAAGGCTCCAGAGAAGGAGACTCCACAACCCCTGTGGGCAGCCTGCTCCAGGCCTCCAGCAGCCTCACACCAAAGAAGTTCCTTCTCATGTTGAGGTGGAACCTCCTGGGTTCCAGCTTGGACCTGTTGTGCCCTGTCCTGTCCCTGGGCACCACCAAACAGAGCCTGGAACCTTCATCCTGACCCCCAGCCCTCAGCTATTGATAAGACATTGATCAGATCCCCTCTCAGCCTTCTCCTCTCCAGACTAAACAGCCTCAAAGCTCTCAGCCTTTTTTCACAGCAGAGATGCTCAGGTCCCTTCATCATCCTCACAGACCTGTTGGACTCTCTCCAGCAGATCCCTCTTGAACTGGGAGCCCGAAACTGGACACAGCATTCTGAGTGTGGGCCCAGCTGGGCAAGGTAGAGGGGCAGAAGACCCTCTAGACCTGCTGGAGGCACTTTTCTTGCTGCACCCCAGGATACCCAGGCCCCCTTGGCCACAAGGACACGTTGCTGTCCATGAGTTAACTGTCACCAGCCCCATGGTGACAAGACAGACAACACCCCTACCACATGGTTGAAGCCCTTAAGAGACCTCCTGCCTGTGAGCTGGCACGTTTTATAAGGAAGGGAAGTTCCACCTGAAGTGTCCTTTGGACTTCATTTCCACAGATGGGTCAGATAAAGTGAAGCACTCTTGAAAGCAAAGCCCTCAGCTAGTCCCCAGGTGATGCAGTGATTAATGTGCTTCTGGGGTGAGCTGCTCCTGACTCCAAACACTCATCTGCAGACAGCACTAAGAGACAGCTCCATGGAAAGCCTGCTCCAGAAGACTTCAGCCTTCCAACCAGGGGTATCAGCCCTATGAGAAGGGGCTGTGGGAGGAGGTATCGATTGCTCTCCCTTAGACTGGGTGATGAGATCCCAAGGAGCTATAAAGGGGGAAACAATGTCAGCCAGCCTGAGTGCAGAAAGCTCAGACGCAAGCCTCATACATCACCTTTAACAAGTCTGATCCCATCCAGGTGTTGCAACCTGCACAGCATTTATCATTCACACATCTCAGCCTCCTGCAACACTTTTCACTGCACGAGCACCTCAGGATAGGTGTAGGAGGGAGAAGAAGGGAGCCTTCACTCCTAAACAGGAATTTCCATGCTTTGGGAAGTGTAAATTAGAGCATTACTACTCATCTGACAGTGAGCTTGCAAATAAATGTGTAGCAACATAGCTAATTGCACAAGGGAAGATGAAATGATTATGGCAATCTCTGAGACAAGGAGCATCAAGAGAAAGGGACAAAGGCCAAGGGGTCTTGTGCTTTGCTGGTACTGCTCTGAATAAGCTCTCAGTGGAATCTGCAATGTTTAGTCTGATGTTATTAGCTCTCGGCTAAATGAGCTGCTAAAAGTGATCCCAAGTTGCAGGATCTATCACCTCACACACAGGGGTTTGGCAGACTGCTGAGCAACCCTCTGCAGCAGCAGGCCTAGGAAACAAGCCTGGTGAGATCACTGCGCTGAGATCCACCTTGCCCTTAAAGCCTCCAGCACCCAGAGCTGTGCTCTTCCCAGGTGGCAGCTTTTATATGTAATACCTGTTGGAAGACTCCCTTCTGGGGGCAGGGAGATCTGTTGTGTCTAGCAAGTTTGAGTATTGCAGTGGTATAGCATCGGCTGGTGGGGAACTCACAGCTTGCCTCCTCAAGGTCTGCTCTCAGTGAGTGCGGCGAGGGCCTGCACCTGGGTTAGGGCAACCCTCAGTACCAATCCAGGCTGGGGGGGATGAGATTGAGAGCAGCCCTGCAGAGAAGGACTTGGGGGTCCCGGGGGGTGGGGAGAGAAGCTGGACAGTATGGGCACTGGCAGCACAGAAGGCCAAGGGCAGCCTGGGCTGCATCCAAAGCAGTGTAGCCAGAGCTGGAGAGAGGGGATCCTACCCCTCTGCTCTGGGGAGACCCCACCTGAAGGACTGGGCCCCAACACAAGAGAGACCTGGACCTGATGGAGAAGGTCCAGAGGAGGACACTAAGATGCTCAGAGGACTGGAGAACCTCTGCTATGGGGACAGGCTGAGGGAGCTGGGGATGTTCAGCATGGAGAGAAGGCTCCACAGAGACCTTAGAGCTGCCTTCCAGTACCTGAAGGGGCTACAAGAAGGCCGCAGAGGGACTGTTTGACAAGGCCTGCAGGGACAGGACCAGGGACAATGGCTTCAAACTAGAGATTGAGATTGGATATGAGGAACAAGTCCTGCACCAGGAGGCTGCTGGAACACTGCCACAGGTTGCCCAGGGACTTGGTTATGGCCCCATCCCTGGAGATGTTCAAGGTGAGGCTGGACAGGGCTCTGGGCAACCTGATGTAGTGGAGGATGTCCCTGCTGACTGCAGGGGGGATTAGACTGGATAGTCTTTGGAGGTCCCCTTCCAACCCAAACCATTCCATGGTTCTATGTTCTACTATGCCACATCCTCTGAGTCCAACTGGTTTCCCACACAGGCTGTCCCCTCAGCAGTGGAGCTTGCTTGAATGCTGCACTGCAGTGGGTGTTTAATCAAGCTCTGCCAATGTAACAGCTCAACTTCCAATATATGAGGCTCACCAATATTTTTCATGACATTTCCAACATAATTTCCTTGATTAGTTTCTAGCTAGCTCCTTCAAAGCCCTTTTGCTGAGCTAGGCCAGGCTGGATGAGGCATTGAGCAAGCTGGGCCAGTGGGAGGTGTCCCTGCTCATGGCAAGGGGTTAGAACTGGATGATCTTTCAAGTCCCTTCCAACACAAACCATTCTGTGGATCTATGGTATCATTCACAGTTTAAAAGCTTCCCCATGCCTGCTTGTCATGATTTGCCTGAATTATCCATGAACCCTGTTTCAAATGCATGCACTACTCATTACCCCAACTCCAAAGGACCACTGAGGGATTAACACAACTCCCTACTTGTCAAGAATGAAACCAAATGAGTTCCAAAGAACTGGTTGCATGCTAACAGGGAACCCACAGATTCTTTTCAGGTACAAAAATATTCCTCTAAATTTACCATTAAAAACACAAAATAAAACATCCTCACACCGAGGACACCAAGCTGACAGCACCAAGCTGTGTGGTGCTGATGACAGGATGGAGGGAAAGGATCCATTCTGAGGGACCTGCACAGGATGTAGAGCTAAGCCCAAGCCAACCTCATGAGGTTCAACAAGGCCAAGGGCAAGGTCCTGCAGCTGGCTCAGGGCAATCCCAGGCACTGATATAGGCTGGGCAGGGACTGGCTTGAGAGCAGCCCTGAAGAAAAGGCCTTGGGGGTGCTGGGGGAGGAGAAGCTCAAGAGGAGCCAGCAGGGAGCACTTGCAGCCCAGAGAGCCAAGCAGAGCCTGGGCTGCAGCAAGAGAAGTGTGGCCAGTAGGGCCAGGGAGGGGATTCTCCCCCTCTGCTCCACTCTGCTGAGACCCCACCCTGGAGCACTGTGTCCAGCTCTGGAGCCTCTCTTCCAGGAAGGCTCTGGAGGTGCTGGAAGGGATCCAGAGAAGGGCCAGGAGGGTGAGCAGAGGGCTGGAGCTGCTCTGCTGTGGAGACAGACTGAGAGAGTTGGGGTTGTTCAGTCTGGAAAAGAGAAGTCTCCCAGGAGACCTTCTTGTGGTCTTGCAGTATCTGAAGGGAGTACAAGAAAGCTGGGGAGGGACTTTGGAGGGTGTCAGGGAGGGATAGGACTGGGGGGAATGGAGCAAAACTAGAAGTGGGGAGATTCAGATAGGCTGTTAGGAAGAAGTTGTTGCCCATGAGGGTGGTGAGAGACTGGCACAGGTTGCCCAGGGAGGTGGTGGAAGCCTCCTGCCTGGAGGTTTTTCAGGCCAGGCTGGCTGTGGCTGTGAGCAACCTGCTGCAGTGTGAGGTGTCCCTGCCCATGGCAGGGGGGTTGGAGTTCGATGATCCCTGAGGTCCCTTCCAACCCTGATAATCCTGTGATTCTATGAGAGGAAAACAAATTCAGGGCGGCTGGAACTAGATGAGACCTTCAAGGGCCCTTCCACCCTAAACTAATCTATGACTATCTAACAGGCACAAAGATATAAAGCTACTTGAGACATATATCAGGCAAAATCCTTGCTTTAAGTATTTTTATGTTCTTTTTTTGATGCCCTCTTTTGCAGTATCAGGAACAATTCTTGGCTTAAATATGTTTCCAACCTTTCCATATGCCTTCTTTTCCTATGAGGGAAAGTGATTGGTTTAAATATGTTTCCAACCTTTTCTTTTAATGCCCTTTTCTGTTAGAATAGGATAGGATAGAAGGCAAAATTAGTGGTTTAAATATGTTTTCAACCCCCTTTTTTAGGCCCTCCTCTTTTATTTCAGGAGAAATCCTTGGCTTGAATATGTTTTCAACCCTTTTTTAGTGCCTTCTTCTGTTATATCAGGGAAAATTCTTGGTTTAAGTATGGTTTAAACCTTTCTTCCCACCTTTCTGTAACAGTTTCTACACAGACTGCCTGCACTGGCTGTATTTGAGATCCATTTCTGTGCTTCTGCAAAGGATGAGTCAAATAAAATTCTGTCAAACAAAACAAACCATTGCCAGGAGCTGGATTTTGTAGTCGAGTGGCTGGACTGAGGCTTGGAACTAGCTGATCGTCAAGGTCCCTTCCAACCTAAACCTTCTATCAATCTCTGAATTCTCCAGAGGAACAGCATCTCCTTCCACTCCCTCCCCCCTAGGCTTCATGTCTGTACTTTTAAAAGAAAATCACTCAGAAAAAGTGAACCTAAAGCCTGTTCCACCACACAACCCCCCTCAGGTAGCCCCAACAGTGATGGAGAACTCTGAGAGCAGGGGAAATAAAAAAGAATTGGAAGAAGGCAGCAAGTCAAAAAAGCATGCAGGCAGCTTGGCTGCAGTGAAAGCTGAGATCACTTCAGTCCTTTACCTTGTGTTCTCTTGATTTTCTATTCTGTGTTGAATTTTGTAGGAAACTGTAGTGTTTCCCACCCCCCCATCCCCTTTGTGTGTGTGTATGTGCGAGTGTGACCACAGACACTCCCTTTAGGCAACCCTGCATCAACAATCCTCCCACGTCCAAAGTCGGCTACATCTGTTGCTCTTTCCCATTGTTGGAAATTCCTGCCTTAATCCTGTTTGACTTTATTCATGCAAAGGTCATCCTGACTTCAGCAACTGGAGGAGGGAGAGCGAGCAGGCTGCCGAGCAGGGGCAGCAACTGCTGGTAAAGAGCGTGGAGCCAGCGTGCCGGCACTATCGCACCAGCCCCTCGCTCTCATTAGGCAGCTTCTCCTTCCTGGCAGCTCTCTTGCAGTGTGAATTGGCAACAGCTTGCTCCTAGCCGCTCAGGAGTGCAACAAATTCCCTTCTAACCAGGCCTGATTCCCTCTCCTGAAAGAGCTTGGAGCTGCAATTCTGTTTGTAGTGAGGGTGTGTAGGACACACGTATGTAACACCTGACTCTTTTCACCGGCTTAGCTGCTGCCATCTCAGCCTTCCCTGCTTCTCCTGGCTTCTACTTCTCTAGCTTCACACATTGAGTTCATTAACCAGCCCACCTAAACTGAGCTGGTTAATTAACTCAACTAAAATGAATGCTGATTCCTATTTTAAATAAACAAACAATTCTGCCTGGGCAGCCTGCTGCAGGGCTCCAGCACCCTCACACCAAAGAAGTTCCTCCTCATGTTGGGGTGGAAGCTCCTGGGTTCCAGCTTGGACCTGCTGTGTCTTGTCCTGTCACTGGGCACCACCCAAAAGAGCCTGGCCCCTTCATCCTGACCCCACCCCTCAGATATTTATAGGTGTTACTGTGTGGAGTGGAGCAGCTGATCCAAGCAGATCATTTTAGGGTCATCAGCATAGTGGAGATTTGCTCTCCTTTGGGTTCAGCCTCATTCTAACTCCCCAGCAGCAACCACAAATCAAAGCCTTCTGTCTCAGACCTGTGGTTTAGTTACTTATTTATTAATTCCTATCCCTATCAAATCTACTTATTTATTCCTATGCTTAAGCAGCTGACCCAAAGCAAAGAATGATGAGCAGGAGTGGTGAATTAGGAACCAAACCAAAGACAGATTTATAAAGACAAGAGAACAGTTTTTCCTTATGTATCCATAACCCATCATGACAGAAGCAAAGGAATCTTTCTTCCTGCATCCTTATTTCCACTCTGAGGTGCTTGCCATCCACCATGAGCCTCAAACCCACCCTTCAGGTAAGCAGAGAACAGGCTGCGGTTTGGTTCCTTCCCCAAGAGCTCCTCTGAGGGCTGCAGGTGGCAGAGAATGCACCCAAGGCTTGAGCTACCTAAGTCAGCCTCACACTACAGCTCTAAATAACAGCTGAAAGTTAAGTGCTGCAATAGAGAAACAGAGAATTGGTTTGGTTGGAGAAGCCCTCTGAGATCATCCACTCCAACCATCCACCCAACACCATGGCCACCATGGCTCCAAGTGCCATGGCCACAGGTTTCTTATACAACTCCAGGGATGGGGACTCCACCACCTCCCTGGGCAGCCTGTTCCAATCCCTGACCACTCTTGCAGCAAAGAAACTGTTCTCAATAGTCCAAGCTTTACTGTTTGAAGGGTGGAATAAAGCAGGAAGGCTTCTTCTCTCATAAGACCTTTTTTAACCTATCTTCAGCACAAGACTCCTCAAAGTCTTCCCCACAAAACCCTCTTCAAGCCTATTCTTTTTTTTCTGCAGAGCTTCACACCTTGTTAGCAGGCTCCTTCACAAGAGCCACACAAGCTCCAGTCAGCTTTGAAAATGAAAACTCCATTCTTTCCACTCTTCCCTTGCACCTAGTGAAGCACCAACCACAGTTTGAGTAGGGTGACTTTGTAACATTGGCAATATTGGCCAGCAGGAGCAGGGCAGGGATTGTGCCCCTGGCCTTGGCGCTGGTGGCTCCACACCTCGAGTGCTGGGTTTAGTTTTGGGGCCCTCACTCCAAGAAAGATACTGAAGTCTCTTCTAACAGGATGCTTTCTGTGATATCAAGCTGGGAAGATAAAGAAACCCACCACCAGAGTCTGAAATCTGTTTCAAGAGCTTAATTTAATGCCCACCACATGAGGACTTCATGGCAGAAGACAGGAGAATCCCCCTGCTCCTGGACAGCCTCATTGCCTCAGTGTCAGAGAAAGCAGTGCTTCACCTCTGGCCCTGGCCTCAGCCAGCACACAGCCTGCACTGCTTCCCTGCACAGCAACACAGCCTGCATGAGTCAGGAGCTCTGCAGAGCGACCTGCCTGTGATGATGCTTCCATCTAGAAATGGGATGAGGTGAGAAGGGAAGGGCTGAGGGTGGAAGGAGCTCTGCTCTGCCTCCAAAGCTGTGTGTAGCTCCTGCTACAGGAACAGCAGGGCAAAGGTAGTGACTTAGCTGAATTTAAACCTCAAATTCAGTGATTCACAGGATGGGTTGGATTGGAAGGCACCCCAAAGATCATCCAGTTCTAATCTCCCTGCCATGGGCAGGGACACCTCCCACTAGCCCAGCTTGCTCAAGGCCTCATCCAGCCTGGCCTTGAACACCTCCAGGGAGGAGGCAGCCACAGCCTCCCTGGGCAACCTGTTCCAGGGTCTCCCCACCCTCAAGCTGAAGAATTTCTTCCTCATCTCCAGTCTCAATCTCCCCTATGCCAGCTCAAACCATTGCCCCTCATCCTGTCACTCCCAGCCCTTGTCAGAAGTCCCTCCCCAGCTTTCTCATAGTCCTTTCAGGTATGGAGGGCTGCTCTAAGCAGCCTTCTGAGGACAGCATCTCTCTTAGAGGAGCACCCTCTGCTCACACTGGATTTATGCCTTGTTCCACTTCCTATCCAAAGAGAAAATGTTTCAGGGCTGCATGTAAAGGCAGATTTGTACCAAGGGCTTTCTTTGCACAAGTCCCTGTCTGCAGACACCTTCAAATTCTGTCCACTGCCTTCCAAGCCTTCCTGGGCCCTGATGGGTCTGTCTGCATGGGAAGGGAAAAGATCTCATGGCAATGAGCTGCACGACTCCTTGGCAGTTATGTGAGGCTGGAAAGGAGCAAAATCATTCAAGATGGTCCAGAGAGCCAGGAAGTCCTTATGGGTATGGACAGCTTTGGATACCAAGGGACAATGAGTGATCTTCCTTCACCACCTGGGAGTTCAATGTTAGTCTTTCCCTTTGGCTGCATTACTCCATCTGTGGTTTAAGAGAAGCTCTTCCATATAAGGTCACAGAAAGTCAATAATGTTGAGGTGAAAAAACAACCAGAGAATCTCTGAGGTCTTGCAGAGTTGTGCTGAGAGTTGTCACTTTCCTCCCCTTCCACTCAGCTCATCTAAAAGTGTTGTGCTGTATCTCTGCCTAAGCATTTGTTCTGCCTTAGACAAATGAGAAGAAGGAAAAACCCCAAACCCCTGGACGTGGCATCAGCCCCCAGAATGCTTTTGGAGCTTGTCTGTGGATGGCCTTTGAGTCACACCTAGGAAATGCTGGCAGGGTACAGCACCTGGGCAGGGGCTTTGCTTAATGA
Organism: Colaptes auratus; assembly: GCA_015227895.2. Taxonomy (NCBI): domain Eukaryota; kingdom Metazoa; phylum Chordata; class Aves; order Piciformes; family Picidae; genus Colaptes; species Colaptes auratus. The sequence goes on along the minus strand of CM037641.1, from coordinate 40,308,247 downwards.
GTAACAGCAGTGTCTGTGGTGAGGAAAGAGGAGAGGAAACCAGGGAATTTTCAGCACACTTAGACATGTCTCATAGGAGAGTAGACTAAGTCAATGTATTGCGAGACCCCACCTGCAGCACTTCCTCCAGTTCTAGGGCCCCCAGCACAAGAAGGACCTGGAGCTGCTGGAGCAGGTCCAGAGAAGGCCAACAAGATGATCAGAGGGCTGCAGAACCTCTGCTGTAGGGACAGGCTGAGAGAGTTGGGGCTGTTCAGCCTGGAGAAGAGAAGGCTCTGGGGAGACCTCAGAGCAGCCTTCCAGTACCTGAAGGGGCACCAGGAAAGCTTGGGAGGGACTGTTGACAAGAGCTGGGAGTGACAGGATGAGGGACAATGGCTTTGGGCTGGGAGAAGGGAGATTGAGAGTGGGAAGTCAGAGAGCTCTCAGGTGAGGAAACAGCTTCCCCCACTGCCTGGGACCGGTAAAGCCTTGGATCCAGGCTATGATGTTTCCCCAGCAAACACAACTGTGCTTGTGTGGCAGGGTTCCTACAGCCTTGATGCCAACCCTAGAAGGCTTGTGGCAGCTGAACACTGAACAGAGGAGGTTTGGTGCCCAGCCATACCTTAGGGCCTTCATTCCTGGCTGGATCCTTGGAAGCACGTCAGCCTTGCCCGCTCTGCTTTCCAGCTGTTGAAGCTCCTAGGAGCTTCCCTGCTGTTTTCCATAGCTAAGAGCTGGTGGGGGTTTTGGTTGTTGCTTTTTTTAACAGAGTACCAAAATTTCAAGTATTTGGAACCTATGTCTTGAGGTGGGACCTGTCATGAGTTAAATAACCTCCCAGGAGCAATTTCCACCTAACAAACTTGCTGCTAAGAGAGATGTCAAGAACAGCACTGCCAGGTGTTGTGTCAACACCATTGACCTGTGAGCTCCAAATACCCCAACAAAGATTTGCTGAGGCACTTTTTTTCCTTCAACTCTAAAGAAGAGGAGGCTGAGGGGAGACCTCGCTGCTCTCTACAGCTCCCTGAAAGGAGGTTGCAGTGAGGTGGGGGTTGGGCTCTCCCCCTAAGTCTCAGGTGATAGATGAGAGGAAATGGCCTGAATTGTGCCAGGGGAAAGTTATGTTGGGGATGAGAAAAGATTTCTTTGCTGCAAGAGTGGTCAGGGATTGGCAGAGGCTGCCCAGGGAGGTGGTGGAGTCCCCATCCCTGGAGGTGTTCCAGAAATGTGTGGCCATGGCACTTAGGAACATGGTTTGGTGGCCATGGTGGTGTTGGGTGGGTGGTTGGACTTCATGGTCTTGGAGGGCTTTTCCAACCCAAACAATTCTCTGTTTCCATGACAGTAACAGTGGCTTTGTATAGTCCACAGATCACCACTTCTGCTCTGCAGGATCATAGAATCACAGAATGCTCTGGGTTGGCAGGGACCACCAAAGGTCATCCAGTCTAACCCCCCCTGCAGTCATCAGGGATAACCTCCACTACATCAGGTTGCCCAGAGCCCTGTCCAGCCTCACCTTGAACATCTCCAGGGGTGGGGCCATAACCAAGTCCCTGGGCAAGCTGTTGCAGTGTTCCAGCAGCCTCCTGGTGCAGAACTTGTTCCTCACATCCAATCTCAATCTGCTCTGCTCGAGTTTGAAGCCATTCTCCCTGGTCCTGTCCCTGCAGGCCTTTGGGAACAGTCCCTCTGCAGCCTTCTTGTAGCCCCCTTCAGGTACTGGCAGGCTGCTCCAAGGTCTGCCCAGAGCCTCTTCTTCTCCAGGCTGAACACCCCCAGCTCCCTCAGCCTGTTTCCTGCAAGGACAACCAGGACAGGGAAACTGAATATGCTGAGACACTTAGGCTGTGGTCAGAGCTGCAGCAGAGGCTTTGTGTGCCCAGCCAGCTCAGAGAGGAGAGTGCAGCTGAGCTGCAGTTTCACCTCCCTCCACCTGGGGACTATTCCCCCTCCCCAGGGCGTGTGCTCAGCTCATGCTTGCATCGTGCCTGTGCCTTCTCCTTTCAGAGCTGCCAAACATTGCCACTATTATTGAGTAAGAAACAAACAAGTGAGTTGTGCCAGGGGGCCAAGTCCTACCTGGGCACTGTGGCAAGGGTTTGATTTTGTCTGCTATGAAATGTCAGTACTTTTCCAAATTTCACAGAGCATTCCAGGGCTGGGCTAATGCTGTTAGATAACCTGGGAGCCAAACAATTCAAGCACAGGGAAAGGAGACAAAAAAAAGAAAAAGCCTCTGCTGACAGCAAGCTTTCTGAATTGCAAATGACCAGACAACATTTTAACACACCCAGGCAGGGAAACTTTCCACTCTAGCTGTAATGGAGCAAATCAGGACATGGCATCTGCTCCGGAGCTTCCCACAATGGACTCAGGTCCTCCAAAACCCTCTGTGAAAATCAGAGCTTTCCCTACCACAGCAGGCCAGCACAGCTCCATTTCCCCCCATGGGCCTAAGTCATAGGTTCATAGAATGGTTTGGGTTGGAAGGGACCCCAAAGATCAGCCAGCTCCAACCCCCTGCCATGGGCAGGGACACCTCCCACCAGCCCAGCTTGCTCAAGGCCTCGTCCAGCCTGGCTTTGAGCACCTCCAGGGAGGAGGCAGCCACAGCCTCCCTGGGCAACCTGTGCCAGTGTCTTCCCAACCTCACTGTCAAGAATTTCTTTCTCATCTCCAGTCTCAATCTCTCCTCTCCCAGCCCAAAGCCTTTGTCCCTTGTCCTGGCACTCCCAGCCCTTGTCAAAAGTCCTCCCTGGCTCTCCTGTAGCCCCTTCAGGTACTGGAAGGCTGCTCTGAGGTCTCCCTGGAGCCTTCTCTTCTCCAGGCTGAACAGCCCAAATCTCTCAGTCTGTCCCCATAGGAACGTTTTGTGGCCTCCTCTGGACCCTCTTATGTTTGGGTCACCAGAACTGGATGCAGTACTTCTGGTGGGGTCACCAGCTTAATGAATATCAACATCTCAGTGCTTAGACCTTTGCTGATCACAGCTGTGCCTCAGAATCAGTGGCAGAGAGATGGGCTGCAAGCAGGCAGGCTCCAAGGCATTTGGAAACTAACAGCCTGCATACAAGCAGAAGCTGCCTGGCTGTGTTCATAACAGCACAGGTTCCTCACTCCCAGCTTTCACACAACCTGAAACCTAGACTGGAGTAGATAAAACCCACAACAATCCAAACATAGAACTGCTGAGGCTGGAAGGGACCTCTGAGATCACCAAGTCCAAGCCCTCACCCAGAGCTCACAACCTCACCGTTGCTGCTCAGCCACTGCCACTGAACCACCTCCCTCAGCACCACATCCACACAGCTGTGAAACCCCCCCAGGGATGGGGACTCCACCACCTCCCTGGGCAGCCTGGGCCGGTGCCTGAGAGCCCTTGCTGGGAAGAGATTGTTCCTAATCTCCAACCTGAACTTTCCCTGGGGTAACTTGAGGCTGTTTCCTCCTGTCCTGTCACTTGTTGCATGTCAGAAGAGACCAACCCCCACCTGGCTCCAGCCTCCTTAGAGGGAGTTGTAAAGGGTGATGAGGTCTGCCTTCAGCCTTCTCTTCTGAAGACTGAATGACCTCAGTTCCCTCAGCTGCTCCTCATAGGACCTCTGTTCTCTGAGAACCCTTTGCTGGGAAGCAATATCTCCTAATCCTCAGCCCAAAGCCCCCTGGCCCCATCCAGCAGTCAGACATTATTTCACCACACTGAAGGGCAGAGAAAACCCTTCCCTTCAAGGCAGACCTGTAAAGAACCCCCTCTCAAACAATGAACAATGGGAACACAACCTCCCATCAAGCAACCTGTTGAAATCTCCTCCTTAGATGTCTCTTCTCTGCTTGGCAGTACCAGAATGCCACTGGGCTCTGACCTGAGGGCCACCCTCCACCAGGAGTCAAACAGTGTGCAGCGTGCTTCATAGAGAACATCCAGCGCAGATCAACCCCCGCCTGGGAGCGTCACAAACCTGTCCTGCTTTCCTCTCACATGTCACCCCTTGTGGCTTTCCAGACTCAGAATAAGCTGGGAGTCGAGCTGGTGGCCTTCCTGACTGCTGTGTTCTGCTGTGAGCAGGCCCAGGTTTGAGTGCTGCTCTCCTGCTCCTTACCCTGAGCGAGTGGTAAACTGACAGCGAGATCAGAGCCCTGCCGGCAGCCTGCCTGAGTAATTAAGCTACGAGAAGCAGCTTCATCCACTTCTTAAACTCAACTGCCACAGCTCCAACACAAGGCAAAGCAGATGATAATATGCATGAAGTGGGTGAGAGATGCTGGGAGGGAAGCCTGCTGCCTTGAGCTTCTCTTCCTTCAGAGGCAGCCAACACACAGCAAATTAATGTTCGACAAGGGCCCCTTAAGGGAACTCCTCCAGGCTCCTTTTGGTTAAACCACAGCACAAGTGGTGCTCACTGCTGAGACACCACAGCTGAGATTCATCACCACAGATGTTAGCTCTTGGAACCCTAAGAAACCTCTGTCCCAGGTTGCCCTCTTCAGCAGGGGCTGACTCATGTTCTCCCATGACAAACACAGCCCCAGCATGCCAGGTCTGGATGTGCCTCACAGCCACCTGACTGAGAGGGGACTTGAGTGCTCCTGAAAGAGCCTCAGCAGCTCTGGGACCAGACACACACAAACCCCCAAACACATCCAGAGTGTCCAGCACTGAGCTCTCAAACTCCAGACTACACAGCACCACAGAGTGCTAGGGGATGGAAGGGACCTCCAGAGGTCATCCAGCCCAACCCCCCTGCCAGAGCAAGGGCACCCAGGGCAGGGCACACAGGAGCACAGCCAGGTGGGCTTGGAAAGGCTCCAGAGAAGGAGACTCCACAACCTCTCTGGGCAGCCTGCTCCAGGCCTCCAGCAGCCTCACACTGACAAAGTTTCCCCTTCTCTTCCCTCCTGTGGTACCTCCTCTGCTCCAGCTTGCCCCCAGTGCCCCTTGTGCACCGTTACAGCCTTGTAGCCCTCCCTTGGACTCTCTCCAGCACAGACCTGTCCCTCCTGAACTGGGGAGCCCAGAACTAGATGTAATGTTCTAGGTGAGGTCTCAGTAGGGTGGAGTAGAGGGGGAGGAGAACCTCCCTGGATCTGCTGGACACACTCCTCTGAATGCACCCCAGGAGCCCATTGGCCTTCTTGGCCCCCAGGGCACATTGCTGTCCCCTGCAGAGCTTGCTGCCCACCAACACTCCCAGGTCCTTCTCCACAGGGCTGCTCTCCAGCAGATCCCCTCCCAACCTGTCCTGCTGCAGTTTATTCTCCCTTCCCAGCTGCAGGACTCTGCACTGATCCTTGTTGAGCCTCAGCAGGTTCCTCTCTGCCCAGCTCTCAGCCTGTCCAGGTCTCCCTGAGCACCAGCAAAGCTTTGAGGCTGGCCCAGAGGAACCAGGGAGGCTGTTTAGCCCAGGCAGCAAGGTGGTGTGGGTGAGGAGGGTGCAAGGCTAGTGTGGAGCCTACCTTAGGAGAAGAAGGCAGCTCCCTCGGCGCAGGAGCGGCCGCCGTGCCCTCGCTCCCTGGCTCTGTCTTTGGCAAGAGCTGTGGTGGGTCAGGAGCCTTCCTCTTCATCTTCTTCTCTGGTTCTTGCAGTGGAGCAGCTTTAATTAAAGCAGGGCTTGGTTTGGGTTCATAAAACGGGTTTGATCTAATTGAAAGAAGGGAAACACATTTCTTTGCTGTCTCCTTGGAAGGAAAACCCAACACCCAGAGCTGGCTACAGAGGCTACCATGGTTCTGTTGCCCCTGCTAAGGACATGTTTTGCCTTTTCCTGCTTTCAGATACTACAGGGGAGCTCCCACAGCGACAGCTGCATTGGGGCAGAACTTCCATTGGTGTTACAAAGCCTCTGCAAATGGCCTGAGTTTTCTCCAGGGCATCAAGCTAACTCACTTTGGCTTAGCCACCTATCAAAGCAGGAGCAAGCTTGGTGCCACGGCTCTGAGTGAAGCTGCTGGCTCCTGAACAGCATCAAACATGCTTCATTAGAACAGAGCTAAGGACCAGGCCACTTTCACAGGTGTGCTTCAGCAAGGCCTCACTCTTGGCTGCCCCAGGGCTGAAAATGCTGGCCTCCACGGGCTGCACAGCAGCTGCGTTTTAAACTCTGCAGCACACACACACCACACCGCTTCAGCAACACCTCTCTGGGAAGAGGGCAAGAAAACTACAGGGGACTTGTGCCTTCACAGAATGGGTTGGGTTGGAAGGGACCTTCAGCATCATCCAGTCCCAACCCCCTGCCATGGGCAGGGACACCTTCTACTAGCCCAGGCTGCTCAAGGCCTCATCCAACCTGCAAAAGGGCTTTAAAGGAGCTACCTTCAGAGGCCTCTCACAATCCCTGCCATTCTGTCACTCAGTGACTCTGCCAGAACACCCTGAGGGCTTGCTCCCATGGTTCAGTTTGGGACTTCCCAAGCCTGGGGGTGGGTCTGCCAGCAGCTGGAGGCATGGGGGCAAGCAGCTGGGCTGCTGTCTCACTGTGGCCAGAGACCTTGTACCCTGCCATTGAAATGAAGCAGGCACAGGCCTCAAGATGTTCATAGATTCACAGAATGGGTTGGGTTGGAAGGAACCTTCAAGATCATCCAGTCCCAACCCCCTGCCATGGGCAGGGACTCCTCCCACCAGCCCAGCTTGCTCAAGGCCTCATCCAACCTGGCCTTGAACACCCCTCTAGAGACAACAGCAGCCAGCACCTGTTTGTTTTGAAAGTGATTTTCATAACGAAACCTGGTGCAGGAAACACAGTAAACATCTCCCACCAAGTGGATGCAGTCCAGAGAATTACTCTTCTGGCATTCACATTCCAGCCCTGTGTTTGCTCCACAGCATTCCCAAACTGCCTCTCTTGCTTTGAGATGTCAAATATCAACCAAGGACACCCTCACTGATTCCATGATCAAATAATGGCTTCTACTGCACACTTAGAGCAGCCAGCAATTTTGTCTCTGGATGGGAACCTTCTTTCCACTGAGTTCTTTTATTCCTACTCTTGGCTTTTCACATTTTGCAATCCCAAACTGGAAGGTTCACTGCCAAACTGATATGTTAATTAATTAACTCCCTGCCAGTCCACACTTCCCCTGCAAGATGCCTTTCTCATACACCCCTAGCCACGTTTGTGTAACCAAGGCAGTGCAACTCCCAAAGATCTGTCTGCATGACAGCAGAACTGATCCTGAGCTACCTGCCAGGAGGGTTGGACTGGATGCCCTTTGGAGGTCCCTTCCAACCCAAAACATTCTATGGTGCCTGAGCAGGAGAGTTTCTTCAGGGCCTCTTCCAACCTAAAGCATTCCATGATTAGATGAGAAATAACCTCAGTGCCTTGAATTTCACTCTAGATGGAACCAATAATGCACAGAGCATTAGACAAGAGCCTGCCTTGCTAGATCCATGAGACATTTCCTCTCAGGACCAGGCCCTGATGAGGCCTTGAGCAACATGGTCTGGAATCAGTCAGGTTGGAAAAGACCTCAGAGATCATCAAGTCCAACCTATTGCCTAATACCCAACACCTCCTGACAACCAAACCATGGCTCCAAGTGCCACATCCAAGCCTTTTTTGAACACCTCCAGGGATGGGGACTCCACCACCTCCCTGGGCAGCACATTCCCATGGCCAATTACTCTTTCTGGGAAGAACTTTCTCCTCACCTCCAGCCTAAACTTCCCCTGGTGCAGCTTGAGACTGTGTCCTTTTGTTCTGGTGCTGGTTGCCTGGGAGAAGAGACCAACCCCCACCTGGCTACAACCTCCTTTCAGGTAGTTGTAGAGAGCAATAAGGTCTCCCCTGAGCCTCCTCTTCTCCAGGCTAGGCAACCCCAGCTCCCTCAGCCTCTCCTCACAGGGCTGTGCTCCAGACCCCTCCCCAGCCTTGTTGCCCTCCTCTGGACACGTTCAAGTCTCTCAATGTCTAGTAGCAGGTGTCCCTGCCAATGTCAGGAGAGTCACAACTGGATGATCTTCAAGGTTCCTTCCAACCCAAACCACTCTATGAATCCATGAATCAGAGTTGTGAGCTGTACAGCACACACTGCTTTTAAAGGACTACAAGAGCAAAAGTTGGGCATAAACAACAAAAACCCAACCCAAACAACCAACCCCCAACTCTTCACACAGCATCAAATTTCTGTGTCCACTTTTGTAGACACTCACTGTGAAAATCTGTCTGTTGGTCTCACTGACTGATATCAGAACTGGGCTGCAGGTTGGAAGAGGGGATCCTGCCCCTCTGCTCTGCTCTGCTGAGACCTCACCTGCAAGGCTGTGTCCAGCTCTGGAGCCCCCAGCACAAGAGAGACCTGGAGCTGATGGAGTGGGACCAGAGGAGGACACTAAAATGCTCAGAGGGGTGGAGAACCTCTGCCATGGGGACAGGCTGGGAGAGTTGAGGCTGTTCAGCCTGGAGAGGAGAAGGCTCCAGGGAGACCTTAGAGCTGCCTTCCAGTACCTGAAGGGGACCTGCAGGCAGGCTGGGGAGGGACTCTTGAGAAGGGCTGGGAGTGCTAGGCAGAGGGGCAATGATTTGCAAGTGGAGCAGGGCAGAGTGAGGTTGGCCCTCAGGAAAAAGTTCTGCACAATCCTGGAACAGGTTGCCCAGGGCTGTGGTCGAGGCCCTGTCCCTGGAAACACTCAAGATGAGACTTGCTGTGACCCTATGCAGCCTGCTCTAGCTGGGGCTGTCCCTGATGACTGTAGGGGGCTTGGACAAAGTGACCTTTAAGGGTCTCTTCCAAGCCAGTGCAATCTGTGACTGTGATTTTAATGCATTTTGCCATCGTCCTCTTTTCACAGAGAAAAATCCGGCACAGCAAATCTCTCTGCTCCTGAAAGGCAAAGTTTGCTGAAGTACAAAGAGCAGGCACAAAACCTTCAGACCTTTCTGAGAATCTGCCACTGCTTCTAAGAGAGAAAGCTCTAAAGGCAGGTACTGAAGGGACAGGAGAGACTGGCACTGAACCCTGCTGAATGGAAGCAGCCTTTGAGCGTCCCCACTTGGCTGCCCACCAAGCACAGAGCTAGGAGGGCAGGCACAGCTAAAGACAGCAGAGAAAGAAGGAGTTAAGCAGCAAGGGGTGGGTGGAACAGCCAGGGGTGGGTGTTCTCCAGGGGAGGCAGCAAGAGGGGCAGGAATTCCAGCTGGAGGGGAATGCACCTCACTGTCAGGAGCTCTCATTTAGCTGACAGCCCAGCTCAGCTCTCTTCAGACATCACAAAGTTCAAAGGGAGGTGAAAATGGAGATAAAAGAGATAAAGGCTGAAGAACAATGAGTTCTACAGGAGAGCACAAGGCTGTCTTCAGCTTGACAAGTGACCCTTCTGAACAGCCACCAGACGTGGCATGTTTGGTGGGAAAGCAATTCCCTGTGCAGCTGCAGCTGGAAAGATGTATCCTGAGGTGTTCAGATAAGTTTGGTGTGAGGTAAAAAACAAACAACAAACCACCACACCCTTATAATGAGATAGAAACTTGGACAGAACCACCTGCTGAGGTGCTGTGCTCCAGAGTTCTCCATGCTTCCTGCACAGACTTGAAGAATTGTGCCCTCATGCAGGCACCAGAAGGACCCTGCTGCAAGACAGGAGGCAATGGACACCAACTGCAACCCAGGAGGTGCCACATGAGCAGAAGGAACAAATTCTTCCCTGGGAGGGTGGCAGAGCACTTTGACAAACTGCCCAGAGAGGCTGTGGAGTCTCCATCTCTGGAGACATTCCAGACCCACTTGGACGTGTTCCTGTGTGACCCTGGACTCTGGGTGACCCTGCTCTAGCAGAGGGCTTGGACTGGATGATCTCCAGAGGTCTCTTCCAACCTCTGCCATGCTGCCTGACTGTCATTTTTTCCCTAGAGAAGATCTTATTTGTGAGCCAGACTATCCCCTCACATGTTAACTCTACCATGGGCAGCACACACACTGACCCCCCCAGCTTCCCACCTTCCCCTCTGCATGGTCCAGCAACTACTGAGAAAGAGTTTGGGCAAATTAACACAGAAAAAAACAAACCAGCAATCAAACAACCCCCAAAAGGTCTTTGCCCAAACCTGAAGTACTGGGGAGGGGCTGATATAAGGGGCAGTTTGAATCATAGAATTGTCAGGGCTGGAAGGGACCCCAAGGATCATCCAGTTCCAACCCCCCTGCCATGGGCAGGGACACCTCACACTACAGCAGGTTGCTCACAGCCACAGCCAGCCTGGCCTGAAAAAACCCCCAGGCAGGAGGCTTCCACCACCTCCCTGGGCAACCTGTGCCAGTGTCTCACCACCCTCATGGGCAAGAACTTCTTTTTAACATCCTACCTGAAATCTCCCCACTTCTAGCTTTTCTCCATTCCCCCCAGTCCTATCACTCCCTGACACCCTCAAAAGTCCCTCCCCAGCTTGCTTGTAGGCATCTTTAAGATACTGGAAGGCCACAAGAAGGTCTCCTCAAAGTTTGATCCAACCTGGCCTTCAACAACCCCAGGGTGGAGGCAGCCACAGCCTCCCTGGGCAGCCTGTGCCAGAGTCTCACCAGCCTCCTACTGAAGAACTTCTTCCTCAGCTCCAGTCTAGCCCTGCTCTGCCTCAGCTTCAAACCATTCCCCCTTGGCCTGTCTCTGTAAAACCTCAGGAAAGGTCTCTCTGCAGCCCTCCTGTAGGCTCCCTTCAGGTACTTGAAGGCAGCTGAGTGTAGTTTTACAGCAGAATCCTCCATGCCCTTCTCTCCAAGTCCCTCAGAATGATCCAAGTCCTGGATGATCCAAGTCCCTCACAACACAGCCTCCCTCTCCTGCTCGCCACTCCGCCGTGCCGCTTGTGAAATCCCAGGTTATCTCCTCACCCATTAGTGAAATATGTTTCAGTTAAGCAAATGGCCCAGGGTAAATCCTCCACAGAGGTGCAGTGAGGCTAAGGACCTGCTCCAAGATTACAGGCAGAGTCTGTTACAAAAGTGGAGCCAGAGTTCAGCTCTTGGGGCGCTTTGTGGCCATGCCGAGTCCAGAATCAGAACCTGGGATCCGCCAGGGCAGAGCGGGGCAGAAGTCCTGATGCAAACTGATGGATCCATGTTCCCATCATCACATCTCACACACAGACAAGAGGCAAAGGCCAAGGAGATCATCAAGCGAACTCCAATGAACCTTGGAAGGTGCAGGGATAAAAATACTTGGGCATTTCCTGAGCCCCAGTAAATGTCCTTTAGGAGCCTTACACTTCTGATGCTCTCCACTGAGCAGCTTCAAAACCACTCCTGGGGCAAGCTCCAGAACAAGCATAGTCTAAAATGCTTTCCAAACCCCCAACCCCAAACAACACAAAGGACCAGATGCTAGGAGAAAGGTTGGAAACAATAGGCCAAGTTTTCTAAGGCCATGATATGACCCCGTTGTTTGGCCTTGATGGGGCCAAGTCAACCCTTCCTGACATGGACACAGCAGAAGAACAACAGGGTCCAGAGGCCAAGTCAACCCTTCCTGACATGGACACAGCAGAAGAACAACAGGGTCCAGAGGCCAAGTCAACCCTTCCTGACATGGACACAGCAGAAGAACAACAGGGTCCAGAGGCCAAGTCAACCCTTCCTGACATGGACACAGCAGAAGAACAACAGGGCCCAGAGGTGTGTGGTGAAAATGCTTAGAGAGATGAAGAGACTTCTGCATCAAGAGAGGCTGGAAAGGTCAGGGTGCTTCCACTCAGACCAGTGACTGACAAGCCATGGTGAACGTGCCGGAGGTAGACAGCACCTGGTTGTGGCAGGCAGATCCAACATTGCTCATGGTGCTGCTGATAATCACAGAATCACAGAATGTTAGGGGCTGGAAGGGACCTCCAGAGAGCATCCAGTCCAACCCCCCTGCCAGAGCAGGAGCACCCAGGGCAGGGCACACAGGAACACAGCCAGGTGGGGTTGGAAAGGCTCCAGAGAAGGAGACTCCACAACCTCTCTGGGCAGCCTGCTCCAGGCCTCCAGCAGCCTCACAATGACAAAAAACTTTCCTCCTGTTTCCATGGAGCTTCCTCTGCCTCAGCTTCCACCACTGCCCCTTGTGCTGGCATTGGGCATCACCCAGCAGAGCCTGGCTCCAGCCTCTGGGTACTCACCCTGCACACCTTGATCACCAGCAATGAGGGCAGCCCTCACGCTTCTCTGCTCCAAGCTCCAAGCCCCAGAGCTCCCTCAGCCTGGCCTCACAGGGCAATGGTCCACCGCCTGCAGAGCTCTGTAGCTCTATGCTGGATTCTCTCAAGCAGTTCCCTGAGGTCCTTCCTGACCTGAGGGGCCCAGGACTGGACACAATATTCCAGATGTGGCCTCAGCAGGGCAGAGTAGAGGGGGAGGAGAACCTCTCTGACCTACTAACCACAGCCCTTCTAATGCACCCCAGGATGCCCTTGGCCTTCTTGGCCACAAGAGCACATTGCTGGCTCCTGGGCACCCTTCCATCCACTAGGCAGGAGAGGCAGTGCAGGGGCTTGGAATGAGAACTGAACTGCAACCAATGAAAGGAATCAGGCTTCATGCCAGGGTGTGGGGGGTTGTGCAGCTCCCTGCCACACTGACACTGAAGCCTGGACTTGAACAGGATGTGGAAGAAGATGAACCAATTACACAGGCGCTAAAAGCACCAATATTCACCTCGGGTAAGAAAGCCCAGATCTGGGCAGATGCCCTCCTGATTTGAGGCATACAAGAACTCCCAGCTGGCACTGCCTGTGAAAAACCTTTCCTTTGGAACCAGAGAAGCACTCTGCTGAAAACTGTGACAATTCATGACAGGAGTGAGTCACCTGGGACACTTCATGACAGGAGTCATCTGTTCCAGCCACGACAACTCAATCATTCTATGAAGGCAGAATAGTGCCTGTGAGTGCAAGGAGCCCTGTGTCCCCAGCTGGAGCTCTCTCATTGCATCCACCCCTCCAAAGCAGTTCAGCAGACAATCCAAGGCTCTCCTTTTTCTACTCAATACATTTCACAGTATCACAGTATCACCAAGGTTGGAAGAGACCTCAAAGATCATCAAGTCCAACCTGTCACCACAGACCCCATGACTAAACCATGGCACCAAGTGCCACGTCCAGTCGCCTCTTGAACACCTCCCTGGGCAGCACATTCCAATGGCCAATTACTCTTTCTGGGAAGAACTTTCTCCTCACCTCCAGCCTAAACTTCCCCTGGAACAGCTTGAGACTGTGTCCTCTTGTTCTGGTGCTGGGTGCCTGGGAGAAGAGACCAACCCTCACCTGGCTACAACCTCCCTTCAGGTAGTTGTAGAGAGCAATGAGGTCTCCCCTGAGCCTCCTCTTCTCCAGGCTAAACACCCCCAGCTCCCTCAGCCTCTCCTCACAGGGCTGTGCTCAAGGCCTCTCCCCAGCCTTTTTGCCCTTCTCTGGACACATTCACGTGTCTCAATGTCCTTCTTAAACTGAGGGGCCCAGAACTGGACACAGGACTCAAGGTGTGGCCTAACCAAATGCAGAGCACAATGACTTCCCTGCTCCTGCTGGCCACACTATTCCTGATGCAGGCCAGGATGCCATTGGCCTTCTAGGCCACCTGGGCACACTGCTGGCTCATGTTTAGGCGGCTGTCAACCAGCACCCCCATGGAGCAGAGGCTGCCCCCTCCTCACTCCAACCTCCCTTCAGGGAGCTGTAGAGAGCAATGAGGTCTCCCTCAGCCTCCTCTTCTCCAGCCTCAACACCCCCAGCTCCCTCAGCCTCTCCTCTAGCCCAGGGGCTCCAGGGCCCTTCTCCAGCCTGGCTGCCCTACTCTGGACAGGCTGCAGCCCCTCAGTGTCCTTCCTGCAGTGAGGGCCCAGAGCTGAGCACAGCACTCGAGGTGTGGCCTCCCCAGTGCTGAGCACAGGGGGATGGTCACCTCCTGTCCCTGCTGCCCACCCTGGTTCTGACCCAAGCCAGGATGCCATTGGCTTTCTTGGCCCCCTGGGCACTGCTGGCTCATGCTCAGTGACTGCCAACCAACACTCCCAGCTCCCTCTCCCAGCTGCAGCTGTCACAGAATCACCAAGGTTGGAAGAGACTTCAAAGATCATCAAGTCCAACCTGTCACCACAGACCTCATGACTAAACCAACCACACCTCCCCAGGTCTGGAGCTCCCCATGGGGTTGTGGTGACCCAGGTGCAGGACCTGGCCCCTGGCTTGCCGAACTTCACCCAATGAGCCTTGGCCCATGGCTCTGACCTGTACAGACCTTGCTGCAAAGCCTCTCTACCCTCTAGCAGATGGACACAGCCTCCCAGCTTGGGGTCACCTGCAGACTTCCTGAGGGTGCCTCAAAGCCCTCATGCAGATCATTAGAGAGGACAGGCCCCAGCACTGGAGCCTGGGGGACACCACTGGTGTCTGCACCCCGCCAGCTTTGCTGCCCTTTTTTTTCTCCCTTGCAGATTCTAGGGACCTAGACCCTGATCTCTGGGTCAGGGAATACCCAGGGCTGCCTGGTGTGACCATCAACACACTGTGCTCTGAATGCACAGCAGCCAGTGCTGTTTGTTCAGGCACCATTCCCCACTCTACTTCTTTATTATTACTTATTTGATTTGAATTTTTTCCCCACAGTAAAGGCAACATAAAATCCATGGCCACAGAGCTTTAAAAGGGGAAAAAAAAACCCCAGCCAGCTAACAAACCCTGCAGAGTTCTGTAGCCATTTCTGCTGTTTGAGTGCTTGGGAACCCTCCAATTTCCTAGAAGACAGCTATCCACACAGGAGCAAAGATGATGATTTGCCAGCTGTATGAACACTGACCATGAAAGCCATGCAAATGTCAGGGCCACGAGAAACCTCATTAAATCATGGGAAACTGAATGCTAATTGCACTTGTTGTTTGTAAAGCTCCTCACAGGCAATCATCAGAAACTGGCTTGGGAGTGGTGTGGTTGGTGAGTAATGACCACAAACAAGGAGTCAGGAGAGACCTTCACACCTTCCAGGCTGCACAGCTCCTGCACTAACCTCTCACTCCTTGATGGTTTCTCTACCACAAGACAAGGCAGGCAGGCTGAGCTGTTAGAAGCTTTATGTGGGGTTGTGATAGAAGAAACTAGTGAAGAAAGTGCAAGTGGTGTCCCTCAGGGTCTGTGCTGGGAGCAGTGCTGTTCAGTCTCTCCATCAGTGGCACAGGCAGGGAGACTGAGGCACCCTCAGCAAGTGTGCAGATGGCACCAAGCTGAGTGGTGTGGTTGATAAGGCTGAAGGGTGGGATGGCAGCCATCCAGAGGCACCTGGACAGGCTGCAGAGCTGGGCTCAGGAGAACCTCAGGAGGTTCAAGAAGGCCAAGGGCAAGGGCCTGCACCTAGGTCAGGGCAGCCCTCGGTACCAATCCAGGCTGGGGGGGGATGAGATTGAGAGCAGCCCTGCAGAGAAGGACTTGGGGGTGCTGGGGGGGAGAAGCTGGACAGGAGCCAGCAAAGGGCACTGGCAGCACAGAAGGCCAAGGGCAGCCTGGGCTGCATCCAAAGCAGTGTGGCCAGAGCTGGAGAGAGGGGATCCTGCCCCTCTGCTCTGCTCTGGGGAGACCTCAGCTGCAGGGCTGTGTCCAGCTCTGGGGCCCCCAACACAAGAGAGACCTGGAGCTGATGGAGAGGGTGCAGAGGAGGCCACAAAGATGCTCAGAGGGCTGGAGAACCTCTGCTGTGGGGACAGGCTGGGAGAGTTGGGGCTGTTCAGCCTGGAGAGGAGAAGGCTCCAGGGAGACCTTAGAGCTGCAGTTCAGTATCTGCAGGGGAGCTGCAGGCAGGCTGGGGAGGGACTGTTCAGAAGGGCCTGTGGGGATAGGATGAGGGGCAGTGGTTTGAACCTGGAGCAGGGCAGATTTAGGTTGGACATCAGGAAGAAATTCTGCACAACACTGGCACAGGCTGCCCAGGGCTGTTAGAGGCCCTGTCCTTGGAGACATTCGAGCTCAGCCTTGCTGTGTCCCTGTGCAGCCTGCTCTAGCTGGAGGTGTCCCTGCTGAGTGCAGGTTGCCTGGACAAGGTGACCTTTGAGGGTCCTTTCCAACCCAGTACAATCTGTGAATCTTTCCCATGTGGAGATTCAGTTGTATGAACCTCCCCAGAATGTGCTCTGCAGCCTGCAGAAGCTCTTCCTCCTCACACACTGCACTACTACAAACCAAATTCTCCATTCTTAACAGGAAAGTTTTGTTTTAAGTAGCAAAAACAGTGGCCAGAAAGCCAGGAAGGTCCAAGCTCTGCTGCCCTGCAAGGTTTGGCTCATTTGCAAGTGCCAGGGCATGCAGTGCCACAAAGCTACACAGCCTTGTTTCCTATCAAGAATTTGCTATCAATGAGGCAGAGGAGAGTTTCCTAACTGCTGGTGTTCTGCTGAACAGCGTGGCTTGGAGGCATGGCATTTCCTGCTGCTGAGCTCTGCCCTGAGGAGGTGATTAAGGATCTCCAGGGTTGAACCCAATCCACCTCAAGATTAAGGCAGGGATCCCACTAATGCTTCCAAAGCTGCTGAAAGATAAAGAAGCACACTTACTCATCTAGCTCTTCCTCTTCAGCTTTAGAGGTATCTGCATAGAGGTATTTGCTCATATCCACTGGTCTGACGTTCTTCCTTTTGGCAGGCTGAGGAGGAGAGTCTCTTGCAGTCACAAGTGCCTGGGGCTCAGGGTCAGGCTCATCAAAGGGGTTCAAGTACTCTGGGGCATCTTCATCCTTGAAGGGATTGTAATGGTCACCACAGAACCTTTCTTCTGGCTTTGAAGAGGAGGCTACCTCCATGTCTGCTTCTACCAAACAACAACAACAACAAAATCATGAAACAGCTTCAGCATGGAGGGGGGAAAAAAAACCCCGAACCTGAAAGCATTTGAACAGATCTTTGTATTCTGAAGGCTTAGGAAAGAGGCTGCTCCTGGACTCTCAGTGCATGATCATAGAATCTTAGAATCAGTAAGGTTGGAAAAGACCTCAAAGATCATCAAGTCCAACCTGTCACCCAAGACCTCGCCCTGCCCTGCACATGGATTTCATAGAATCACAGAATTGTCAGGGTTGGAAGGGACCTCAAAAATCATTCAGTTCCAATCCCCCTGCTGCCATGGGCAGGGACACCTCACACTACAGCAGGTTGCTCACAGCCACAGCCAGCCTGGCCTGAAAACCTCCAAGCAGGAGGCTTCCACCACCTCCCTGGGCAACCTGTGCCAGTCTCTCACCACCCTCATGGGCAACAACTTCTTCCTGACATCCAATCTCAATCTCCCCACTTCTAGTTTTGCTCCATTCCCCCCAGTCCTGTCACTCCCTGACACCCTCAAAAGTCCCTCCCCAGCTTTCCTGTAGTCCCCTTCAGATACTGGAAGGCCACAAGAAGGTCTCCCTCAGCTTCAAACCATTCCCCCTTGTCCTGTCTCTAGACAGGCTCTTTCAAAGGCTCCTTTCATCTCCAGGCTATGGAGCAGGCATCTTTTGCTCACTTCTAAGGCTCTCCCAGCCTAATTAGTTATTAATTTGCTTATTTGTCATCTAAATGGCATTGCAACAGGTTTCAGAACCTCTTCCCCAGCTGCTAGCCAACTGCTATCCCAACCAATATTAATTTCAGGATATATAGATATATATTAACATTGATTGGATGATCTTGAAGGTCTCTTTCAACCTGGTCTATTCTATTCTATTCTATTCTATTCTATTCTAGTCTAGTCTAGTCTAGTCTAGTCTAGTCTAGTCTAGTCTATCCTACTCTATTCCATCCTATTCTATTCCATTCAATTCCATTCTATTCCATTCAATTCCATTCTATTCTATTCCATCCTATTCTATTATATTCTATTCCATCCTATTCTATTTTATTCCATCCTATCCTATCCTATCCTATCCTATCCTATCCTATCCCATTCTTTCCTATTCTATTCCATCCTATTCTATTCTATTCCATTCTATTCCATCCTATTCTATTCTATTCCATTGCATCCTGTCCTATCCCATCCTATCCTATCCCATTCTTTCCTATTCTATTCCATCCTATTCTATTCTATTCCATCCTATTCTATTCTATTCTATTCCATTGCATCCTATCCTATCCCATTCTATCCTATCCTATCCTATCCTATCCTATCCTATCCTATCCTATCCTATCCTATCCTATCCTATCCTATCCTATTCCATCCCATCCTATCCTATTCTATTCCATCGTATCCTATCCTATTCCATCCTATCCTATTCCATCCTATAATTAAATATTAAAATATTAACATCAAGTGAACAATAGCAGAAAGTAAACCAAAAACTGATCACTTCTTAAGAGAGGAGAATAAAGCAACAAATAAATGAAGCTAGGAAGTACTAAAATGTCAAAAGAACCAACACCAGAAATAAAACACAAAGTAAGGGCGTGAAATATTAAAAGAGTGGAATGCAAAAACGACCTCTGAATGAAATATTAAAAAGAAAACAAGAAAATAATCAAACCACAGATTGATTACATCAGATATGAAAACTGAATGAAAGACTAAACATAAAAAGCCAAAATAAGCAAAATGTTAAATGAAAACTAAAATAAACTAAATAAAACAATAACATGGCAGGGGGGGTTTGGAACTAGATGATCCTTGTGCTCCTTTCCAACCCTGACTGCTTCTATGATTAAATAAACCACAAATTAATTGCTTTAAATATTTAAATAGTGGAATAAATTTAAAAAGATATACAAGCTATTAATTATTAACAGATGAAAATAATCAATAACATAACATAACCCCCCCAACAAACTATGTCACATATAAAAAGAGTGGAATGAAACCACAACTCAACTATTAATTAAATTCAATATTAAAAGCTGAAAATAATCAATAACACCCCCCCCCCCAAATTAATTCTGTTAAAGTGTTAAAAGAGTAGAATTAAAAATACAAATAAAGGAACTATTAATTCAATACTAAAATAGTACAACAAACCATAACATAAATCAACTGCAAATTAATCACATTAAATGTCAAAAATAGTGGGGTAAAATAAATCAGCTATTAAATGAAATAAGTATTAAAAGCTGAAAATAATCAATAACACACACCCCCCCCAAATTAATTATGTTATAGATTAAAAGGGTAGAATAAAATAACAAATAAATAAACTCTTAATTATGTTACATATTAAAAGAGTGGAATGAAACAACAATCAGAAACTATTAATTAAATTAGATATTCAAATACTGAAATAATAAAAGAAATAAACCACACATTGATTACATTAGGAATTAAAATAGGAGAGTTAAAAAAAAAACAACAAATAAACAAAAATATTGATTGAATATTAAAGTATTAAACAGTATCACAGTATCACCAAGGTTGGAAGAGGCCTTGAAGATCATCGAGTCCAACCTGCCACCACAGACCTCAGGACTAGACCATGGCACCAAGTGCCACATTCAATCCCCTCTTGAACACCTCCAGGGATGGGGACTCCACCACCTCCCTGGGCAGCACATTCCCATGGCTAACAACTCTCTCTGTGAAGAACTTTCTCCTCACCTCGAGTCTAAACTTCCCCTTGAACAGCTTGAGACTGTGTCCTCTTGTTCTGGTGCTGGTTGCCTGGGAGAAGAGACCAATTCCCTCCTGGCTGCAACCCTCCTTCAGGTAGTTGTAGAGAGCAATAAGGTCTCCCCCCGAGCCTCCTCTTCTCCAGGCTAATCACCCCCAGCTCCCTCAGCCTCTCCTCACAGGGCTGTGCTCCAGACCCCTCCCCAGCCTCGTTGCCCTTCTCTGGACATGTTCAAGTGTCTCAATGTCCTTCTTAAAATGGAGGGGCCCAGAACTGGATACAGGACTCAAGGTGTGGCCTAACCAGTGCAGAGTACAGGGGCACAATGACTTCCCTGCTTCCTGCTGGCCACACTATTCTTGATACAGGCCAGGATGCCATTTGCCACCTGGGCAAATGAATAAGCCACAAATGAATTACACTACACACTGAAAGAGCAGAACACAACAACAAATGACTGTGCTGGCAATTCCATATCAAAATATTTCTGTTGCACTGATTAAAAGGTGAATTATTTCCTTCAGCGTTTAGTAAAGACAAAAAAGATCTCCTGTGGTTTATAACCAAGTTGCCTTTCCTGGAGGCTCAAAGTGGTGGCAGCGAGCACAGCTCAAAATGCCTGCACTAAGAAGCACTTCCTAGTCATGCCCAGAGATTGCATTTCACAGGATCACAGAATGGCTCAGGTTGGAAGGGACCTCAGAGCATCTATTCCAAGCCCCTGCCCTGGGCAGGGACACCTCTCAGCTAGACTCAGCTGCTCAAGGCCTCATCCAGCCTGGCCTTCAACACCCCTAGGGAGGAGGCAGCCACAGCCTCCCTGGGCAGCCTGTGCCAGAGTCTCACCATCTTCCTACTGAAGAACCTCTCCCTCAGCTCCAGCCTAATCCTGCTCTGCCTCAGCTTCAAACCATTCCCCCCTGGCCTGTCTCTGGACACCCTTAGGAAAAGTCCCTCTGCAGCCTTCCTGCAGGATCCCTTCAGCTACTGGAAGAAAGCTCTGAGGTCCCCCTGGAGCCTTCTCCTCTCCAGGCTGAACCCCCCCCAGCTCCCTCAGCCTGTGCTCACAGCAGAGCTGCTCCAACTCTCTGATCATTTTCATGGCCTACATCTGGTCCTACTCCATCAGGTCCAGGTCTCCTTTGTATTGAGGTTCCATAGCTGGACAGCCCTGCAGGTGAGGTCTCCCAGAGCAGAGGAGAGCAGAGGGGCAGTGGTGTTAACCTCCCTCTTGCTGCAGCGTCAGTTATCAGCAGCTCAGTTCAATATTGCATATGAGTTACTGCCAACATCTATGCCATAGCAACTTCAGCACTGGTGTTTCAAAAACCTTGATTTTCAGTAACCATGCCCATGCTATTCTTAACACAAAGGGCTTCTTTTTGCAGCTGAGTGGTTGCTACTGGAACTAAAGCTACCTCCTAGCTTTAAAAGAAAAACATGGAATATTAACGTGAGGCCACATCTGGAACATTGTGTCCAGTCCTGAGCCCCTCAGGTCAAGAAGGACCTCAGGGAACTGCTTGAGAGAGTCCAGCACAGAGCCCCAGAGCTGCTGCAGGCAGTGGAACATCTCCCTGTGAGGCCAGGCTGAGGGAGCTCTGGGGCTTGGAGCAGAGGAGCCTGAGGGCTGCCCTCACTGCTGGGGATAAAGATGTGCAGGGCAGTGTGGGGAGGATGGAGCCAGGCTCTGCTCAGGGATGTCCAAGGACAGCACAAGGGGCACTGGGGGCAGGCTGGAGCAGAGGAGGTGCCACAGGAGGGAAGAGAAGCTGAAACTTTGTCCTTGTGAGGGTGCTGGAGGCCTGGAGCAGGCTGCCCAGAGAGCTAGTGGAGTCTCCCTCTCTGGTGTCCCCAGGGCCATTATACACCAAATGTAAATTTTTTATTTAATTCCAGGTGAGGTTTGCAGTTTCTTACTGCCTCAACAGCCTGGTCCAGCTTCACACCAGAGAAACAACATACCCACTACCTACACCTGTCTCTTATTCCACCTCCCAAGCTCTTATCTTTAGCTTCAAATTCACAGAGTCACAGGTTGCTTCAGGTTGGAAAGGACCCTCACAGGTCATCTTGTCCAACCCCCCTGCACTCAGCAGGGACACCTCCCACTAGAGCAGGCTGTTCAGGGACACATCAAGGCTGATCTTGAATGTCTCCAGGAATGGGACAACCTGTTCCAGTATCTCACCACCCTCACTGTCAACAATTTCTTCCTAATCTCCAATCTAAATCTGCCCTGCTCCTGTTTCAAACCACTGCCCCTTGTCCTATCACTGTCAAGAGTCCCTCCTCAGCGCTCCTGGAGCCCCTTCAGGTTCTCCAGGTCCCAGCAGAGCAGAGTCAAGGGGCAGAATCCCCTCTCTTGCCCTGCTGCCCCCACACTCCTCTGGCCACAAGCCAGCACACAGCTGCCTGCTGGGCTGCAGGAGGGCTCTGCTGGCTCCTGGGGAGCTGCTCAGCAACCAACCCCCCCCCCCCAAGACTCTTTCCTCAGGGCTGCTCTTGACCCAACCTGGATTTGTGCCTGGGGTTGGCCCGACCCAGATGCAGAACATTGCCCTTTGACTTGCTGACCCTCATGCAGTTGGCATTGCTCAGAAGCATCTCTTCATCCAGCCACTAACTGTGTGGGTAACACCTGAGTGGCATCTCAGGGACCATGAGCTTCAAGTCAGCCATGTCCATGCTGGAAGGGTGAGATTTGGCTCACCTGATTTTAGACATGAAGGATTTTAGCTGTGCCTGGAAAGGGTCTAACTCAGACATCTCAGAGCAAGCAGGGTGAAACTTCTCCTTGCCCTGACTGCCTGGAGTGATGTAAGCAAGCCAGCCTAGAACTTCTTCAACAGCTGGAGCTTAAAATGATTGGAAAAAATAAAAAAAGTTGGGCTCTGCTCTGATGTATTTCACCTCCAATACTGGCAAAGGGTCCTGGCTTGCTCTGCTCAGATCTGTGCTTTTAGGAACTTCTGCCTTGAAGGATTCCTTTTCCCTTCTCACTTAACCTGGAGACCTTCAGGATTATTTTATGGTGGCTTTTCTCTGAAGCATCTTTCAGATATGGGCTTGTGAGCAAATCACCAGAGGTAAACTGGGGTGTGAGCTCGATATGCATCACTGCTGTGCAGTCCCTGCCCTCCCTCCCAGGGTCCCTGCCCTTTGCTTAAGGGCTGAGCATGTTGGCTTGGCTCTGGGACAGCAGCAAACACAGGCACTGCTGCTACACACCCTGACTGAGTCTGCATGGCCATCTCCTCAGTCTCACCTGAAAAGCAGCCCTGAGGAGAGAGACTTGGGGGTGCTGGGAGAGGAAAAGCTCAACATGAGCTCTCAATGTGCACTTGCAGCCCGGAAAGCCAATCAGATCCTGGGCTGCATCAGGAGAAGTGTGGCCAGCAGGGCAAGGGAGGGGATTCTCCCCCTCTACTCAGCTCTGGTGAGACCCCACCTGGAGTACTGCCTCCAGTTCTGGAGCCCCTATTACAAGAGGGATCTGGAGGTGCTGGAAGGTGTCCAGAGAAGGGCCACGAGGATGATCAGAGGGCTGGAGCACCTCTCCTGTGAGGACAGACTGAAGGAGTTGGGGCTGTTCAGTCTGGAGAAGAGAAGGCTCCCAGGTGACCTCATTGTGGCTTTCCAGTATCTGAAGGGGGCCTACAAGAAGGCTGGGGAGGGACTTCTCAGGATCTCAGGTAGTGATAGGACTAGGGGGAATGGAATGAGGCTGGAGGTGGGGAGATTCAGGCTGGAGGTGAGGAGGAAGTTCTTCCCCATGAGAGTGGTGAAGCCCTGGAATGGGTTGTCCAGGGAGGTGGTTGAGGCCCCGTCCCTGGAGGTGTTTAAGCCCAGGCTGGATGAGGCTGTGGCCAGCCTGATCTAGTGTAGAGTGTCCCTGCCCATGGCAGGGGGGGTTGGAACTAGATGATCCTTGTGGTCCCTTCCAACCCTGATTGATTCTATGATACTATGAAATGGTGCTTTATGACTTAAGAAAGATGTCTTTGCTGCAGGAGTGGTCCAGGCACTGGAACAGGCTGCCCAGGGAGGTGGTGGAGTCATCATCCCTGGAGGTCTTCCAGAAATATGTGGCCATGGAACCTGGGGACATGGTTTGATGGCCATGGTGGTGTTGGACTGAAGGCTGGACTTGGAAGTCATTTCCAACTGAAATAATTCTATGATTCCATGGCACTGAGGTGAGGCTTAACCAGTTTAAACTGTATCAGAACCCCTGGTTTAGGTCTAGCCAGGACTGATATTGCAAAGCCAATTGTTTGGGGTCCTTGCTGTTAGTCAGAAGGCTTTTGATTTATTCCTTTAAGAATTGAATAATTTTAGAGTTACATCATTTAGGTAGTGTAAAGATTCACCATTAAGGATGATGGTCTTCAAGGTCCTTTCCAGTCCCAAGCATTCTCTGATACTAACTTGTGATTTCACTTTGCCTTTGTCTCATCCCATCCCAGGGCAGTGTCTGAGGTCCCTTCCTTCTCAGTCTGCTTTTGGATTCTGCTTTTTGACTTCAAACAGTGAGAGCTGTGTTCTGCTCTGGTGAGACCTCACCTGCAGTGCTGTGTCCTCCTCTGGGGCTCCCAGCAAAAGAAGGACATGGAGCTGATGGAGAGGATCCAGAGGAGGCCACAAAGATGATCCAAGGGCTGGAGCAGCTCTGCTGTGAGCACAGGCTGAGGGAGCTGGGGGGGTTCAGCCTGGAGAGGAGAAGGCTCCAGGGGGACCTTAGAGCTGCCTTGCAATAGCTGAAGGGATCCTGCAGGAAGGCTGCAGAGGGACTTTCCCTGAGGCTGTCTGGAGACAGGCCAAGGGGGAATGGTTTGAAGCTGGGGCAGAGCAGGGTCAGACTGGAGCTGAGAGAGAAGTTCTTCAGTAGGAGGCTGGTGAGACTGGCACAGGTTGCCCAGGGAGGCTGTGGCTGCCTCCTCCCTAGGGGTGGTGAAGGCCAGGCTGGATGAGGCCTTGAGCAGCTGAGTCTAGCTGAGAGGTGTCCCTGCCCAGGGCAGGGGGTTGGAGTAGATGAGCTCTGAGGTCCCTTCCAACTCAAACTGTTCTGAGCTTTTATTTCTGATTTGCCTTTTACCTGGCTCCTGGAGCTGAGTGGTTGAAGGTGTAAACACCTGATGCATGTTAAGGGGCAATGCAAATGGCTTTTTGCAACTCTTTCTGTTTCAACACTGTGGACTGAGTGCTGTAACCCTAACTAGGACAAAATTCTTTCTCTTGTTCACTGGCTCAATAATAACCCTTGGCCTTCCATGGGCAGTCCTGCAGCTCCATGGTCAGAGCCCCAGCACTGCAGAGCAGCACTCAGAGAAACTCTGCTTTGAGGTCAATGAAAAGACTCCACAGACAACCACAGGAGAAGTCTCTCTGCAGCCTCTCTGGAGGGTCCCTTCAGGTATTGGAAGGCAGCTCTAAGGTCCCCCTGGAGTCTTCTCCAGGCTGAACCACCCCAGCTCCCTCAGCCTATTCTAAAATCCAGCATATTTCAAGTTTTTCCCTCCACTGCTTCCTTCAATGTCCCCACAGGAGGGACAGTCCCAGCAAGTGTCCCCAGCTGAACCCAACCAGGCTGTGTCCCATGGAGGGAGCTCTGAAACCCTTCAGAATGAGTCTTTATATCAAACATTGGTCTTCAGTTCCTGAGCCTATGTACAAGTGCTGGAGAACCTCTCCCATGGGGACAGGCTGGAAGAGTTGGGGCTGTTCAGCCTGGAGAGAGAAGACTCCAGGGAGGCCTAGAGCAGCCTTCCAGCACCTGAAGCAGCTCCAGGAGAGCTGGTAAGGGACTTTTGACAAGGGCTGGAGTGACAGGACAAGGGACAATGGCTTTGAGCTGGGATGAGAGATTCGAGACTGGAGATGAGGAAGAAATTCTTGGCAGTGAGGGTGGAGACACTGGCACAGGTTGCCCGGGAGACTGTGGCTGCCTCCCTCCCTGGAGGCTAGATGAAGCCTTGAGCAAGGTGGGCTGTTTAGAGGTGGTCCCGCCCACGCAGGGGGTTGGAACTGGATGATCTTGAGGGTCCCTTTCAACACCAAACCATTCTGTGAATCCATGAACAATTAGACTAATAGGACAGTGATTCAACAGCTGCAGCTGCTGTCCCCCTTCTCTGCACATTTCTGTTTTCTCAAACACTACAATTGTTGGGAACTGCATGGTGGAGAGGCTGAACCACACCACAGCTTAAAAGGGGCTTCTTGTCCTCTTGAAGCTGAGGACAAGCTTTTCCACTAAGGACTCGGCAGAGATTCCCCTGCATTCCCCTAGTAACCCCTAGTCACAGCTGAAACCCCAGGCTTCCAAGCTCTCCACACTGAACAACTGGCATTCCAAGGGTCAAACTCCAAAATTGTGCCATGGTTAAGTAATAAGCCACAGGGGTAGGAGTGACAAGAGGAGGCTGCAGTATTACTACAGCAGGAGCAGCAGCTGCTCCCGTGCCAGATTCTGGAAGCATGACTTGCCCTAACTCCACTGAGCAAGGCTGCTCATGATATTGATCACCCTGGCACTACTTCAGCACAATCAGCCTTCTAGTTCCCAGAGGATCTCCAAAAATCACCCTGCCCTTCACCCACCTGCCCTGTTGTAACAAACAGCTTGTGACACCTCCCTGACAACAAACAGAGCCCCCCCCAAAAACAACTTCACACACCCCTGTCCCTCTGGCATAGGATGAAACCAGAAGCCACATGTGAAGGCATTTAGTGCTGCCCTTTCCTGCACTGCTGCAGCACAGTCACCATGGGGCTGTGAGCAAGGCCCTGACAAGCAGCACAGAAGCAAAATGTGTCTTCCCAGGACTTCTAGAAAGCATAAGGCCTGGCTGCCCATCACCCACCTGGGCTTTGCTGCTGCTCTCCACTGCTGCCTGCCCACACATCACTTGCAGCAGGAAATACCACAGCATGGGCAGCAAGGCAAGGGGTGGGAAAGGACCTCTGGAGATCACCCAGTCCAAAGCCCTGCAGAGCAGGGCACCCAGAGGCAGTCACACAGGAACACATCCAGGTGTGTCTGGAATGCCACCAGAGATGGAGACTCCACAGCCTCTCTGGCAGCCTGTCCCAGTGCTCTGCCACCTCACAGGGAAGTTTGTTCCTCCTGCTCATGTGGAGCTCTTGGGTTCCAGTTAGTGCCCATTGCTCCTTGCCCTGTCCCTGGGCACCACTGAGAAGAGTCTGGCTCCAGCCTCCTGCCACTCACCCTTCAGCTGTTGATCAGCATTGCTGAGCTCCCCCTCAGGCTGCTCCTCTCCAGGCTAAGCAGCCCCTTCTCTCAGCCTCTCCTCACAAGGTTCAGTGCCCTCAGCAGCTCAGTGGCCCTCTGCTGACTCTACTCCGTAGTTTCCTGTCCTTGTTTAACTGGGAGCCCAGAACTGGACACGAGCTCCAGGTGAGACCTCAGCAGAACAGAGTAGAGGGGGAGAAGAACCTCCCTTGACCTGCTGGCCACACTCTTCTTGATGCACCCCAGGCTGCCCTTGGCCTTCTTGGCCACAAGGGCACACGGTTCATGGTTATCCTGTTGACCACCAGCATTCCCAGGTCCTTTCCCAGGCGGCTCTCCATCAGGCTGTCCCCCATCTGTACTGATTCATGGACCTGTCCTTCCCCGATGGGCAAAAGGGACAAGAGTAGGGGGGTCTCTGGGTCCTCATCCTGCTCTCCTTAGGCCATCCTGGAGAACTCTGGGCTGGCCACTCAGACAGCACTGCTTCCATCTGCAGTGTGGCACTCTGCAGGGAGCTCAGAGCTCCAGCAACACCATGCTCAAGTAAATGCTGGTTGACATGAAAGGGGAGGCCAGCCAGCAAACAGCTCCTGCATGTCTCAGGGCTGCTGCAAGAACTTTGCCCTGGCCACAGGCAGCCTCAACATCTGCATTCCCCAGCTCATGAAAAGAACTGGAGCACTGCAGGTGTGCCATTGTTTGCTTCCCCAGGTTAAATTAACTGAGCACAAAAATGAACTCCTCTTAAGAGTTCTGTTTCAACTGACAGGCTGCCCAGGGAGTGGCTGAGTGCCCCCCCTGGAGTGTGTTCAAAGAGGCAGAGATGTGGTGCTGAGGGCCACGGTTCAGCCCCCCTTGGTGGTGGATAGAGATGGTTGGACTGGATGATTTCAAATCACAGAATTATTCAGGTTGGAAAAGATCTCCAGATCCTCAAGTCCAGCTGTGACCCAATTGCCATGGCCACTCAGCCATACCCTGAAGCACCACATCTACAGCTTCCTGAACAACTCCAGCGATGGGACGCCACCACCTCCCCGGGCAGCCTGGGCCAACGCCTGACCACTCTCTCACCAACAAAATATTTCCTAATCTCCAACCTAAAGCTGCCCTGGCCCAGCCTAAGCCCATTTCCTCTCACCCTGGTGCTGGGAGAAAGACAACCAAATGATTTCTCTGCTCTCTGATTAAAGACAAAGGAGGAGGCAGGCCTCACGTGACCATCTACAGCTGTGCAGCAGGAATCTGCAGAGCTAACTCTTCAGGGAGACTGTTTGTGATTTCCCAGATTTGTAACCACCAGCTGACCTACTGCTTACAGAGAGAGCCATCTGAGAGGCCGAGGAACAGAGCTGACGGCTGTCCTGCAGCCGGCTGCTCACACGCCCGGTGAGTGGGCTGTGATCATCCACCCCAATTTGTGAAGCACCGACCACCCAGACACAGCTTGCTGATCAGCCTCTGCTGTGCTCTGCACCCACAGTGTGCACATGGATGCTGGGAGCCCTCCTGCCTTCACTTCCTCTCCGTTCCCAGGGGAAGCTGATCATGGGATTGGGAAGACAGAGGGCAAGCACTGCCCAAGGAAACAAGGATCTGCTGGCAAGCCATCCTCCTGGCTCTTGGGTGACTGTCTCAGGTTCACATTCATCCTCCCTGGGTGGCTCTAGGCACACAGGACACAGGCTTCCTGGGAATCTCTCTGGAATACTACTGCCAAGTGGAGATAGAGGCTGATGACAAACCCCTTGGGCAGGGAGGCTCCAGATGCCTGCTCAGCACATACTGGAGAAATGAAGTAAAAATTCCAGGAAAGATTCTGAACATGGAGCTGCTGGAGAGTCCAGAGAGGTCACAAGATGCTCAGAGGGTGGGGAACTCTGCTGTGGGGACAGGCTGGGGCACTGTGGCTGTCCCCGCAGCCTGGGAAGAAGGCTCCAGAGAGACTTTAGAGCAGCCTTCCAGTACCTGAAGGGGCTCCAGGAGAGATGGGGAAGGACTTTGGACAAGGGCTGGGAGTGCCAGGATGAGAGGGATTGAAGCTTGAGGAGGGCAGGTATTGAGACTGGAGATGAGGAAGAATTCTTTAGAGTGAGGGTGGGGAGACACTGGCACAGGTTGCCCAGGGAGTGTGGCTGCCTCCTCCCTGGAGGTGTTTGTGGCCAGGCTGGATGAGGCCTTGAGCAAGCTGGGCTGGTGGGAGGTGTCCATGTCAGGGGGTTTGAACTGGATGATCTTCCAGATCCCTTCCAACCCAGACCATTCCATGAATCTATGAATTCAAGCCTTTGCCTTGTCCTGATGAAAAGATCAAGCAGACTACCATGTGTGAGCAGAATGCTTCACCTCTGCAAGCATGGAAGGTTGATCTCTTGCTTTAAGCACTTCACAACCCAAGTGAAACAGGTGATGTGACCTTCCAAGCCTGCAGGAGAAAGTCTACCACATACTCTGAACCTCTGTCATGCTCCCAAGCTCCTGAGATGGGCACTGAAAAGGTCACAGACACTTAAGGATGCAAAAGCAACCAGGCAGGCATACCTTCAGTGAGCTGCCTACAAATGAGATGGCAGCAGCAGAAGTTCCACTGAGGGAGTAGTAGAAGAAATGTCCTAAACCATGAGGTAATGGCATGGGTGGTTAACCACACCATCACCTAGAAGGGCTGGACAGTGATCCTTGGGTCCCTTCCACCTGGCATTCTGGTATACCTGTGGTCAGATGGGAACCAAACAGGGTGGCCTGGGAGAAGGGCTGCAGCATTTGTGTAGCTTGTGTAAACCTTGTCCAAGTCCAAGGGAAACCTCCTCAGAGCGGCAAGGTCTAGGTGAAGATGACCAGTGCCCACCCCCACAGGATGAGACAGCTGCCCAGTGGAAGAGCCAGACTCCTCAGAGCTGTCTGAGGTGAGCAGAAGATCCTGAGGAGCTACTAATCTTACAGTAGAAGCTTTAGAAGTGCCCAAGCAGGTTGTGCCACACCGCTCTGGTGGCTTCAAATGTCACAGATCTGCCACCTGGCTCAGCGCTGCCAGGCAGACATCCTGTGGCCACCCCACTGACGGCAGCTCCACACTCCCACTCCCATCCCCGCACCTTCTGACAGGGTAGGAACAATCCAGTGACAGCCTGTTTGTAACTGCCACTCTGCTGGGGTGGATGCGGCTTGGGGGAACAGCTCACAAACACCCAGCTCAGCACTGCTGCCACAGCTGTCTGCATGGAGCCTCACACCAGGGAGACATGGAGGGGCTGGAGAGGGGGAGAGAAGGGCAGGGAAGCTGTGGAAGGGTCTGGGGAAAATCTGGGGGGGAGGAGCAGCTGAAGGAGCTGGGGGTGTTTGTGTGTGGAGAAGAGAAGGCTGAGGGGAGACCTCCTTGCTCTCTACAGCTCCCCGAGAGGAAGCTGGAGCCAGGTGGGGCTTGGGCTCTGCTCCCTAGTAAGAAGAGACAGAAGGAGAGGAAATGGCCTCAAGCTGCATCAGGGAGGCTTAGGTTGGATATCTGAAGAATCTTCTTGCCTGAAAAGTTCTCAAAGCCTGTCCGAGGCTGCCCAGGGAGGTGGTTGAATGCCCATCCCTGGAGGTGTTTGAGAGAGGCATTGATATGGTGCTGAGGGCTACGGCTCAGCCCCAGCCTTGGCAGCTTAGAGAATGGTTGGCTGAGAGGGGATTTACTAACATCTATAAATATGAGGGGTGGGAGCCAGGATGAAGGGGACAGGCTTTTTGGGTGGTGCCCAGCGACAGGACAAGGCCAACAGGTTCCACCTCAACGTGAGGAGAAACTTCTTTGGTGTGAGGGTGCTGGAGGCCTGGAGCAGCTGCCCAGAGAGGTCGTGGAGACTCCTTCTCTGGAGCCTTTCCATCCCACCTGGATGTGTTTCCTGTGTGCCCTGCCCTGGGTGACCCTGCTCTGGCAGGGGGGTGGGCTGGATGATCTCTGGAGGTCCTTCCACCCCCTGCCACTCTGTGATGCTTTGAAGATGTGACTCAGAGGATAAATCCATTTGCCAGTGGAAACTGCCCCCCTGGCCTGCTGCCCCAGTACTTCAGGCACTAACTGCACT
Source organism: Colaptes auratus (assembly GCA_015227895.2). Taxonomy (NCBI): domain Eukaryota; kingdom Metazoa; phylum Chordata; class Aves; order Piciformes; family Picidae; genus Colaptes; species Colaptes auratus. Next base: position 40,277,416 of record CM037641.1, on the reverse strand, counting down.
GCACCCAAGGCACTCATTTCCTTCACAGCCCTACAAAGAAATCCCATCAGTGTCATGGTGCATTTGCAATCAGCATGAATTCTGTAAACCAAAGCTGTTACCTTCCACATCAGGTCTCCAAAGGGATTGAATTCTCCTGTGTCAGGCTCACCAAAGGGGTCATGCTGGAGTTGGCCAGGTCCTGCTCCTCTTCATCCAGAAAGTTAAGCTTATTGATAAGCTCTACAAAGAAGTTGGATATGGTTTTAGTGCAGATCCAAAGCATCCACCTGCCATTGCTTCAAGCTTTAACAAACAAACCTCTGCATCACAGCCTCCTGAAACACCGTGCCAGGGCATGGCCAGGACCAACAGCCCTAACACGCTCAGTGACTGCACCAACGAGGGAGGGGAAAGAAGGGAAGGGAATGGAGTTTCTGTTTGCTGCTCAGAACATCATGGAACAGAAAAAGGGCTCCCAGAAAGCCTGCAGGGATCTTCATTCAGTGAAGGGTGCAGAACATCTACCAAGGCTCTCCCTGACACTTTAGCTAGAGGCAGGAGCTGTGGTTGTGGGTGGGACATGCACAGAGAAGCAGAGGGGAACCTTTGTCATGCAGAGAGGTTTGAGTGCTACTGACTGCACACCTCGTGGTGCAGCTCAGGCTTCTGGAGGGTTTCAAATGCTGCTTTTTTGGCCTTTTTTGGGGGGGTGAGAATGGAGCTTTGGAGGAGGCAGGGCTCTTTCGCTAGAGCAGTTGTGTTACCTGTTGATGCGCTACGAGTGACTGAGAGCCGTGCTGGGTGGAAGCACAGAGATCAACTGACAGCTGAACACAAGCAGGAGCCCAAAGGGAAGAGTCCACAGTAAACACAGACACCAGAACAGAAAAAAGGAGGAAAGCTCATAGACCTTCAGAGGAACTGGCTGATTAGCTGAAGGCATATTTGGCTCGCTTTAGGCAGTCATCTTGATCTTCATCTAGCTGCTCAGAGCATTCAACTGGGTTTCAATTTCTGGGAATAGAAACAGTCGAGACACAGTGAGGCAAGGGCAGTGAGTGAAACACAGTGGCACCAGCACTGTTACTGCAGGGAGGGGGGCAGAGAGGGGGGGAAAGAAACAGAGTTTTAACCGGAAGGGTACGCTGGGAGGCGTCCCCGGCGAGGACGCCCCTGCAGCAAAGCAGCTGGGGAGGTGCTGCAGGGGGAATTGAAGAGAAACCCAGCTACAGACACCAACCAAGCCTGGCTGGGCTCCTGCTGCCAGCACAGCAATTAGCTTTACGAGGATGAGGCGGCAGATTGGATCACACCTGGACCAGATGTCGCTTACAGACTTCCCCGCTGCTGAGGAAAGGCTGAGCTCCAAGCCCTTCTCAGTCAGCACCACAACAGCCCCACAGCACTTCACCTCCCTCCCAGAGCCTCAAGGCTACAGAAAAGCAACCCACAGCCATGCACTCCGTGTCTTTGTGCACCCCCAACCCTGATGACTTCACCTTCACCGTCAGCCACCACTACAGTCTGACCTGCAGCAGAATCCATCCACTCCTGCTGAACAAGCCCCAGCTCTAATCACTGCATTCATCCCATATAGCCACAAGGGAGGATCAGGCCTTTGCCACGAGGGTGCACTCTGAATGGATCCTCTGCCACGAGGGTGCACTCTGAATGGATCCTCTGCCACGAGGGTGCACAGTGCAGGGATCTGCTGGTTGAATTGCCACTGCGGTGCACCTTCCTCTTTGGCAAAGGCCTCCTTCCCCTTCTGCCCAGGCTGGAGAGCTCTGCACTGCCAGGAGCTAGTAACATTTAATTCTAGCTGAGATGTTGATGCCTCCATAATTCTGAGAGGGAAGAAAGAAAACCAAACCCAGCTAGGTCTGAGTCGCCTCTGGATCAAGGGGAAGAATTCTGCCTTAAAATGGTTCCATCCAGAGGGTGGGACAAGGGCAGTTTCTGTAGTAATGGGGATTGAATCTGGGCCAGGTTGCCCAGGGAGGCTGTAGCTGCCTCCTCCCTGGGGGTGTTCAAGGCCAGGTTGGATGAGGCCTTGGGCAAGCTGGGCTGGTGGGAGGTGTCCCTGCCCATGGCAGGGGGGTTGGAGGACATCGCATCTAAGGTCCCTTCCAACCTGAGCCATTCTGTGACTCTCTCTACCCAGAGCTCATTCCACCATCCTTGCTGCCTTATTTTCAGGTCCAACAACCCAGGCTGTTGTCCATAGCACCCAAACTGCCCCAGGACTCTTCACCTTCCTCAGTCTCAACTCACAGGTAGAGCTCAGAGCCCTGAGCAATGCAACCCCACCCAACACCCAACAGCAGCCACCTTGCTGCCCTGCAGGAAGGCTGAGCTGACCTTACCAAAGGTGAGCCACCCAACCGACAGCTTGAGATGATGCTGAGGTGATTTACAGTTCATTATGCCAGCATGGTGGGGGGGGGGGGGAAGGGAGGGGGAAGAGAAAGCAAGCCCAAAACAATTACAATCCCATTTCTATTGTCAGAAAAGAACAAATTAAGCTGAGAGCTTTAAAAAAAAAAGGGGGGGGGGAAATTCTTTGATGTGGTCTGAATCACCTGGGCCCATCTGCCAACCCAAACAGCTGCCTCTGCACTCCAGTGCTCCTCATTACAATACTAAATGCTTGATGTCATATTTTGGAGGGTGTGCAGAAGGGAGGGCTTGAAGATTTATGTCCCACATTATCTTGTACAAATCTCATTATCTACAACGGGCTATTAGCGTGCTCTACAAGCATGGCACATAAATCACTGCTCTGCCTTGCTCAGTTGCTTGGCTGGGGTGTAATGTTTTTTCTCTCCTCTTCTCTTTAGCCTTTTTTTTTTTTTTTTAAGGCAGCTTGGTGCTGCTGGCAGAAGCAGGGGAAAAGCATCAGGCTGTGAGAGGAGAGGAAGGGTTACACCTGGTGTTACCTACACCAACCCGCTCCGGAAAGGCAGCCTCCAGCAACAGGTACAGGCGGGCAGGAGGCTGAGGCCACAGGGTACCCCAGGACAGCCACTGTGCTCCTGGGCAGGTGGAGCAGCAGGCAGCTCTGAACTTCACCACCTCCTTCACCAGCTCTAGTTAGAAGGTGAAGAGCAGGACTGTGCTTATGCCAAGCCTACCTTGGCTAGGAGCCACGTTTCTGCCAGGACACAGGAGCCTTGGCTTCAGCTGAAGCTTGAAGGCCAGGGTAATTCTGGCAGGTTGGAATTCATTTGGTATCAATACAAAGGCACAGGCTACACTGGATTGGAGGGGACCCTCCAAGGACATCTTGTCCAACACCACTGGAGGTGGAAGGGATACCTCCAGCTAGAGGAGGCTGCACAGGGACAACAGCCAGCCTCAGCTTCAATGGCTCCAGGGATGGGGCCTCAACCCCAGCCCTGGGCAGCCTGTGCCAGGGTCTCAGCACTCTCCTTGGGCACAACTTCCTCCTGAGGGCCAAGCTCACTCTGCCCTGCTCCAGGTTCAAATCAGTGCCCCTCATCCTATCCCCACAGGCCCTTCTGAACAGTCCCTCCCCAGCCTGCCTGCAGCTCCCCTGCAGATACTGAACTGCAGCTCTAAGGTCTCCCTGGAGCCTTCTCCTCTCCAGGCTGAACAGCCCCAGCCGCTCCCACCTTGTCCCCATGGCAGAGGTTCTTCAGCCCTCTGAGCATCTTTGTGGCCTCCTCTGCACCCTCTTCATCAGCTCCAGATCTCTCTTGTGTTGGGGGCCCCAGAACTGGACACAGCCCTGCAGGTGAGGTCTCCCCAGAGCAGAGCAGAGGGCAGGATCCCCTCTCTCCAGCTCTGGCCACACTGCTTTGGATGCAGCCCAGGCTGCCCTTGGCCTTCTCTGTGCTGCCAGTGCCCTTTGCTGGCTCCTGTCCAGCTTCTCCCCCCCCACCCCCAAGTCCTCTCTGCAGGGCTGCTCTCAATCTCATCCCCCCAGCCTGGATTGGTATGAGGGTTGCCCTGACCTAGGTGCAGGCCCTTGCCCTTGCCTTCTTGAACCTCCTGAGGTTCTCCTGAGCCCAGCTCTGCAGCCTGTCCAGGTGCCTCTGGATGGCTCCCATCCCACCCTTCAGCCTTATCAACCACACCCCTCAGCTTGGTGCCATCTGCATCTGAGGGTGCCCTCAGCCCCTGCCCTGAGTCTCAGAGTAGAAACAACACATCTCCAATGTGTTTCCTGGCTACAAAACATTTTTAGCTCAAACCAGAGAGGTAGCTGGAGAGTCATCTCTTGCCCAGCACATACTGACACCAGGAATGCTGGGAAGGGAAGGGGAGAAAGTCTGAAATGGAAGGAGACTTTTTTTGTGTGCAGATAAAAGCAGTGCTTGGAATGAAAAACACCTTTCAGCCTGATCTTAAGGTCAGCTTATGGCAGCAGCTTCTATGTGGACCACACCAAATTCCACGGTGCTTTTGAGGTAGGACAGTGTTGCACCACTTCCTTCACAGCTGAAGAAACAGGGGCACAGATACCTACCCAAAGTTGGGCAAGAGGTGAAGGAAGAGAAGCAGCATTTCCAAACTCATCTGCACCATCTAGATCCCCATGCAGCAGGTCTCTCTCCTTCTCCTAGCCCTGGATAGATTTGGTCATCTAGAAACCTGCAGCTCTGGGCTCAGTGGAAACTTTGTACCCTGCCAAAAAGGAGCAGTGGCTGTGCAAAGACCTGCAGCACCTCTTGCAGCTGTGGCTTCAGAACGGTGTTTCAGGTCATTCATCCAGAGTCTTTGTGAGAAGACATTGAGTCCAAGGTAGGATAATATCCACAGCTGGCTGAGGATGAGCCAGCTGTGCCCAGGTGGGCAGGAGCCACCAGCAGCCTGGCCTGGATCAGCAGTGGTGGGGCAGCAGGAGCAGGGCAGGGATTGTCCTCCTGCACTCAGCACTGGGAGGCCACACCTGCAGTGCTGGGCTCAGAATCTGGGCCCTCACTGCAAGAAGGACATTGAGGGGCTGGAGAGGGTCCAGAGGAGGGCAAGGAAGCTGGGAAGGGTCTGGAGAACAGGCTGGGGAGGAGCAGCTGAGGGAGCTGGGTGTGTTTAGTGTGCAGACGAGGAGGCTGAAGGGAGACTTCCTTGCTCTCTACAGCTCCCTGAGAGGAGGCTGGAGCCAGGTGGGGGTTGGACTCTGCTCCCTAGTAACGACAGGAAGAGAGGAAATGGCCTCAAGTTGCCCCAGGGGAAGTTTAAGTTGGACACCAGAAGAAATTTGTTGACTGAAAGGGTTCTCAAAGCCTGGCAGAGGCTGCCCAGGGAGGTGGTTGAAGCCCCATCCCTGGAGGTGTTTCACAGACAGGTGGTTCTATGACAATAATCCCTTCTGCTTTACTACTTGCACTGCACTCTTCCAAGCCTGACTTGCAAACCTGAACTGTGCAGCATTCCCCTCACTGCTGGGAAGTGATTATAGCCAGCAGCCCCAGTTCCCAGCTGGGCAGCCAGGCAGAGGCAGGCAAAGCCACTTGCCACAGGCTGCTCTGAGTCAGGAGAGGCCATTCCAGCCTGCTTGCTGCCAACACCCTACCCTGGCACCTGATGAGCAAGCCCTGGGAGCAGCAAGCTTCCCAAAGCCTTCTGCAACTCCCTAATTAACCTTCTGGGGTTCTGTGAACACTTTTTGAAAGACATTCAGAAGCAGCACTTCACTACCTCGGTTTGCTTCCCTTTCTTTCTTTCTAGTTTCTTCTTACTTCACTCCAATGATTCCCACCTCTTTCTCCCTTGGTTCCTCCTTGGGCCTCATGAGTTTTCCCCATTCATTATTGCAGGAGTCACTGCAGGTGTCAATGGAATCAGTCTCAAACAGGTGCTGGAGCAAAATGTTTACATTTAATGTATGGCTGTGTAGCTCCTGCTCCACTTGTTTGGGAAACTAGCTGCACTCCTCCTCCACCATCCCCCTCACCCCTCTCCTTGTCTGAGGTGGGAAAAAGGAGCCAGGCTGACCAAGCAATGCATCTGGTTGTAGTCTACAAAAGAAGACAAAGTCCAAGACTGACCTCTCCCCTCTCAGGTTCCCTTAAAAAGGCCAACCCAAGCTTTCCATCCTCTGTCACTAGTCAGAAAAGGCTGAGCAAGAAGCAGGGAAAGGGCAGCTCAGAGGCACAGAACTGCTCTAGTTGGAAGAGACCTGGAACTGTTAACCCTGCACTACCCACTCACCATTAAACCACATCCATGGGATGGGGACCCCAGCACTTCCCTGGGTGCCTCACAACCCTGCTGCTGGGGAACTTCACAGAATCAGAGTGGCTCAGGGTGGAAGGGACCTCAGAGATATGTACTCCAACCCCTCCCATAGGCAAAGACACTCCTCAACTAGACTCTGCTGCTCAAGGCCTCATCCAGCCTGGCCTTCAACACCCCCAGGCAGGAGGCAGCCACAGCCTCCCTGGGCAACCTGTGCCAGAGTCTCACCAGCCTCCTACTGAAGAACTTCTCCCTCAGCTCCAGTCTGACCCTGCTCTGCCTCAGCTTCAAACCATTCCCCCTTGGCCTGTCTCCAGACACCCTCAGGAGAAGTCCCTCTGCAGCCTTCCTGCAGGATCCCTTCAGCTACTGGGAAGTTGAATTCTTTAACCAGAGCTCTACAAACTGCATCACAGGCACAGCACAGATGCAAGGTTCTGCATCTGGGTCAGGCCAACCCCAGGCACAAATCCAGGCTGGGTGCAGAGTGGGTTGAGAGCAGCCCTGAAGAAAAAGGTTTGGGGGACTGGTTGCTGAGCAGCTCCCCAGGAGCCAACAGTGCTCTCCTGCAGCCCAGCAGGCAGCTGTGTGCTGAGCTGCAGCCAGAGGAGTGTGGGCAGCAGGGCAGGAGAGGGGATTCTGCCCCTGGACTCTGCTCTGCTCAGACCTCACCTCCAATCCTGCCTCCAGTTCTGGTGTCCCCAGCAGAAGAAGGACACAGAGCTGATGGAGTGAGGCCAGAGGAGGCCACAGAGATGATCCAAGGGCTGGAGCAGCTCTGCTGGGAGTACAGGCTGAGGGAGCTGGGGGGGTTCAGCCTGGAGAGAAGACTCCAGGGGGACCTCAGAGCTGCCTTGCAATAGCTGAAGGGATCCTGCAGGAAGGCTGCAGAGGGACTTTTGCTGAGGGTGTCTGGAGACAGGCCAAGGGGGAATGGTTTGAAGCTGAGGCAGAGCAGGGTCAGGCTGGAGCTGAGGAAGAAGCTCTTCAGTAGGAGGGTGGTGAGACTCTGGCACAGGCTGCCCAGGGAGGCTGTGGCTGCCTCCTGTCTGGGGGTGTTCAAGGCCAAGCTGGATGAGGCCTTGAGCAGCAGACTGTAGTTGAGAAGAGCCCATGGCAGGGGGTTGGAGTAGATGAGCTCTGAGGTCCCTTCCAACCTGAGCCATTCTATGACTCTATGATACTGCTGCTAAGCTTACAACCAGGGTCAGTACCCAAAGCTGAAGCCCTGGCAGTACAAAGCTAACACAACCTGGCTCTGTGCCCCTTTCAGGTCACCAACCATCCCCTTCTTCAGATCTGAAGATGATCCCTGTATTCCAACAGACATTTCCAACAGGCACTGGCAGCTCCAAGCTGGCACCAGAAGTTCATTTGTCTTTTCCCAACTCTGTAGCATGAAGAGTTCTTCCAGGACTCATCTGGAGCACTGCTACACAATGATCTCTGCCAGCAGCTCAGCATCTTCACAGCCTGCTCTGACTTGCACCGATTAGTTCAGCTGTTCTGGACATGCTGATCATTTCCCCCAGCCATTCAAGCACAGTTAGCTCCTCTCTGCCTTCAAACATCCTTCTTTTCTCCAGTTCCCTTCCAGCCCTGACTTCATTCCCACGAGACTCCCCCAACCCAAAAGGCAAGCAGTGTGTTGCCTGGAATTGCCATGCAGAAGCTCAGCACACACTCCCTGCCCCCTGTGCCACCCTTGTGCAGTCACTCCCACAAACTTCCTTCATTATTCCACTCTTCCTTCCTTGCTCACCACCCCCTGCCATCAATTGTTTACCTCCTCTGCTCCCACTGGTCCTTTGCTCCCCTGAAGTGCCACCTCCTCAGGGCAGCCCCTCATGGACACAGGACACCCGTGCAAAGCAGCGCTCTGACATCCACTGACACTAAACTTGGTTGAGTCAGGGGTGGGTTCCTCTTCAATCAAACTCCTCCAAACTTGGCTTTGGTTTGGATTTTCTTCAAGGGCAACACAAGGAGAGCAGAAAGCTAAAATCCACAAGACACAGCTGGCAGGTAGCAAAGGGGCCGGATTTCACCATCCCCGCGGCACAACCAACCTGTAATTTTTGCAGCCTTTTCCTCTTGGTTCACTCTGTTTTCTTCATCTTCTTCATTGTCTTCCTCAAAATCGTCTAGATTTCCAATATCAGCTTGTTTCATACTCATCAAACTAGCCAGGCTTTGCATGTCTTCATCCCTATGGAGCACAGTTCAAAGCAGACATTAAAAGGCAGCGTAGCAGCACCCCATCATTAAAAACTCTCCCGACACTCTTCTGCCCTTCTTTGTCTTCAGGGAGCTCAGATCTGACCTTGAAGACAGGGCAAGAACAAAATGAATCAACTCATGGTTATGACTTTCTGGAGGGAAGGCTTTCAACTGATAAAAAGTCTAAAGGGTAAACCCCAATGCTGCCTGCCACTGACAGTCACAGAATCGCAGACCTGTTGAGGTTGGAAGAAACCTTTGAGAGCAGTAAGTCCAGCTGCTCACCCTCAGCTCACAGTCCCACCACTATTGGGGACTCCAAATCTTAGAGCAGGCCAGAGATGCTGGCAAACCTTCATCTGCTCTTTGATAAAGCTGGCAAAGCTTGGTCAGCACTCCTGTCCCTGTGCCACCTGTCCCTGCACTCACTCACCGCTCCCGGCACGGCCACAGACATGCAAACCCCTTTTCCACACCGGGGCAAAGGGAACAACCTGGAAACTCCAGGCCAGCCAGCCTGACCCCTGTGCCTGGCCATGGAGCAGCCCCTCCTGAAGGGGCCACATGGAAATGAAGCAGAGGTGACTGGTGCCTTCACCAAGGGCAGATCCTGCCTGGTGGACTTGGTGCCTTTCTGGGAGGGAGTTTCAGCAGCAGTGGATAAGGGAAGAGCAGCTGATGGCATCTGCCAGGGCTTCTGTAGAGTGTTTGGCACTGCCCCACAGCACATCCTGGTCACCAGCTGGGAAAAGCATGGATGAGAGGGGTGGCCACTGGCTGGGCAAGGAATTGGCTGAAGGGCTGCTCTCGGAGAGTTGTGGGCAAGGGCTCAGGGTCCACATGAAGCCCAGTGACAAGTGGTGGCCCTCAGGGGCTGGTACTGGGACCAGTGCTGGTGAACATCTTTGTCAGAGCCATGGGAAGTGGCACTGAGGCTCCCTCAGGGAGTCTGCAGGTGGCACCAAGCTGTGTGGTGCTGCTGACAGCCTGGAGGGAAGGGATCCATCCAGAGGGATCTGGGCAGGCTGCAGAGCTGGGCCCAAGCCAACCTCAGGAGGTTCAACAGGGCCAAGGGCAAGGTCCTGCAGCTGGGTCAGGGCAATCCCCAGCACAAATCCAGGCTGGGTGAGGAGTGGCAGGAGAGCAGCCTGCAGGAGAAGGCCTTGGGGGTGTCAGTTGGTGACAAAGTCCCCAGGAGCCAGCAGTGGTCACTGGCAGCCCAGCAGGCAGCTGTGTGCTGAGCTGCATCCAGAGCAGGGAGAGCAGCAGCACAGGGAGGGGATTCTGCCCCTCTGCTCTGCTCAGACCCCACCTGCAGCACTGCCTCCAGCTCTGGGGCCCCCAGCACAAGAGGGACCTGGAGCTGCTGGAGAGGGCCCAGAGGAGGCCACAAAGATGATCAGAGGCTGGAGAACCTCTGCTGCCTGGACAGGCTGGGAGAGTTGGGGCTGTTCAACCTGGAGAAGAGAAGGCTCCAGGGAGGTCTCAGAGCAGCCTTCCAATACCTGAAGGGGCTCCAGGAGAGCTGGGGAGGGACTTTTGACAAGGGCTGGGAGTGACAGGACAAGGGACAGTGGCTTTGAGCTGCAAGAGAAGAGATTGAGACTGGAGATGAGGAAGAAATTCTTGGCAGTGAGGGTCCCTTCCAACCATTCCTGATCCACTTCAACCAGACCTCAGTGTGTGTGACTCTGAATCAACCAGCTTTCATCAGTGCTGGCCTCAACCCCCCACTCAGAGCCTAGTTCAGCTGCTTACTGGGTAGGTCATGGATGTTGCTGTTCCAAGGCATCTAGAGCTTCCCAGAGCCTGCCTTTTTCCTTACCATTTTCAGCTGCAAAAGGAATTTAAAGAGGGGTAAAAGAGCTCTTCCTGGAGCAGCAGGTTCCCCATCTACCTGGTTTTGTTGTGCCATTCTCACATTACCATATTCTAGAGATGGAAAGGAGAAGCAAACCAGGATGGAGGACAGGTGAGCCATCCGCCAGCCACATGCAACTGGCAGCCCACTGATAGCTTGAAGGGGACAGAAACTGCAGGACATGCAAAATGAACCTGGGTGCTCTGTCCTCCAAAGGCTGTGGAAACAAGGGACAGAGCCAAGTGTGTGAGGGGGTAGTGATCAGTGCCCAACCCAACTCTTTCCCCAGGAGGCTCTTGTGTTCAACCCCAAATCTTCTGACTACACTCTCTCTCACCTTCTAACTGGTTTTGTCCCCTCATTCTTTGTGAAACTGGTGCAACTGGAGTAGGCTCTCTATCCCACATATCACACCATCACAGAATGGGTTGGAAGGGATCTTCAGAGATCATCCACTTCTACCCCCTCTGCAGGGACACCTCCCACCAGCCCAGCTTGCTCAAGGCCTCATCCAGCCTGGCCTTCAACACCTCCAGCGGGGAGGCAGCCAAAGCCTCCCTGGGCAACCTGTGCCAGTGTCTTCCCACTCTTGTTTCCCTTGCAGTCTGCTGGAGGAAGCCACAGATGGACACCAACATTTGCTGCTGGTGACTTCAGACCTGCAGACATATTTAACCTGCTGTTACTTCAGATGTTTAATGGCAGGGAATAATCTGTTTGCTTCTGAAGAACCAGAAGGCCAAGGGGCTCCTGGGCTGCATTCAGAGGAGTGTGTCCAGCAGATCCAGGGAGGTTCTCCTCCCCCTCTGCTCTGCCCTGCTGAGACCTCACCTGGAATCTTGCATCCAGTTCTGGGCTGCCCAGTTCAGGAGGGACAGGGATCTGCTGGAGGGAGTCCAAGGGAGGCTCCAAGGCTGCTGAAGGGCCTGGAGCACTGCCTGGTGAGGAGAGGCTGAGAGCCCTGGGGCTGTTTAATCTGGAGAGGAGAAGGCTGAGAGGGGATCTGATCAATGTTTATCAATACCTGAGGGCTGGTGGGCAGGAAGGAAGGGACAAGGACAGGCTCTGCTGAGTTGCACCCTGTGATAGGACAGGGAGCAATGAATACAAACCACAGCACAGGAGGTTCCACCTGAACATGAGGAGGAACTTCTTCCCTGTGAGGGTCCCAGAGCCCTGGAGCAGGCTGCCCAGAGAGGTTGTGGAGTCTCCTTCTCTGGAGCCTTTCCAGCCCTGTCTGGCTGTGTTCCTGTGTGACCTGTGCTGGATTCTGTGCTCCTGCTCTGGCAGGGGGCCTGGACTGCAAGATCTCCAGAGGTCCCTTCCAACATCTAACACCCTGTGAGCCTGTGAACATGAGACTAAAACCAGAGTGAGAAAGGAGTTTTAGTCAGCTCAAGAACGAAGTGTGGCAGGGTTGCTGAAGGTTATTCTCCAGTTGTGCCACTCCACATGGAAAGAGCTCCTCAGCCCCAGGATTCTGTGGAAAGCAGCACAGAGCAGGGTGCCCAGGACCAGGGAAACCAAACCACCAAACAACTTACGTTGCTTTTCCTTCCCTCAGGAAAATGCAAGACAAAGAGAACTGCAGGGTGGCAGACACCACCTTCTTAGACAAGGGCTTGAATTTCAGCCTGACATCTGTCTGGGTGGGCATGGGGCTGGCATACTGCTTCATGTTGATGCTGCTGGTGGCCAGAGCTTTCCTGCGGCCAGAGGGAGATTCCTGAAAGCAAAGGAGAAAGAGAAGGGTGGGCAAAGGAGCTGTTAGAAAACAAAACAAACCCCACACTGTGCACATCTGCAGACCACCTTCTTCAAGCACCCAGGCAGCAGGGGATTGCTCTGGGCCTTACTAAAGGCAGAAAGGCCTCTCTCAAACCGGGCCCCGCCGCCACAGGTGGTCTTTGAAGGCTTGCTCAGTGCAATGAATCCCAAAGGTTGTTTAGAATAGAATAGAATAGAATAGAATAGAATAGAATAGAATAGAATAGAATAGAATAGAATAGAATAGACCAGGTTGGAAGAGACCTTCAAGATCATCTCATCCAACCCATCAACCAATCCAACCCACCTAAACAACTAAACCATGGCACCAAGCAAGTCTCCTGAGCACCTCCAGTGATGGTGACTCCACCACCTCCCCAGGCAGCCCATTCCAATGGGCAATCACTCTCTCTGTGGAGAACTTCCTCCTAACCTCCAGCCTAAACCTGCCCTGGCGCAGCCTGAGACTGTGTCCTCTTGTTCTGGTGCTGGCTGCCTGGGAGAAGAGTCCAACCTCTGCCTGGCTACAACCTCCCTTCAGGTAGTTTAGAGAGCAATAAGGTCACCCCTGAGTCACCTTTTCTCCAGGCTAAGCAACCCCAGCTCCCTCAGCCTCTCCTCATAGGGCTTGTGTTCCAAGCCCCTCACCAACTTTGTTGCCCTTCTCTGGACACCTTCCAGCAAGTCAATATCCTTCCTAGACTGAAGGGCGCAGAACTGGACACAGGACTCGAGGTGTGGCCTAACCAGTGCAGTGTAGAGGGGCAGAATGACCTCCCTGCTCCTGCTGGCCACACTGTTCCTGATGCAGGCCAGGATGCCATTGGCCCTCTTGGCTGCCTGGGCACACTGGCTCATGTTCAGCCTCCCATCAACCAGCACCCCCAGGTCCCTCTCTGCCTGGCCGCTCTCCAGCCACTCTGACCCCAGCCTGTAGCACTGCATGGGGTTGCTGTGGCCAATGTGCAGAACCTGGCACTTGGATGTGTTCAGTCTCCTGCCCTTGGCCTCTGCCCATCTGTCCAGCCTGTCGAGGTCCCTCTGCAAAGCCTCTCTGCCCTCCAGCAGATCAACTCCTGCCCCCAGCTTGGTGTCGTCCGCAAATTTACTGATGATGGACTCAATGCCCTCATCCAGATCATCAATAAAGATGTTGAAGAGCATGGGGCCCAGCACTGATCCCTGGGGCACACCACTAGTGACTGGCTGCCAGCTGGATGTGGCACCATTCACCACCACTCCCTGGGCTCAGCCCTCCAGCCAGTTCCTGACCCAGCACGGTGTGCTCCTGTCCAAGCCATGTTTGTTGTGAGCCAGAGGAGGCCCCAGGTGTTTATGGCTTCAGCTTGTGCTAGCAGCCACAGCACACATCCACATGGCAAGCAGGAAGATCTGGAAGATCTCTTCACTCCTGACAGCACACTGGAATAGTATTGTCCAGGCTTTGACAGCCCTAAGCAAGGACTTCCAGCCTCTGGAAGCCATGAGCTCTGGTTCAGTGATTATTTCTTTAAGGAGTCCTTTCCAACCCTTAGCACTCTGTGATTCTGAGGGCTATGAGGTCATCAAAGCAACATTTTGAACTGTTCTCTGTGGTCAGTGCTGCAGTGCAATCACAGAATTACAGAATCATTTGGGTTGGAAAAGCCCTTTGAGATCCTCCAGCCCAACCAGTCTCTCATTCTGCCAAGGCTGGGGCTGAGCCATGGCCCTCAGCACCACAGCTCTGCCTCCTTCAAACACCTCCAGGGACAGGCATTCGAATAACCACATCCCTGGGCAGCCTCTGCCCTCTCAGTGAAGAAGTTTCTTCTCATTTCCAACCTAAACTTCCCCTGGAACAACTTGAGGCCATTTCCTCTCCTCCTATCACTTGCTCCTACAGAGAAGAGTCCAACCCCCCACCTGCTCCAGCCTCCTCTCAGGGAGCTGTAGAGAGCAATGAGGTCTCCCCTCAGCCTCCTCTTCCCCAAACTAAACACCCCCAGCTCCCTCAGCTGCTCCTCCCCAGCCCTCTTCTCCAGACCCTTCCCCAGCTTCCTTGGCTTCCTCTGGACCCTCTCCAGCCCCTCAATGTCCTTCTTGTAGTGAGGGCCCCAGAACTGAGCCCAGGACTCCAGGTGTGGCCTCCCCAGTGTATGTATAACGTCAGAACATGTTTAGAAGCACTAAGGCTGACAAGGCTTCCAAAGATATTGATAAACATTTTGTGAGGGGCTAAAAAAACCCCAAACCAGAGAAAAGCAAAAACAGAGAAATGAGACAGACAAAAGCTTCAGTTGTACCTCCCAGCTTCACAGGTTGCATTGGGATGGAAGAGAGCCTCCAAGGGCATCTTGTCCAACCCCCCCGCACTCAGCAGGGACACCTCCAGCTAGAGCAGGCCGCTCAGGGCCACAGCAAGTGTGACCAATTCAAAAGCCTATCTCAAGGACAAGGTGGTGCTCAGAGTTTCACAATCCAGACAAATTAAACTAAAACTCCCCAGAGAGTCTTGTTGCACCTAACAGCAGCAGCAGCTGCAGCAAAGGAATGGCTGCGTGCAGCATCACAAAAGGAAACCAAAGCACAGCTCTCCTGTACCTCTTCTGAAGAACACCCTCCCAAGCAGCCTACATCCTCCTGTGGCTGGTGAACAAAGGACACTAATTCAATCAGGACATTCAAGCATCCTTTCTCCAAGCACTCGACAGAAGGAGCCAGGCTGTGACGTGCCACCCCCAAAGAATTACCTTGTCTCACCAACTGCCCTTATCTGGCAGATTATGCACAGCAATATTCTCCAGAACTAGCAGTGCATGGAGATACCTCGGGAATGAATTGCAGAAATGCAGCAAACACTCCAGAAGGATTTAGGGGCCTCTCAGAAGAAATACTTCAGAATATGCAAATGGCCTCAGCTGAAGCAGGCAGAGCAGAGGCGGCTGCAGCAAACAATGCCTGCGCTCCTGCCCCGCGCCGCTCCTGCCCCTTGCAGTCTTGCCCCCGGCACTCCTGCCCCCTGCCGCTCCTGACCCCTGTACTCCTGCCCCCTTCATTCCTGCCCCTGCAATCCTCCCCCCTGCACTCCTGCCCCCTGAGCTCCTCCCCCTGCCGCTCCTGCACTCCTGTCCCCTGCCCTCCTGCCCCCCTGCGCTCCTGCCCCTGGAACCCCTGCCACCGGCACTCCTGCCCTCTGGCACCCTTGCTGCCCACAACTCCTGCTCCCTGCACTCCTGCCCCCTGCCCCCCACTGCTCCTGCTCCCTGCACTCCTTCCCCCTGCACCCTGCCCTCTGTACCCCTGCCCCCTGCACTCCTGCCCCCTGCACCCTACACTCCTAACCCTGCACTCCTGCCCCCCTGCACCACTGCCCCCTGCACTCTTGCTCCCTACACCCTTGCACTCCTGCCCCCCTGCACCACTGCCCCCTGCACTCTTGCTCCCTACACCCTTGCACTCCTGCCCCCTACACCCTTGCACTCCTGCCCCCCTGTACCACTGCCCCCTGCACTCTTGCTCCCTACACCCTTGCACTCCTGCCCCCCTGCACCACTGCCCCCTGCACCCCTGCAGCACTGCCTGGTGAGTAGGGGCTGTTTAATCTGGAGAGGAAAAGACTAAGAGGGGATCTGATCAATGTCTACCAACAGCTGAGGGCTGGGAGCCCAGAAGGAAGGGACAGGGACAGCCTCTGCTCACTTATGCCCTACGAAAGAACAAGGGGGAATGGATACAAACTCCAGCACAGGAAGTTCCACCTCAGCATGGGGAGGAACTTCTTCCCTGTGAGGGTCCCAGAGCCCTGGAGCAGGCTGCCCAGAGAGGTTGTGGAGTCTCCTTCTCTGGGCCTTTCCAGCCCTGTCTGGCTGTGTTCCTGTGTGAGCTGTGCTGAATTCTATGGGCCTGCTCTGGCAGGGGGCTTGGACTGGAGGATCTCCAGAGGTCCCTTCCAACCCCTAACATCCTGTGAGCCTGTGTGATCAGGGAGCTCCAGTTGTGGCACAGATATGAACAGCAAGGAGCTGCTCTGCTGCCCTACCTGGAGGACAACCAAACAGTGCCACACACCACACCTGCGGCCGGTGGTACCGCGGCGCTGGGCACCAAGCAGCAGGAGAGACACTTAGCAGCTAGCTCCTTCTGGGTGTGCTCCAGGAGGCTGCACCTTGACCTGAGTGAATCAACACAGAACCACACAGTGGGGCAGGGGGTTGAAGGAACCTCCAGAGATCACCCAGCCCAACCCCCCTGCCACAGCAGGGTCACCCAGAGCAGGGCACACGGGAACACATCCAGGTGGGCTTGGAAAGTCACCACAGAAGGAGGCTGCACAACCTCTCTGGGCAGCCTGCTCCAGGCCTCCAGCAGCCTCACACCAAAGAAGCTTCTCCTCATGTTGAGGTGGAACCTCCTGGGTTCCTGCTTGTATATAAATGTGCAATAGTGACTTGAATCACAACAAAGATTTGTTTCACAAAGCTCAAGTCTCAATGCTGAACACTGTGTGAAAATGCTGCTCAAGGCAAACTGAAAGAAACTTTGCTTAAAACTCTTCTCCTTTTCTGGTTTGTTTTTTTCCATAGACATTCAGGCTGGAGAAGCCCTCTGAAATCATCCAGTCTAACCACCAACCCAACACCACCATGGCCTCTAAACCACGGCCCCACGTGCCATGACCACAGGTTTCATGAACACCTCCAGGGTTGAAGACTCCACCACCTCCCTGGGCAGCCTCTGCCAATGCCTGACCACTCTTGCAGCAAAGAAATTTTCCCTCATCCCCAATCTAACCCTTCCTGGCACAACTTCAGGCCATTTCCTCTCTTGCCATCACTTGTTCCTAGAGAGAAGAGCCCAACCCCCACCTGGCTCCAGCCTCCTCTCAGGGAGCTGTAGAGAGCAAGGAGGTCTCCCCTCAGCCTCCTCTTCTCCACACTAAGCACCCCCAGCTCCCTCAGCTGCTCTTCCCCAGCCCTATTCTCCAGACTCTGCTTCTTTGAAGCATCTTTAGAGAGAGCTGGCAGGCATAAAGTGCCTTGCAGGTACTCATGCATGGTACAAACTGCTGGCCAGGTCAGCCCTTGGGCTCCTCTGCCACACTGAAAGGAAGAACTGGAAATAAGAAAACCTCTTGAAGCCACCTGGACAATATGCAATGGGTCCAAGTCCCACCAGGAGGTTTCATGTCAGTGCTGGAATAACCTCTCCAGGCACGTGCTAGAGTCCCCCCATCAGGGGAGGTTTTCATGCTGTGACTGGACAGGGGTAAAACACATCCAGGCACCTTCCCATCAAAGGCTGAAGCAGATGATCTGTCCAGGTAGCTTCCAATCTAACTTGTTCTGCAGCTGCACCATTCTAACCTGAATATGCCCTCCCCTGCAGCCAAGCAAAAGCAAACAAGTTAGGAACAGGTTCTGCACCAGGAGGCTGCTGGAACACTGCAACAGGTTGCTCAGGGAGGTGGTTGAGGCCCCATCCCTGGAGATGTTCAGGGTGAGGCTGGACAGGGCTCTGGCAACCTGACCTAGTGGAGGATGTCCCTGCTGAGTGCAGGGGGGTTGGACTGGATGAGCTTTGGAAGTGCCTTCCAGCCCAGCCCATTCTGTGAGATTCTGCGTGAAGCCATTCCAGTCAAGGGCTGCAGTGACCAGGAAACATTTGTCACGCTTTGGGCTGACTCTTTCACTCAGGTCAGAGGAGCTTATGCTTGGAGAAAAAACCCAACCACAGAGTTACCGAATCATTTGGGTTGGAAAAGCCCTTCAAGCTCTCCCAGCCCAACCATTCTCTAGCTCTGCCAAGGCTGGGGCAGAACCATGGCCCTCAGCACCACAGCTCTGCCTCTCAAACACCTCCAGGGATGGGCATTCAACCACCTCCCTGGGCAGCCTCTGCCAGGCTTTGAGAACCCTTTCAGCCAAGAATTTCTTTTAATGTCCAACTTAAGCCTTCCCTGGGGCAACTTGAGGCCATTTCCTCTCCTCCTATCATTTGTTAATAAAGAGACCACCCCCCACCTGGCTCCAACCTCATTTCAGGGAGTTGTAGAGAGCCAGAGGGTCTCCCCTCAGCCTCCCCTCCTCCAGCAAGTCTCTCTTAGCTGTTGTGAAGATCTCCACCCTGGTACCACAGCTGTCCTTCCTGAAACTGCAGTCAGCAGCCTCGCATGAAGAGGAAGACTCTTTGGCTGTTCACTATTCCAACTTTGTCTTTGTCCAACTATTCCAACAATTAACCTTTCTTAATTAAAGAAAAATGCTGCTTTTTGTCACTGCTTAAGGAAGTCATGGCAATGTTGTCATCAACTCCCCTTCACCAATTAAAACACCAAAACAGATCAAGTAGCTCTCCACCTGTGCAAAAAAGATCTCAGACGGAACTAATCATGGCCATGGGTGTCAGCTTCCAGCCCTGAAGAAAGAGGCTTGGGGGTGTTGGTTGCTGAACGGCTCCCCAGGAGCCAGCAGTGCCCTCCTGCAGCCCAGCAGGCAGCTGTGTGCTGAGCTGCAGCCAGAGGAGTGTGTGCAGCAGGGCAAGAGAGGGGATTTTGCCCCTGGACTCTGCTCTGCTCAGACCTCACCTCCAATCCTGCCTCCAGTTCTGGTGTCCCCATCAGCAGAAGGACACAGAGCTGCTGGAGAGAGGCCAGAGAAGGCCACAAAGATGAGCCAAGGGCTGGAGCAGCTCTGCTGTGAGCACAGGCTGAGGGAGCTGGGGGGTTCAGCCTGGAGAAGAGAAGGCTCCAGGGGGACCTCAGAGCTGCCTTGCAATAGCTGAAGGGATCCTGCAGGAAGACTGCAGAGGGACTTTTGCTGAGGGTATCTAGAGACAGGCCAAGGGGGAATGGTCTGAAGCTGAGGCAGAGCAGGGTTAGACTGGAGCTGAGGAAGAAGTTCTTCTGCAGAAGGCTGGTGAGACTCTGGAACAGGCTGCCCAGGGAGGCTGTGGCCTCCTCCCTGGGGGTGTTGAGGGCCAGGTTGGATGAGACCTGGAGCAGCAGACTGTTGTTGAGAAGTGCCCATGGCAGGGGGTTGGAGTAGATGAGCTCTGAGGTCCTTTCCAACCTGTGAGGATTTCTTTCTGTAGTTACCAACAGCTCAGGGCTGTTTAACTTCATCCTGCAGGAGGAAGACACCACATTCTGAGGAGGTCCCTCGGGGAGCTCTCGTAGGGAACACAAAGTCAAAGCAAAACCCAGCACTCAAGGTGTGGCCTCCCCAGTGCTGAGTGCAGTGGGAACCAGCCTTGGTTCTGCTGCTCACACCATTGCTGATCCAGGCCAGGATGCTCTGTTTTTAGGAGCTGCCTTTTGAAGTGGCTGCTCAGAGGGGTTGGAACAAGATGATCTCTAAGGTGCCTTCCCCCGGGGATGATGACTGGGTCCTCTTTTGGTCTTTTTCTTCACCAATAAATCGGACAAGGTCACTGATGACACCAAAGTGGGAGGGGTGGCTGACACCCCTCAGGTTGGGCTGTCACCCAACGAGATCTGGACAGGCTGAGAGCTGGATGAAGGGACCCTCATGAACTTCAATAACAAGTGCAGAGTCTGCACCTTGGGAGGAAAACCAGTAGGCACCAGTACAGATCATCCTGATGGGAAGCAGCTCCATGGAGAAAGACCTTGGAGCCCTGGTGGGCAGCAAGTTCTGCATGGGACAGCAATGTGCCCTTGTGGCCAAGAGGGCCAAGGGCATCCTGGGGTGCAGCAGGGCTAGGGAGGTTCTCCTACCCCTCTGCTCTGCCCTGCTGACACCACACCTGGGATGCTGTGTCCAATTCTGGGCTCCCCAGTTCAAGAGAGACAGACACCTGATGGAGAGAATCCAACAGAACTAGGAGGATGATGAAGGGACTGGAGCATCTCTGCTGTGAAGAAAGAGCGCGAGCCCTGGGGTTGTTTAGTCTGGAGAAGAGAAGGCCGAGAGAAGATCTGATCAATGTCTATCAATATCTAAGGGGTGGGGGTCAGGATGAAGGTTCCAGGCTCTCTTTGGTGGTGCCCAGTGACAGGACAAGGCACAACAGGTCCAAGCTGGAACCCAGGAGGTTCCACCTCAACATGAGGAGAAACTTCTTTGGTGTGAGGCTGCTGAAGGCCTGGAGCAGGCTCTGGCAGGAGGTTGGATTGGATGACTTTGGGAGGTCCCTTCCAACACCCACCCCTCTGGTTCCAACCTGACCTATGCTATGAAGCCATGCAGAGCCCCCAGAGGTGAGCAGAGTTTCATGAGGAGCATTCCGCTGCACTCCAGGGAATAAAATAATGAGAGCTGTACTTCCTAGCTGCAATCACCCATGGAGAGGAACAAGTCCTGAGGATTTTGCCTTCCTCTAGTTTCAGCATTAAAGAGAGAATGTTTTGGAGGAAAGATGTCCTCTGGCACCACCCCACCCCCACAGCAGAGGAAAGGGGGAAGCTGTCCCTCTCCCATCGCTGGATGCCAAGCCCACCGGCTGAGCTGCAGGCACCCCCTTGCTGAGATGGAAAGATCACTGCTTCACTGGCAGAGCAAAATGGATCACTACAGAATTTAATTTGGGAGAGGATAGAGCAATTAAATGCTAAAATAGACAAGCTAGGGGAGCTCTCTCAACTGGAGAGAGCAAATTAGAAACTATGTCAGTTAAAGTCGGGGGGACCAGATGCAGGCAGCACCACCTGGGATGAAAAACCTGTTTTAAAAGCAAAGAATGGTTGAAGGTCTCCAAGAGGATGATTGGGAATTAGGCTGCATTGGAATGGAGAATCTCATCTTTGAAACAATTCTGCACCCCACCAGCAAAGTCCAAGCTGCAGGCATGAGGGCTGGGGCGGAAAGGGAAACTACAGAAAGGTTGAAGCAGCTGCAATGACGATGATGGAGATAGAGATTGGTGATGCTCAGGGTGAGCCCTGTCCTCATGAGAGCCTGAGCCATGTATTACAGGATGCCTCATGAGGGTAATGTCCTTGGTTTAGCTGAGAGGCACCTTCAAACACACCAACATGGCACCTGGACGCCAGCCCCCGGCAGCCTGGAGAAGGACCTGGGAGTGCTGACTCAACATGAGCCAGCGGTGGGCTCAGGTGGCCAAGAAAGACAATGGCATCCTGGCTTCCATCAGCAACAGTCTGGCCAGCAGCTCCAGGGATGGGGTGGCCACACTTCAAATACTGTGGGCCCCTCATGCCACTTGCCCTTGTTGAATTTCAGGAGGTTTCTCCTCCCCCAGCTCCCCAGCCTGTACAGGTCGTGATCACAGAATCACAGTATCACCAAGGTTGGAAGAGACCTCAAAGACCATCAAGTCCAACCTGCCACCACAGACCTCAGGACTAGACCATGGCACCAAGTGCCACATCCAATCTCCTCTTGAACACCTCCAGGGATGGTGACTCCACCACCTCCCTGGGCAGCACATTCCACTGGCTAACAACTCTGTGAAGAACTTTCTCCTCACCTCCAGCCTAAACCTCCCCTGGAACAGCTTGAGACTGTGTCCTCTGGTTCTGGTGCTGGGTGCCTGGAAGAAGAGACCAATTCCCTCCTGGCTACAAGCACCCTTCAGGTAGCTGTAGACAGCAATGAGGTCTCCTCTGAGCCTCCTCTTCTCCAGGCTAAACAACCCCAGCTCCCTCAGCCTCTCCTCACAGGGCTGTGCTCCAGACCCCTCCCCAGCCTTGTTGCCCTTCTCTGGACACGTTCAAGTGTCTCAATGTCCTTCTTAAACTGAGGGGCCCAGAACTGGACACAGGACTCAAGGTGTGGCCTAACCAGTGCAGAGTACAGGGGCACAATGACCTCCCTGCTCCTGCTGGCCACACTGTTCTTGATGCAGGCCAGGATGCCATTGGCCTTCTAGGCCACTTGGGCACACTGCTGCCTCATGTTTAGGTGGCTGTCAATCAGCACCCCCAGGTCCATTCACTGTGGGCTTCAGATGGGAAAAGCCCCTCTGCTTCTCACAGCTGCTTCTCACTCTCCATTCTAGGCTCTGAATTTCCATAGTCTCTCTTGGTGGCACTTCAAGACAAAGACACAAAATCATTGACATCAAAAAGGGGGAGGCTGAAACAACACTGCAGGCCCAGCAGTCAATATTGAATGTCATTTAGATATCATATTAAGAGTAGAAATCACAGAGTGTTAGGGGTTGGAAGGGACCTCCAGAGATCATCCAGCCCAACCCCCCTGCCACAGCAGGGTCACCCAGGGCAGGGCACCCAGAAACACATCCAGGTGGGCTTGGAAAGTCCCCAGAGGAGGAGACTCCACACCCTCTCTGGGCAGCCTGCTCCAGGCCTCCAGCAGCCTCACACCAAAGAATTTTCTCCTCATGTTGAGGTGGAACCTCCTGGGTTCCAGCTTGGACCTGTCGTGCCTTGTCCTGTCCCTGGGCACCACCAAACAGAGCCTGGAACCTTCATCCTGACCCCCACCTCTTAGACATTGATCAGAACCCCTCTCAAGCCTTTTCTTTTCAAGACTAAACAGCCCCAGGACTCTCAGCCTTTCCTCACAGCAGAGATGTTCCAGTCCCTTCATCACCCTTGTAGCCTCCACTGAACTCTCCAGCAGCTCCCTGACTCTCTCTCTCATTGAAAGGTCTCTAGCTCTGTACACCAGGCTGGGCCTACCTACAATCCTTGTTCTGAGGAAACCAAGGCTGGCTGGGAAGACACAGGAGAGACAGAGCCCAGCACTAGCTGCAGATCATTTAAACAGAGTCCCCAGTGCACAGCCAGCACTCAGCTCTTTTGCCATCTCCCACAAGGAAGCACCTGTGAGGTAACATCCACTTGAGGTAAAGAAGGAACAAGGGCAAAAGATTAACTGCTCCAGGGACCTTCCACACTTCCACACACCTTCCCAGAACAGATTTAAGATGACATCTAACATTGCCTAGCTTGGATAAAACCTGTTTCAATGGGCTCTATAAAATACCAGGGTGTCATCAACCAGCTGTTAGGACCTGAGAGAAGTTTCAAAGGATGAAGACACAACACAAAATGAGATCAAATTGCAAGGCTGATGACACAGAAAAGCCTTCAGCAGTGTCAAGCTCTTAGCTGATATTGCTTCTGTGCTGAACATGGGGCCTTAGCCTGAACCAATCACACACAGCATCACAGAGTGCTAGGGGCTGGAAGGGATCTCCAGAGATCACCCAGCCCAAGCCCCCTGCCAGAGCAGGGGCACCCAGGGCAGGACACACAGGAACACAGCTAGGTGAGGTTGGAAAGGCTCCAGAGAAGGAGACTCCACAACCTCTCTGGGCAGCCTGCTCCAGCACCCTCACACTGACAAAGTTTCCCCTTCTCTTCCCTCCTGTGGCACCTCCTCTGCTCCAGCTTGCCCCCAGTGCCCCTTGTGCTGTCCTTGGACAGCCCTGAGCAGAGCCTGGCTCCATCCTCCCCACACTGCCCTGCACATCTTTATCCCCAGCAATGAGGGCAGCCCTCAGGCTCCTCTGCTCCAAGCCCCAGAGCTCCCTCAGCCTGGCCTCACAGGGAGATGTTCCACTGCCTGCAGCAGCTCTGGGGCTCTGTGCTGGACTCTCTCAAGCAGCTCCCTGAGGTCCTTCCTGAACTGAGGAGCCCAGGACTGGACACAATATTCCAGATGTGGCCTCACCTCAGCAGGGCAGACGAGAGAAGGAGGAGAACCTCTCTTGACGTACTCTCCACAGCCCTTGTAACTCACCCCAGGATGCCCTTGGCCTTCCTGGCCACCAGGGCACCTTGCTGGCTCCTGGGCATCCTTCTGTCCACCAGGACCCCCAGGTCCCTTTGCTGCTCTCCAGCAGGTTAGTTCCGAGCTGATAATGGTCCCTGGGGTTGTTCTTCCCCAGATGCCAGACTCTACCCTGGCCCTTGCTGGGTTTCATTCCTTTTCTCCCCATCCAGCTCTCAGCCTGTCCAGCTGTGGCTGGATGGCAGCACAGCCTGAGGGCTGTCCCCACTGCTCCCAGTTAATGCCCAGTGGCTGGGTGCTGAGCAGTGATGCTCACACAGCCCCTGCTCTCTTTGTCAGAAACAGAGACCTTGGGACAAATTTTTTACCAGCCTTAGGAGAGCTCAGGTTTGGACCGAAAGGCCAAAGCAAAGCAGCATGATGCAGTCCAAAGGAGGGTCCCAGACATTACTGCAGCACCAAAGCATCTCCATTGGTAAATTTACGACTGTGGGTTTGTCACTCTCTTCCCTCTCTCTGACTGCAGAGTTCCTGAACCTGTTGGTAGAGACAATGGTTTGCAAGTGGAGCAGGGCAGATTGAGGTTGGCCCTCAGGAGGAAGTTGTGCCCAAGGAGAGTGCTGAGACCCTGGCACAGGCTGCCCAGGGCTGGGCTTGAGGCCCCACCCCTGGAGCCACTGAAGCTGAGGCTGGCTGTGTCCCTGTGCAGCCTGCTCCAGCTGGAGGTGTCCCTGCTGAGTGCAGGGGGTTGGACAAGGTGCCTTTTGAAGGTCCTTTCCAACCCTATGCAATCCATGAATCTGTGATCATGGAGAAGTGGAAGGTATCTGCAAGTGTGCAAGCATCAGAGGCAAAGGAGGCCAAGGGGAGACCCTCTGGCTCTCTACAACCCCCTGAAAGGAGGCTGGATCCAGGAGGGGCTTGGTCTCTTCTCCCTAAGAACAAGTGATAGGAGAGAGGAAATGGCCTCGAGTTGCACGAGGGAAAGTTTAGGTTGGGGATGATAAGAAACTCTTCTCTCTCACTGGATTTCCCAGCTGCCAGCCTGGAGGACCTGCTGCAAGAGCATCCTGACTCTTGCAGCGCCATGGCTGTGCCACCAAGCCCAACCTTCCCTCTGGAGGAGCCAAGAGACTGTCCTCTTATACAGCTGCCTTGCCCATGCCACTTCATTGCTATTTCTTTTACCCCGACCTGCAGCTCACTTCCAGGGACAAAACCTGGCTGAGCCACCTCCCAGGAGGCAAAGCTCCCGCGGGCTGGGATCTGAGAGCGGGACGGTTTGCAAGGGATGGCTACTGCCTGCAGCGCTCCCCCCTGCAGAGCAGAGGAAGGCAAACCGCGGGCTGAACGCCTGGAGCTGGCCCCTGCCACAGCCCCGAGGAGTCTCCAGCCCCTGAGACAGGCGGGAAGAAGCAGAGGGGAGGTGAATCAGCAGGGGTGAAAGGGAGGCAGCTGAGAAGGAAGATCCGTGTGAGGCTAGGTCAGAGGCGTGCTGGCGCACGTCAGGCACCTCACCCGGCACACCCTGCGCACACACGGCCCGGGCGGCAGGCACGGCTGCGGATTTTCTCCCTCTTTTTACAGACAACGACACATTCTCACCAGCACAGGCAAACACAAAGCAACCCCAAAACCGAAGCTCTGCAGAAAACAGCAGCCTCAACTGGCTTTTTTTTCCCCCACAGCCCACCTCGGGCCCTCCAAATGGAGGCTGACTGCTAAATGGATTTCTTCTAACTTTGCACTTAGAAGTAAAATTCACCTCAAGGCTGACAAGCATAAAAAATTGCAGTCGAATGGCTGATTTGGTTATTTCTCTGGTAGTGTTTTTTTTTCCCCCTCTTCCCTCCCAAGCTGCAATAGCCTGAAAACAGGGGCTTGTAATGAAGCTGCCCCATCAAGCAGAACCACGCTGTCACTAGAGCAACACAATCATATTGCCTGTGCAAAGAAGCAATGCATTTAACATTTCCCTCACTGTGGATTATCTGTTAGCTGGGTTTGTCACAGACGTCTGTGGCAGGTCCCTGCAGCACTCATGAATATGTGGCACAGGCAGACAAGAATCCGTCCCCCTTTGCTTCAGCACTAATGCCTAGCAAGAGCTAAAGGGTGAGTGACAGGAGGCTGCAGCCAGGCTCTTCTCAGTGGTGCCCAGGGACAGGACAAGGGGCAGTCGGCACAGACTGGAAGCCAGGCCATGCCACAGGAGCAGGAGGAACAGATTCTTCCCTGGGAGGGAGGCAGAGCACTGGGACAGGCTCTGAGAGAGGTTGTGGAGTCTCCATCTCTGGAGGCATTCCAGACCCACCTGGATGTGTTCCTGTGTGACTGAATCTCTGGAGGCATTCCAGACCCACCTGGATGCGTTCCTGCGTGACTGACCCTAGGTGCCCCTGCTCTAGCAGGGGAGTTGGACTCGGTGCCCTCCAAAGGTCCCTTACACCCCCTGCCTTCTGGCATCTCTGTGTGTGTGAGACTTTGGCCAACACCTTTAAAACCTCCTCCCTTCTCCTACCTTTGGTTTCAGCTCAATGCTGTTAACTATCAAGAAGCAGAAGTGCCAGAGGCAGCCCCCTCCTAGCTCCCCAGCACCACTCCCCAGTCCCATCCCAGCTTCCCTTCTCCTGTGCTGCTTCTCTGGGGAAAGGGAAAAAAAACCCAACACAAACAACAACAACAAAAAAAGAGAAGCTCTTGTCAAACCCAGATTTCATTTTTTCCTTTCTCTTCTGTGTATGCACAAATTAGTTCTGGATGATTAACAAAGCATTCATTCTTTTCTTTGCTTTGGCTGAGACTTGATCTGTGCTCCATTGATGGGAGGGAAGCACTTCATTTGGTGTTGATTAAATATGAAAACACTCTGCTGTTGATAAAAAAGATGCTGACAAAAGATGCATGTTCTGGGGCTAACCTTGCCTGAAACGAGTTTGTCTGGATTTTTAATTGCTAAAAACCTGATTTCCAGCCTCCCCCTCCCCCTTCCATTTCTTTTGCCTCCTTCCCAACGAGTGCTGGCCAACAAGAGTTGGATGGCCCAAAGCAATCTGCTTGCAGTCTTAACCCAACAGCAAAAAATGATCTTAGACAATACAAAGGTATCCTCAGATTCTGCCCTGACTTCTTTAACCAAACTCTGCATTGTAAATCACCAACAAACATTAAACAAAAAGAGACAGGGATGGGCAGGAATTCCTAACTGTGGGATTCTTCTGCTGCTGCAGCCCGCCCTGGATCAGCAGTGGTGTGGGCAGCAGGAGCAGGGCAGGGATTGTCCTCCTGCACTCAGCACTGGGGAGGCCACACCTGCAGTGCTGGGCTCAGTTCTGGGGCCCTCACTACAGAAGGACATTGAGGGGCTGCAGAGAGTCCAGAGAAGGGCAGGGAAGCTGGGGAAGGGTCTGGAGAAGAGGGCTGGGGACAAACAGCTGAAGGACCTGGGGGTGTTTTGTGGGGAGAAGAGGAGGCTGAGGGGAGACCTCATTGCTCTCTACAGCTCCCTGAGAGGAGGCTGGAGCCAGGTGGGGGTTGGACTCTCCTCCCTAGTGATAGGAGAAGAGGAAGTAGCCTCAAGTTGCACCAGGGGAGGGTTAGGTTGAATATGAGGAAAAGTTTCTTTGCTGCAAGAGTGGTTAGGGATTGGCACAGGCTGCCCAGGGAGGTGGTGGAGTCTCCATCCCTAGTGAAACATGTGAACATGACACTTTGGGACATGGTATAATGGGAATGGTGGTGCTGGGCTGATGGGTCAGACCTGATGATCTTGGAGGGCTTTTCCAACCTTATTGTTTGATTATTCTATGATAAAATACAGTGACAATAAAGGTGTACTGGAGATGCCTCATGGAAACCTCTAGCCAGTTGTAACTGACAGGATACCAGGATACCAGGTGGGTCAATCATAGAATCATAGAACTGACAGGGTTGGAAGAGACCTCAAGGATCAGCCAGCTCCAACACCCCTGCCATGGGCAGGGACACCTCACACTGCAGCAGGTTGCTCACAGCCACAGCCAGCCTGGCCTGAAAAACCTCCAAGCAGGAGGCTTCCACCACCTCCCTGGGCAACCTGTGCCAGTCTCTCACCACCCTCATGGGCAACAACTTCTTCCTAACATCCAACCTGAAATCTCCCCACTTCTAGTTTTGCTCCATTCCCCCCAGTCCTATCACTCCCTGACACCCTCAAAAGTCCCTCCCCAGCTTTCTTGGAGCCCTCTTCAGATCCTGCAAGGCCACAAGAAGGTCTCCTGGGAGCCTTCTCCTCTCCAGACTGCACAACTCCAACTCTCTCAGGCTGTCCTCATAGGAGAGCAGCTCCAGCCCTCTGCTCATCCTTGTGGCCCTGCTCTGGGCGTGTCCCAGCACATCCAGATCCTTCCTGTAATAGGGGCTCCAGAACTAGAAATGCTGACCTAGAAGCCTCCTCAGCCCTCCAACTCCATTAATTAGTGTAATACAGTGACAGCAAACCCCATTCATACTTCAGTGCAGGAAGGTCCTTACCTGCAAGCATCCCTTCTTGTGTAATCAAATCAAGTTAGAGGAAGCCATACAGCTAAAGATCTTGTGAACCCAGGAGCAAATGATCATCAACAGATGACATTGGTGTAGGAGGAGGTCTGGCCCCCATGACTTCCAAAGCCACAGCTCTCAGCCAGGCAACGTGGTTTCAATCTTTTCCAAACATCCAGCAAAGATCAAAGGTATCACACCTCAGCAAAGCCTCCAGTGATGCCTTTGTGCCACAGAAGTTCAGTGTCTTTCTTGAACAAAGCAGGAACTTGGGAGTGTCCATCTGCCTACTAAGGACAGAGTCCCACCAGCCCATGAAACCACCACCAGCCCAAAGGAAGGGCATCTCCATGCAAGCTGGGTTTAGAGAGGATGGCTACTGATCCACACAGAAGGAAGTGATTCCTTGGGGTGCACCTGAAATGCTGCAGTGATGGATAGGAGGACAGGAGGGGAGGAGAAGACTCAGAGAGTGACCTGGGGGTGTTGGTTTAAAGTCTATTAAATATAAGCCAGCATATGCCCAGGTGGTCAAGAATGGCATCCTGGCTTGGGTTGGAACCAGGGTGGGCAGCAGGGACAGGAGGTGACCATCCCCCTGTGCTCAGCACTAGGGAGGCCACACCTCAAGTGCTGTGTTCAGCTCTGGGCCCTCACTGCAGGAAGGACACTGAGGGGCTGCAGCCTGTCCAGAGCAGGGCAGCCAGGCTGGAGTAGGGCCTGGAGCCCCTGGGCTAGAGAAGGGGCTGAGGGAGCTGGGGCTGTTCAGGCTGGAGAAGAGGAGGCTGGGAGAAGTGGGGAGCACAGAAGAAGGAGCAAGAATCCAGCTGTTTGACAGCAGCAAACTAAGAATCATAGAATCACAGAACCATGGAACTGTTGAGGTTGGAAGAGACCTCTGAGCTCACCAAATCCAAGCCCTCACCCAGAGCTCACAACCTCACCACTGCTGCTGAACCTCTGCCACTGAACCACCTCCCTCAGCACCACATCCACACAGCTGTGAAACCCCTCCAGGGATGGGGACTCCACCACCTCCCTGGTCAGCCTGGGTCAGTGCCTGAGAACCCTTGCTAGGAAGAGATTGTTCCAGGTGTCCAACCTGAACCTTCTGTGGCACAACCTGAGGCTGTTTCCTCTTGCCCTGTCACTTGCTGCATGTGAGAAGAGACCAACTCCCACCTGGCTCCAACCTTCTTAGAGGGAGTTGCAGAGGGCTGGTTCAGTGCTCCCAGGAGGTTGCATTTTCAGGTAGTGTGTTACTCTTCCTGGTCCAGCCTGGGTGAATTCAGCTTCCTGCCCTTGCTCACAGGGGATGGTTGAAGGGAAAGATTTATTAATTCTTTTCCCCCCAGGGATTCCCCAAAAGATTATTTCTGTTTTGCTTTGCTTCAGGTCACACAAGAACACACAAAAGGACAAAGCAATAAATGCTCACATGCACTTTCTTGTCTTTAGTTCCACACTCTGGAATGGGGCCAGAGACATCTAAGTGGTGCACTCTGTTCTCTTCCACTCCCTCTCAGAAATCAGGGACTCTTGCTCCTCTGCAGCCAATTTCCTCCTCCTCCTCCTCCTCTGTTTGGGCCCAAGCTGCAACTGTTCCAAAACAATGTTCCCCTGTTTCTCTGCATGGCCCATTCTTCATGCCTGTAACACCAAGCTCTCTGAGCCCTCCCAGGTCTTTAAAGCTTTATGTTCCCAGCTCTAGGATGAGAACTTGTTCTCTCTGCTCCATTCTGAGGGGAGACCTCATTGTTCTCTGCAGCTCTCTGAAGGGAGGTTGGAGCGAGGAAGGGGCAGCCTCTGCTCCTTGGTGGCAAGAGACAGGAGCAGAGGCAATGGTTCCAAGCTGCCCCAGGGCAGGCTCAGGCTGGACCTCAGGAACTATTTCTGCACTGGAAGGGTTCTCAGGCATTGGAATGGTCTGCCCAGGGCAGAGCTGCAGTCAGCATCCCTGGGGCTGTTCCAGCAGCCTGTGGAGCTGTGCTTAGGGACATGCACAGTCCACCAGTGCAGTGCTGGGTGGAGGGTTGGACTGGATGAGCTTGGGAGTCTCTTCCAACCAGATGCTTTCTGTGATTCTGCTCTGGTCTCCATTTTGCACATGACCTTGGCTGCCCTCATTTTCTCCTTGCTCAGCCACTCCTCAGGTGCTGAGCAGGTTGTCAGTCTTGCTCAGAAACAGCTGATACAATCAGATGGCTGATTCCAGTGACACAGAAAAACCTTCCACAGCACAGAGACTCCCCAGCATAAGCCTAAACCCAGGTGTTGGCGAGCCCAACAGCAAGGCTGTACCTCACAGGGGACACATCTTCCCATCCCCAGGTAACACCTACAGACTGACATGGTCAGACTGGCACACATTAGGATTCACAGAAAAGAAGGGGTACAAAGTGAAATGCCAGCTTCAAAGATTCAGGGTTTCCATGTTCTTTTGAAAGATAGAATGATAGAAGCACAGAATGGTCTGGGCTGGAAGGGACCTCCAAAGCTCATCCAGCCCAACCCCCTGCACTCAGCAGGGACATCCCCAACTAGATCAGGTTGCCCAGAGCCCTGTCCAGCCTCATCCTGAATATCTCCAGGGATGAGGCCTCAACCAACTCCCTGGGCAACCTGTGGCAGTGTTCCAGCAGCCTCCTGTTGCAGAACTTGTTCCTCACATCCAATCTCAATCTGCTCTGCTCTAGTTTGAGGCCATTGCCCCTGGTCCTGTCCCTGCAGGCCTTTGGGAACAGTCTCTCTCTAGCCTTCCTGTAGCCCCCTTCAGGTACTGGAAGGTCATTATTAGGTCTGCCTGGAGCCTTCTCTTCTCCAGGCTGAACACTTCCAGCTCCCTCAGCCTATCCCCATAGCAGAGGTGCTCCAAACCCGTGATCATTTTCATGGCCCTCCTCTCAACCTGCTCCATCAGGTCCATGTCCTTCCTGTGTTGAGGCTCCATAGCTGGGCACAGCACTGCAGGTGAGGTCTCCCCAGAGCAGAGCAAAGTGGCAGCTGGACTCAATGACCTCTGGATCACCTCCCAACCCCTAACATTCTATGATTCCACATCTCAGCTACACAGGAACCTTCCTGGAGTGTTACAGGCCTGAGTACTGTCAGGATGTCTAAATCTCCCCCCGAAACAAGTCCAAGTGTGTGCAGAAAGCAAAGCCAAGCCATTGCTACTGGCTGATTTATGACCATAGCATGCTGCCATCTAAAGCAAACAGCAGAAGAAACTAATAAATACTAACTAATAAATATTTCCTTTTTCTCCTTGGGTGTGAAGTTCACCTAACTTGTGAAACTGAAAAACAAAGAATAAATCTCAGTGCTAATTAGTTTCAATATTTGATGCATCCACACTTCTAAATACTCCATGGTAAAAGCAAACCTGGGGGGAGGAACCAAACCTAAAACCCAAACAGAAACAAAGAAAAACCAAACCAACAAATAAAAACCACCAATATCCCCCCAAAACAAAGGAAAAATCGACCCAAAACATCATGAAAAGATTGAATTCTGCTGCTTGCTCCATAATGGAAAAAAACTAGGAAAGGGTAGATTCAGTTTGGAGTCACCATGCCTGGAGGTGCTCCAGAGGGGATTGGACATGGCACTTGGTGCCATGGTTTAGTCATGGCCTCTGTGGTGACAGGTTGGACTTTGAGGTCTCTTCCAACCTTGGTGATTCTGTGACTCTGCTCTGGAGACAGACTGAGTTGGGGTTGTTCAGTCTGGAGAGGAGAAGGCTCCCAGGAGAGCTAATTGTGGCCTTCCAGTATCTGAAGGGGGCTCCAAGAAAGCTGGGGAGGGACTTTTGAGGGTGGTAGGGGACTGGGGGGAATGGAGCAAAACTAGAAGTGGGGAGATTCAGATTGGATGTCAGGAAGAAGTTGTTGCCCATGAGGGTGGTGAGACACTGGCACAGGTTGCCCAGGGAGGTGGTGGAAGCCTCCTGGCTGGAAGTTTTTCAGGCCAGGCTGGCTGTGGCTGTGAGCAACCTGCTGTAGTGTGAGGTGTCCCTGCCTGTGGGCAGGGGGTTAGAACTGGATAATCCTTGAGGTCCCTTCCAAGCTTAACAATTCTATGATTCTCTACAGCCCTTGGGAGAAGCCTGCAGGCATGGTGCCTGGGTCACAGGGAGCCAGCAGAAGCACTCAGCCAGCGTTGCTGGGAGCCTGACACTCAGGCAAAACTGGAGCGGGGAGGGGAGGAGAAATTGCAACTAAAAGTCATACTGTACATGTGACCTCCAGGACTTGGGTTATTCCCTCTAAGCTTATTAAGAGCAGAAGCTGTCAGCTGGACACCCCCACCCCCACGCCCAGCCAGGGAGGAAAGCAGAGATTACTCAGCAGTAAAAGGCACAAAAAGGAGCTGGGTCTGCTCGGAGTGGCCAGGGCAGAGAGGGTGAAGCACAGCCCTGCTCCAGCTATCTGCAGTGGTAATTGGCTCACACGAGCCACCACCACGTTAAGGCATTATCATTATCTAGCTCACATAACTGGAAATTCACGCTCTGGTCTTTAAATTGGCTTAACCAGCAGCATCTGCAGCACTTTAATTAATTACAGCAATTGGCATACCTTAAAAGTAGATGCAGAGATCTGAAATGATAATGCCCTGTGCGTAAGAATTGTAAACCAGCCTTTAGCCAGCTCCAGCCTAAGCAAAACCAAGGGGACACAGAATCACAGAAGGTTAGGGGTAGGTAGGGACCTGAGGAGATCATCCAGTCCAGCCCCCCTGCCAGAGCAGGGGCACCCAGGGTAGTCTGCACAGGAACACAGCCAGGTGGGCTTGGAAAGGCTCCAGAGAAGGAGACTCCACAACCTCTCTGGGCAGCCTGCTCCAGGCCTCCAGCACCCTCACAATGACAACGTTTTCCTTTCTGTCCCCATGGCACCTCCTCCGCTCCAGCTTGCCCCCAGTGCCCCTTGTGCTGTCATTGCTCTGGGGCTCCAATTGCTGTGCTCAGCTGCCCAGCGATGAAGCTCCAGTGCAGCAGTTGTCACTGCCTGCACAGGTTCACCAGCAGTGACCAAATTCTGTGTCCCTCTAGGTGCAGTCAGCTGGGGAATGCAGCAGCTCATAGTATCATAGCATAGTATCATAGTATCAGTCAGGGTTGGAAGGGACCACAAGGATCATCTAGTTCCAACCCCCCTGCCATGGGCAGGGACACCCCACACTAGAGCAGGCTGGCCAGAGCCTCATCCAGCCTGGGCTTAAACACCTCCAGGGATGGGGCCTCAACCACCTCCCTGGACAACCCATTCCAGGGCTTCACCACTCCCATGGTGAAGAACTTTCTCCTCACATCCAGCCTGAATCTCCCCACCTCCAGCTTCATTCTATCCCCCCTAGTCCTATCACTACCTGATATCCTGAGATGTCCCTCCCCAGCCTTCTTGTAGCTCACACCAAGACCTGCGTGGGACTGGGGCTGTCAGCTGCAAATCAGAACAGGCACCTCAGAACTTGGGTTGCCTTGGAAAGAGGAACTCCAGGTTAGAATCCTGACTGAGACTAATTACCAGGATTTCTTTTTCAGCACTCCCCTTTCTGAAGGCATACAGAGGCCAGCTGGCTCAGGCAGCTCACAACTAAGTTTTCTTGACAGCCATTAGCTTCGCTTCAGTAAGAGAAAGAATCTACAGGCACCCTACCCAAACATGAAGATTCTTCTGAAGGCTGCAGGTCTAAAATGCAGCAGAATTACTTCTAAAAGAAACAAAATTAAATAAAACCAGGACAAGAAGTTAAAAGAACCCCCATCTGTCCCTTTTATATACATATATATATATATGTACAGCAATTTGAAATCTTGACTGAGAAGAAAATCGTTTCGAGAAGCTTGACAGTGAAAACCATGTAGGCATCCCAGAGACATCTACAAGCTGCTGGGGAGCTGACTTCTTCATAGCCTTTCCAGCCAGAGCACAAAACAGCACTGCCAAGATTTGTTGTGACTTGCTGTGGTGCAATTTCTGCCTTCAAGCCTGATTTGGTGCTTAATTGCCATCGTGCTGCAGGAGGGGATGCAAGAATCTCCATCCAGTCTCTTGCATGCACTGGAACTTTAACCAAACAAGCCACTTTCACAGCTCAGTGTGACTGAGTTGATCCAATCTGACCCCCAAGCTCCCAGACAAACTCAGGGATCAAAACACCTGGCATCAGGGCACTCAGCAAACCAAACTCTCCCAGCTCTCAGGCAGAAGTTTGCTCTTTCGGAGCAGCCTGAAAGAAGGAAACTTTGCTGGCTTGATTCTAGTAAACATGGGGTAGCTTGGAGCATGTTTTCAACCCCCTCAAAAAAAAATCCCAAAGCCATGGGCTCAGCTAAGAGAGCTGCAAAACCTTTGGAGCACCTCATCCCAGTGATGCTAAAGCACAAACTATGCCTCTGTGCTTTTGCCCAGCACCCTGTTCCTGCCAGCACACGGAGCTAACGCGGAGCCGCAGCGCCAGCAAGCCCCAACAGCTAAAATACCATGGCTGGGGCAGCAGCAGTACCCAGAAACAGCAACCTGATGCAGCAGCTCACACCACAGAGCCAGGCAAAAAGCAGCCAGGGGAGAAAAATAGCCCAAGGTAAAGCAACAATCCTTGGATGATGGGCCTTACGTAGGCTGTTGTGACGGCCTGGAGCGTGGGGTTTTAAGAGGCCAGTACCTGGCACTCAGATGTCCACTGAGCAGGTGTTTGTCTGGGGTGCACAGCAAGCAACTGCAGGCACACATGGAATCTGCAGGCTCAATGGAATCACCTTCATCTGCCGAGGCTGCCAGCCCCAGCGGGACAGGACAAAACCGCACAAGGCTTTGCACCCAGCACGGCTGCCCCGCTCTGATGGAAAGGGCTCCCTGAGCGCTCAGCCTCAGCTCTTCCCTGGCTGAATACCACAGTGAAACACCAGCAGACAAAGGTTGGGAGGATTAAGGCTAAAGGTCCCACTCCCTAGACAAATGTCTCCTTCATAGCTCAGTTTGCAGCCTGCTCGCTCTGGCCTACGATCCCCAGCGCGGCTCCGGACCTGCTGCCCGCAGGCCAGGGACCCCCTGCAGCTCTTGTTGACACTGGCACACTTGGAGAGGAGCTCTTCATGGCCACCAGGCCAAAACAGACTTTTTACATACGGGGAGATCACCACAGAGTTTCTGTTTCAAATCTCAGCACCTTCTGAAAGCAGCTTCTGCAGAGGCATGATGATGAGTTTGCCAGGCTGGTGGGGGTTACACTCTGCTTCCTCCCTTCTCCTCCTTCAGCCTCTCACCTATCCCAAGCAAAAAATGCAAGGGACTTCCTGAGGCCATCCAGTCTAAACCCCCTGCACTCAGCAGGGACATCCTCCACTAGGTCAGGCTGCCCAGAGCCCTGTCCAGCCTCACCTTGAAGATCTCCAGGCATGGGGCCTCAACCATCTCCCTGGGCAACCTGCTGCAGTGTTCCAGCAGCCTCCTGGTGCAGAACTTGTTCCTCACAGCCGTTCTCAGTCTGCTCTGCTCTAGTTTGAAGCCATTGCCCCTGATCCTGTCACTATTAGGAGGATGTTCTGCATAAGGAGAGTGGTGAGACACTGGCACAGGCTGCCCAGGGTGGTGGTTG
This sequence comes from Colaptes auratus, assembly GCA_015227895.2. Classification (NCBI taxonomy): domain Eukaryota; kingdom Metazoa; phylum Chordata; class Aves; order Piciformes; family Picidae; genus Colaptes; species Colaptes auratus. The sequence continues at coordinate 40,241,593 of CM037641.1, read as the reverse complement.
AGGCCCCATCCCTGGAACCATTGAAGCTCAGCCTGGCTGTGTCCCTGTGCAGCCTGCTCTAGCTGGAGGTGTCCCTGCTGAGTGCAGGGGGTTGGGACACGATGCCCTTGGAGGCTCCCTTTCAACCTGCTGCCATCCCTGACTCTGTGAGCTTTTAAGCCTTTGAGGCTTACAAAAGCCTTGCACAATTCAACTGCACCTTTATAGACAGGCTACTTTTAAAAAACCAAGGCAGTTCCCTGGATCTCTGAGCAGGCACAGAAATGTGTTGGGTTTTGCTGCAGCAAGAAAGTCCCAGGGGTGATTTTTCCAAGAGGCCCTAAGTACCAGGGGGCAAAGAGTGCAGCTCAGATTCCTAAACATATCTTGGGATTTAAATATTCTTCTCCCTGCTGCTTTACACCTTCCTGAGCTGCAGAAACAAGCTGGGGCTGGGGGATCTTCTCCTGATTCCATGTTCTCAAGGTGCTGGATGCCTTTTTACTTTCAGGACAAGACCAGAGCATGGAATCCAGTGATTTTTTAAAGGAGAAGGGATTGGATGTGAGTGTGGAATATCTCAGCCTTTCTGGGGTGGTCGCTTTTCCTACTCCCTCTACTGGCACACTTTATAGGCAAGGAAGGGAAAAAACCTGAAGGGCATTCCAGCTTGTAAAACTTAATGAGAAAATATTTCTTGCAACCTCAAAACAATCATTCCCACCGCCTGGCAAAACCTTCCCCTCAAAGCCTGGGGATCTTCTGAAGCCACCAGCAAATGTGGGGCAGATTCCTTCATTACAAAAAAAAAAATCAACCAAGTACCTCAAAACAACAGGAGGAAACGGGGTGCTGCTGAACAGCACAAGCTAACACACCAGTGCATCACCTCCAGGCTTCGCATCCAGCACGCTTGGCACACTGCTACCTTTGCTTCTCCAAGCCACTGAAAACAGAGGAAATGTGAGGAAAGGCTGAGAGCCCCTGGGGCTGTTTGGTCTGAGGAAAAGAAGGCTGAGAGGGGATCTGATCAGTTTATCAATATCTGAGGGCAGCATGAAGGGGTCAGGTTCTGTTTGGTGGTGCCCAGGGACAGGACAAGACACAACAGGTCCAAGCTGGAACCCAGGAGGTTCCACCTCAACATGAGGAGAAAATTCTTTGGTGTGAGGCTGCTGGAGGCCTGGAGCAGGCTGCCCAGAGAGGGTGTGGAGTCTCCTTCTCTGGAGCCTTTCCAACCCCACCTGGCTGTGCTCCTGTGTGCCCTGCCCTGGGTGCCCCTGCTCTGGCAGGGGGGTTGGGCTGGATGGTCTCTGGAGGTCCCTTCCAGCCCCCTGTGATTTTGTGATAACCTCATCCCTGGCCCACTTCGTCTTCTAACTGCTATCAAGCGGTGCCACCGCTGCTCAGCCCCACAGGGGTAGTCTAGGGGTGGGTAGTAAAAGGCCGTCAGAGCGCTCCATGCAGTAAGACGACCTCAGAGGCTTCCCTTGGGCGCAGGGAAACCCTCCCCAGCCGGACCAGCGGCCGCTTAAACGCTGGGGCAGTGCTCTGTGAAGCATTTGGTATTGAAATTGGCCAGTTCCAAGCATCAGACATACAAGGAGGATTGTTTGACACAGTGCCATTTTGATGATAAATTGCAATCTTACAGCTCAAATAATTCTAGCCCAGGGATTAACATTTCAGAGGCTGAGCCAGAGATTATGTGTGTGGATCTTGAATTTCATCATCTCCCTTCAGCACAATAGCTTATTCTTCCCTTTTTTTTTTTTACACCCCCCCACCCCCCTCCATCTATTCTCTCACGAAGGGTCAGGAAAGCTTAGCCTTGCTGTTTCATTCATTTCATCTCTACATTAAGCAGATACCTTGCGGTCTTTAGTTCTTACGTCGTCGATTCCATTAGAAGCCGCCGCGGCTGGGCCGCCGCTAATGAGCTCGGTCCCAAATCAAAGGCTGCCATCAAGTGGCTGCAGCTCACCACCAGCTTTATATGCAAAGGCAAATCCGCTTCTGCCGAGGGGGTTCATCAGCACAGGCTGCACAGGATGGATTCGTGAGACCCCACCTGGAGCACTGTGTCCAGTTCTGGAGCCTCAACTACAAGACCTGAAGGTGCTGGAAGGTGCCCAGAGAAGGGCCACGAGGGCTGGAGCTGCTCTGGAGAAGAGGAGGCTCAGGGGAGACCTTATTACTGTCTACAACTACCTGAAGGGTGGTTCTAGCCAGGAGGGAGTTGGTCTCTTCTCTCAAGCAACCAGCACCAGAACAAGAGGACACAGTCTCAAGCTGTGCCAGGGAAGTTTAGGCTGGAGGTGAGGAGAAAGTTCTTCACTGAGAGAGTTGTTCACCATTGGAATGTGCTGCCCAGGGAGGTGGTGGAGTCACCGTCCCTGGAGGTGTTCAGGAGGGGATTGGACATGGCACTGGGTGCCATGGTTCAGTCATGGGCTCTGTGGTGACAGGTTGGACTTGATGATCTTTGAGGTCTCTTCCAACCTTGGTGAGTCTGTGATTCTGCTCTGGAGACAGACTGAGAGAGTTGGGGTGGTTCAGTCTGGAGAGGAGAAGGCTCCCAGGAGACCTAATTGTGGCTTTCTAGTATCTGAAGGGGGCTCCAAGAAAGCTGGGGAGGGACTTTTGAGGGTGTCAGGGAGGGATAGGACTGGGGGGAATGGAGCAAAACCCACTGGAAATGGGTAGCTTCATATTGGATGTCAGGAAGAAGTTGTTGCCCATGAGGGTGGTGAGACACTGGCACAGGTTGCCCAGGGAGGGGGTGGAAGCCTCCTGGCTGGAGGTTTTTCAGGCCAGGCTGGCTGTGGCTGTGAGCAACCTGCTGTAGTGTGAGGTGTCCCTGCCCATGGCAGGGGGGTTGGAACTGGATGATCTCTGAGGTCCCTTCCAGCCCTGACAATTCTGTGATTCAATTCTGCCTGCACTCTAAAGCTTGCAGGCAGGCTGGGATGCTGAGCAATGGTGGCTTTCTGTGATTTCCTTCCCTTGCTTACAAATTCTAAGGCTCAGCCTAACAGCCAGCAGCAGCACACAGGAAGCATTCCAGTGTCTCACTGAGTAGGTCAGCAGGCTCCAGGATTGGTTCTTTCATAGAATAGAATCATAGAATAGTCTCGGTTGGAAAAGCCCTCCAGGAGCATCCAGGTCAAGCACCAACCCAACACCACTATGGCCATTAAACCACATCCCCAAGTGCCCTGACCACAGGTTTCTGGAACACCTCCAGGGGTGGTGACTCCACCACCTCCCTGGGCAGCCTCTGCCAGTGCAGCAAAGACATTTTTTCCTGTATCCAGCCTAAACCTCTCCTGATGCAACTTGAGTCCATTTCCTACTCATCACTGTACACTGTACACCAGAAGACAAGAACAGCCCTGAGCTGCATCTCAACTAGCAATAGCACAAGCACGGTGCTGCAGAGCAAGGGCTTCACAAAAGCTGGGGAGAATCACTTGTGCCACCACAGCCAGTTTCAAGCCCACCTGAGTCACAGATCACTCGGTAATCTATACTCATAGCGAACCTGAAGGCTGGAAGGGCTTAGTGGCAAGAGACAGGAGCAGAGGCAATGGTTCCAAGCTGCCCCAGGGCAGGCTCAGGCTTGAGCTCAGGAACTATTTCTGCACTGGAAGGGATCTCAGACATTGGGATGGTCTGCTCAGGGCAGTGCTGCAGTCACCATCCCTGAGGATGTTCCAGCAGCCTGTGGAGCTGCTGCTTAGGGACATGGTTTGGTGGTGACCCTGCAGTGCTGGGTGTAGGGCTGGACTGGATGAGCTTGGAGGGCTCTGCCAACCAGATGCTTTCTGTGATCCTCTGATTCTGTGAAACAGCCTCAAGGTGCCTCAGGGTAGGTTTAGGTTGGAGATTAGAAGAATCTTCTTGGCTTAAGGGTTCTCAAAGCCTGGTAGAGGCTGCCCAGGGAGGTGTTTGAAAGAGGCAGAGCTGTGGTGCTGAGGACCATGGCTTAGCCCCAGCCTTTGCAGAGTTAGAGAATGGTTGGGCTGGGCGATCCTAAAGGGCTTTTCCAACCCAACCCATTCTAGGACCCCCAAAATGGACTTCACAAGAGGGAAGAGCAACAGACACATGAAAAGAAGAGTTTGGGTTCCATGAAGCAGCAGAGGGTTGCTTCATCCCAAAGGGAAGCCCACAGAGCATGGATGCAGAGGCAGTGATGGAGGAAGCTGCAGTCAAGCCAGAATTATTTCATCAAGTCCACGTGAAGCAACCTCTCAAATACCCTTGGAGACAACCTCCTTCCTCAACAGCCTCTGTCCTCCCTATTTATGCAGTCTAGTTAATACCTCAAATCCTTACTAATAAATGAGCTTCTCCTCTCTAATATATAATTAAAGTTATACAAGTGAATTTAAGATAATTATGGGGAAGATGCCTACAGATGATTCATGGAACAACAAGCACATAAAAATTTACAATAATTCTTTGCTGACAGATTTTTGGGGTTAATTCCCAAATAATTCATTTTGTCCTTTCACTGATGAAGACAGAGACCAAAATCCACCCCCCACCCCTCTCAACTCATCCTTCTCCTTCTCTACTTGGTCCTGAAGCAAGTACCTGATGTATCTATCATGGAGGATACTGGTCCTTACTGGAGCTATCTTCATGAGAGGTTTTCCCTGCCTTTAATTGTACTTTGGTCCATTTCATTCTTTCCACTCCTGTCTTACCTGCTGCCCACATTACAGAGCCACAGATTGCATTTGGTTGGGAGGGAGCCTCCAAGGGCATCTTGTCCAACCCCCTGCACTCAGCAGGGACACCTCCAGCTAAAGCAGGCTGCACAGGGACACATCCAGGCTGAGCTTGAATGGCTCCAGGGATGGGGCCTCAACCACAACCTGTAGCAGTGCTCCAGCAGCCTCCTGGTGCAGAACTTGTTCCTCACATCCAATCTAAATCTACCGTGCTCCAGTTTCCAACCATCGCCCTTTGTCCTGTCCCTGCAGGCCTTTGCAAGCAGTCCCTCTGCAGCCTTCTTGTAACTCCCCTTCAGGTACTGGCAGGCTGCTTTAAGGTCTCCTCAGAGCCTTCCCTTCTCCAGGCTGAACAGCCCCAACTCTCCCAGTCTGTCCCCACAGCAGTTCTCCAGCCCTCTGAGCATCTTTGTGGCCTCCTCTGGACCTGCTCCAGCAGGCCCATGTCTCTCTTGTCTTGGGGGATCCAGAGCTGGGGGGTACTGCAGTACCTGCCTGTACCCCTTGGTCTCACCTTCCCATTGCAGACAACACTTCCTCATACACTAAATTTACCTCTTTCTTGGGTCTTCTGCCCCTCCTTTTCAGGCAAAAAACGCTATACAACCCAGGGTTGAAGAAGAGAGGTGAAAATATGCAAGGTCAGGCCAGAGAGAGATTTTGATGGCACGTGATTTCTATGTTCTTTTGGGATTCTTGTCTGAATTGATTTACCTCTTCAATTTCTTTGCTGCAAGAGTGGTCAGCACTGGAAGAGGTTGCCCAGGGCAGTGGTAGAGTCCCCATCCCAGGAAATGTTCCAGAAATGTGTGGCCAAGGCACTTGGGGCCATGGTTTAGTGGCCATGGAGGTGTAGGGTTGATGGTTGGACTGGATGATCTTGGAGGGCTCTTCCAACCTTAGCAATTCTATGATTCTATAGCCACAGAAAGCACCAACTTGCTCCTTTCAAGTATCTCCTCACTCTTTATCAGAAAACTGCCAATGAATTCTTTTCCCTTTCAGGGAATATTAAGAGAGGACAATTACCAACATCACTTCTGGTTTGGTTAACACTGTCCATGGGGTTTTTATATTTGTGCTACGCTGCCCCACGACTGGGGATTGTTCCATGGAGGAGTTTTGCTTTGGGGAGCAAAGCTTTAGGAAGTTTCCTACATCTCATCCTTTCCTGGGCAAAAGGCTCTCATGAAAACTAGGTGGAAAAACTGAGAGTCTTGAAAGAAATTCTCTGAAAAGTAGAAAGTGCATGGATTGAAGCTTCAGGAGGGCAGACTTAGACTGGAGATGAGGAAGAAATTCTTTAGAGTGAGGGTGGGGAGACACTGGCACAGGTTGCCCAGGGAGGCTGTGGCTGCCTCCTCCCTGGAGGTGTTGAAGGCCAGGCTGGATGAGGCCTTGAGCAAGCTGGGCTGGTGGGAGGTGTCCCTGCCCATGGCAGGGGGATGTAACTGGATGATCTTTAGGGTCCCTTCCTACCCAGACCATTCTCTCAGTCTACGAATCTGTTTTTAACAGGCAGAGCCCGCAGAGGCTAAGCTGGCAGCTCATAGTCCAGGCTGTGAAGATGAGGTACGAAAATTCACTTCTAGAGCCTGGCACCCCTCATGCTGCCCACCTCCCACACTTCCAGTAAGGGGAGTCAAATCAGTTCCCAGTTCTGGTCTACAGAAAAGAGCCTACCAGAAAAAATATTGCTGCTGAACAGCACAAGCTAACACACAAGTGCATCATCTCCAGGCTTCACATCTAGCATGCCTGGCACACTGCTACCTTTGCTTCTCCATGCCACTGAAAACAGAGGAATGTGAGGAAAGGCTGAGAGCCCTGGGGCTGTTTGGTCTGAGGAAAAGAAGGCTGAGAGGGGATCTGATCAGTTTATCAATATCTGAGGGCTGGGGGTCAGCATGAAGGGGCCAAGCTCTGTTTGGTGGTGCCCAGGGACAGGACAAGGCACAACAGGTCCTTGAGCTGCCTTGAGCAGCTGTGGCTAGCTGAGAGGTGTCCCTGCCTGTGGCATGGGGGGGGTGAGTAGATGAGCTCTGAGGCCCCTTCCAACCCAAACCATTCTATGATTCTAGAAGTGATTTGGTCCAGATAAAGCAAAACAATGAGAAAGGAGAAACTTCAAATGAGAAAGAAAGAAAACTGCTGGTGCAGGATCAGAAATGAAGAGTATGCTGGGAGGGGGGAAAAAATCCTTGACTGAAATAGCATCAATTAACTTATGGAGGTCAATTATTTTCCATTATATTAAGCTCTATTAAGACAGCTCACAAGCACAGATAAGAGGCTGAAGGCAATAACATTCAGTGCTATTACACTGCCAGATGGCTTTCCTAATAACAAAGCTTTTCAGGAAGCCAGCACTCTGCTTTTGCTGTCAGCTGCCTGCCCTCCTGCTGGTGGCCACCCTTCTTAAACAAGCCCTGAGTTCAATTACAACTGCTTGCATCACAGAGTCCTTGAGGCTGGAATAGAGATCTGAGGTCACCAAGTCCAGACTCTGACCTAACACCACCACATAGACCAGACCATGTCACTGAGTACCACGTCCAATCTTACCTTAAACACCTCCAGGGATGGTGACTCCACCACCTCCCTGGACAGTCCATCCAGTGTCTGATTCCCCTCTCCCTGAGGAATTGCTTCCCAACCTCCAACCTAACCCTCCCCTGGGGCAGCTTCAGGCCATGCCCTCTCATCCTGTCACAAGGTCTCTGGGAGCAGAGCCTGACGCCCACCTCACTACAACTTCCCTTCAGGTAGTTGTAGAGTGTGACAAGGTCCCCTCTGAGCCTCCTCTTCTCCAGGCTGAACACCCCCGGCTCCCTCAGCCTCTCCTCAGCAGCCTTTCCCTCCAGCCCCCTCCCCAGTCTGGTCTCTCTCCTCTGGACCTCCTCCAGCACCTCAAGATCTATCTTGCAGTGAGGGCCCAGAGCTGCACAGAGTGCTCGAGGTGAGGCCTCCCCAGTGCTGAGTCCAGGGCAGAATTCCATCCCTAGTGCTGCTGGCCACACTGCTCCTGATCCAGGCCAGGATGCCATTGGCTTTCCATGCCCCCCAGGCACACTGCTGGCTCCTGTCCAGCTGCTGTCACCCAGCACTGCCAAGTGCCTCTCTGCCAGGCTGCTCTCCAGCCACTTATCCCCCAGCCTGTAGCCTGCATGGGGTTATTGTGGCCAAAGTGCAGGAACCTGTCCTTGGCCTTGTTGAATCTCACACCACTGGCCTCAGCCCCTTGACCCAGCCTGGCCAGGGCTCTCTGAAGTGTCATCCTGCCTTCCAGCAGATGGACCCTCCCCCCCAACTTGGTGTGATCCACCAATGCACTAAGAGTAGCCAGGATCCCCTCAACCATGTCATCCATAAAGATGTTGAATAGAACTGGGCCCAGTACTGATCCTTGGGGCACACCCCTGGTCATTGGGCACCAGCTGGATGCATGCACAAACCTGTCCAGAGCTGCACTGGACACAAGAATGGAGGTTCTAATTGTCTTTTTCTCTTTTTTTTTTGGAGACTTATTTCCACATGCAATTGCCAGGTATTACCTTCCATCAACCAACATCTTCAGCTGGACCCCCAGATCATCTCCCTCTGAAGGTGACTTGTGGCAATACTATTGTTCATTAAATGGGGGTACTGGGGGATGAGAAGCTCAAGAGGAGCCAGCAGTGAGCACCTGCAGCCCAGAGAGCCAAGCAGAGCCTGGGCTGCAGCAAGAGAAGTGTGGCCAGCAGGGCCAGGGAGGGGATTCTCCCCCTCTGCTCCACTCTGCTGAGACCCCACCTGGAGCACCGTGTCCAGGTCTGTTACAGGAAGGATGTAGAGGTGCTGGAAGGTGTCCAGAGAAGGCCCACAAGGGTGAGCAGAGGGCTGGAGCACCTCTCCTATGAGGACAGACTGAAAGAGTTGGGGTTGTTCAGTCTGCAGAAGAGAAGGCTCCCAGGAGACCTTCTGATGGCCTTCCAGCATCTGAAGGGGGCTCCAAGAAAAGCTGGGGAGGGACTTTTCAGGGTGTCAGGGAGGGATAGGACTGGGGGGAATGGAGCAAAACTAGAAGTGGGGAGATTGAGATTGGATGTCAGGAAGAAGTTGTTGCCCATGAGGGTGGTGAGAGACTGGCACAGGTTGCCCAGGGAGGTGGTGGAAGCCTCCTGCCTGGAGGTTTTTCAGGCCAGGCTGGCTGTGGCTGTGAGCAACCTGCTGCAGTGTGAGGTGTCCCTGCCCATGGCAGGGGGGTCGGAACTGGCTGATCCTTGGCGTCCCTTCCAGCCCTGACAATTCTATGATTCTATGGTTCTATGAAATGCACTGCCTTTTCACCCCACCCACCCCATCGTTTTTCACACTGAATGTTTTGTACTACAGGGCTGCAACGTGAGCTGCTAAAAGCCTGCAGAGGTCAGAAGTGAGATTTCTCCATGGCCATGCTGCCCCAGACAGTGGCACCTTACATAATGATTGTGCATGGAGAGCAAGCACACGCCCAGGACGGGAGCACACACCCCCAGACACAGCCACCCAGCCAAAACCCCACCAAAGCAGCAAGCTGAACAAGCTTAAAAGCAAGCACTTCTCTATTAAAAGGCAAGTTGCTCAGCTCAGCTGATGCCTAGAGTATGATTAGAACCCCACTGTAAAACAATTACCCAGACACTCTTCTGCATTTGATGTGGGCAAGGGAAGTGGCCTCACGCCGGCTGCGGCTCTGCTGTGTGATGATCTGCCATGAATAAACATCTGCTGAGAGTGTCTGCAGCACCCTGCTGCTGCTGCCTGCAAACCTGCACCAGTGTCCTACTAGGGCTTGGTTTCCAAAGCTGGCTGCTTGGGTTTATCAGCTTCCTCCCTCCAGCTGGCAGAGAACAACCCCAACTCTGCAAGCCACAGCAGATACAGACTTCGAGCAGAAAATAACCTCCCCTGCCCCCCTACTCCCCTCCCCCCTGAAAAATAATCACAGAATTGTCAGGGTTGGAAGGGACGTCAAGGATCAGCCAGTTCCAGCCCCCCTGCCATGGCCAGGGACACCTCACACTACAGCAGGTTGCTCACAGCCACAGCCAGCCTGGCCTCAAAAACCTCCAGCCAGGAGGCTTCCACCACCTCCCTGGGCAACCTGTGCCAGTCTCTCACCACCCTCATGGGCAACAACTTCTTCCTGACATCCAATCTGAATCTCCCCACTTCTAGTTTTGCTCCATCCCCCCCAGTCCTATCACTCCCTGACACCCTCAAAAGTCCCTCCCCAGCTTTCCTGTAGCCCACTTCAGATCCTGGAAGGCCACAAGAAGGTCTCCTGGGAGCCTTCTCTTCTCCACGCTGAGCAACTCCAACTCTCTCAGTCGGTGCTCATAGGAGAGACTGAGAAGAAAAGAACTAAGCAAAATGGTTCTAGCAATTTAGAAAGCAGCTGTACTTGACCCCTGGGAACCAAGAATAAGCAAAGGAATTCTCTGCCAGCAAGCTCGATGCAGTGCAAGGGCAGCAGCGTGCTGCATGCGCTGAGCTTTGTTGAGCTGCAGCCTGCAGCCAGCCTGGCCTGCACAACACCCAGCAGCCTCCTGCCCCTCACACTGCACTGGGTTGGGAGGCAGCCTCCAAGGGCATCGTGTCCAACCCCCCTGCACTCAGCAGGGACACCTCCAGCTAGAGCAGGCTGCACAGGGACACAGCCAGCCTCAGCTTCAATGGCTCCAGGGATGGGCCTCAAGCCCAGCCCTGGGCAGCCTGTGCCAGTGTCTCACCACCCTCACTGTGCAGAACTCACTCCTAATAGTGACAGGACCAGGGGCAATGGCTTCAAACGAGAGCAGAGCAGACTGAGACTGGATGTGAGGAACAAGCTCTGCACCAGGAGGCTGCTGGAACACTGCAACAGGTTGCCCAGGGAGGTGGTTAAGGCCTCAGCCCTGGAGATCTTCAAGGCGAGGCTGGACAGGGCTCTGGGCAACCTGACCTAGTGGAGGATGTCCCTGCTGGCTGCAGGGGGCTTAAGACTGAATGACCTCTGGAGGTCACTTCTAGCCCAGACCATTCTATGAGTCTAAGATGTCTAATCACCATCACAATCTGTGAGACCCCTCAGCATCTGCAGAGGTTTCTCCTATTCTCTGGGGCACGCTCCTAGCACTACACCAAGCACTGCACCCATCCCACTTCCAGTATCTCCAGGGATGGAAATACTTTGCTCCTGCACTGTCTGTCTGCAGCAGCTCCATCTTTCAATACAATACAATACAATAATCCAGGTTGGAAGAGACCTTCAAGATCATCGTGTCCAACCTATCAACCAATCCAACCCACCCAAACAACTCGATCATGGCACCAAGCACCCCATCAAGTCTCCTCCTGAACACCTCCAGTGATGGTGACTCCATCACCTCCCTGGGCAGCCCATTCCAATGGGCAATCACTCTCTCTGTATAGAACTTCCTCCTAACATCCAGTCTAAACCTCCCCTGGTGCAGCCTGAGACTGTGTCCTCTTGTTCTGGTGCTGCCTGCCTGGGAGAAGAGACCAACCCCTGCCCGTCTACAATCTCCCTTCAGGTAGTTGTAGAGAGCAAGAAGGTCACCCCTGAGTCTCCTCTTCTCCAGGCTAAGCAACCCCAGCTCCCTCATCCTCTCTTCCTCTCTTCCCAGAATGCTACAAGCCTCACATTGGGGTTAACTGTGGATGTGATTCCAGGAAAGTCCAGAAATAGTCTTTAGGTCTTAAAGGCTCTGCAGCTCCCTTAAGGGAAACTCTTTCACACTTCAATTCATGTAGATTCAGAGATTCACAGAATGGCTTAGGTTGGAAGGGACCTCAAAGATCAGCCAGTTCCAACCCCCTGCCATGGGCAGGGACACCTCCCACCAGCCCAGCTTGCTCAAGGCCTCATCCAGCCTCCAGGGAGGAGGCATCCAAAGCCTCTTGGGACAATCCATTTCAGAGTCTTTCACCCTCATAGTGAAGAATTTCTTCCTAAAATCCAATTTAAACCTATTCTCCTTCAATATAAATCCATTTCCCCTTATCCTATCAGACTCTTTTCAAAAGTCCCTCTGCAGCCTTCCTGCAGGATCCCTTCAGCTATTGCAAGGCAGCTCTAAGGTCCCCCTGGAGCCTTCTCCTCTCCAGGCTGAACCCCCCCAGCTCCCTCAGCCTGTGCTCACAGCAGAGCTGCTCCAGCCCTTGGATCATCTTTGTGGCCTCCTCCGGCCTCACTCCAGCAGCTCTGTGTCCTTCTTCTGCTGGGGACACCAGAACTGGAGGCAGGATTTGAGGTGGGGTCTCTCTTAGCAGATATTGATCTCTAAGGTCCCTTCCAGCCTACGGCATCCTAGGTCCTGTCCTTGTCAGGTTCAAAGCCAGAGGTGTTCCTTTCAAAGCAGAAAAGACACCTGTAACCCTGAAAGGGGTGCAAGGGACAGCTGAGGGACTGAGACCAGTTTCCCATCCCTCCTGCTCCCAGATTTTGCACAAGCAGGTGGTGATTTGTGCCCCTGGATCAGTTGAGACCTGCTCAGACTGACTTGCTGAAATCTCCTCAGTGGTGCCCAGGGACAGGACAAGGGGCAGGGGGCACAAACTGGAATCCAGGAGGATCCATCTGAAGATGAGGAGAAAATTCTTTGCTGTGAGGGTGCTGGAGCCTTGGAGCAGGCTGCCCTTTTGTGGAGTCTCCTTCTCTGAAGAGCTTCCAAAGCCAGCTGGCCACTGTGATCCTGGGCAAGGTGCTGTGGGTGCAGGAGGGTTGATTGGAGGATCTCCAGAGGCACCTTCCCACCCTGAGACTCCGTGAGCAGAGGCTCCAATTTCCATCCACCACTAAGTGGAGCTGTGACCCTGGGAAAAGACTCTCCCTGTTCCCAAGCAGAGCAGCTTCGGCAGCATCCACAGCTTCCTGCTGTGTTACACCAAACGAACCACAACAGACCAAGAAGCCAACAACCAAAGGGAAGGCAAAAGGCTGAAGACCAACCGGCTTCAGAGCTGCTTTAGCTCTGAGTCGTGTTTGCAGTGCAACTGGTTAGCAGTTTTCTATGACTTCAGTTCAAATGTGCTGCTCTGAAGGGAATATTGATGCATTCTCCAATCACAGAATTGTCAGGGTTGGAAGAGACCTCAAGGAGCAGCCAGTTCCAAGCCCCCTGCCATGGCCAGGGACACCTCACACTACAGCAGGTTGCTCACAGCCACAGCCAGCCTGACCTGAAAAACCTCCAGGCAGGAGGCTTCCACAACCTCCCTGGGCAACCTGTGCCAGTCTCTCACCACCCTCATGGGCAAGAACTTCTTCCTAGCATCCAACCTGAAATCTCCCCACTCCTAGTTTTGCTCCATTCCCCCCAGTCCTATCACTCCCTGACACCCTCAAAAGTCCCTCCCCAGCTTTCTTGGAGCCCCCTTCAGATACTGGAAGGCCACAAGAAGGTCTCCCTGGGAGCCTTCTCTTCTGCAGACTGAACAGCCCCAACTCTCTCAATCACAGAGTACTTTTGGTTGGAGGAGACCTTCAAGATCATCCAGTCCAAGCTACATCAATGGATAAACATCCATCCACCAAGGACTGCTTGGCAGTTCCTCTGGCAGCATCAATAAGAGAGAAAAGACAAAGTTTGCACATAACAAGAGACTGCTCCATGAACAGTATCTGCTGGACTCCTTCCCATCTGCTTTGGGAACAGGCTGGAATGCTTTAGGGTACAGCAAGAGAATCACAGATGGTAGGGCTTGGAAGGGACATCCAGAGGTCATCCAGCCCTGCCAGAGCAGGGGCACCCAGGGCAGGGCACCCAGGGAGACAGCCAGGTAGGGTTGGAAAGGCTCCAGAAAAGGAGACTCCACAACCTCTCTGGGCAGCCTGCTCCAGGCCTCCAGCACCCTCACACTGGCAAAGTTTCCCCTTCTCTTCCCTCCTGTGGCACCTCCTCTGCTCCAGCTTGCCCCCAGTGCCCCTTGTGCTGTCCTTGGGCATCCCTGAGCAGAGCCTGGCTCCATCCTCCCCACACTGCCCTGCACATCTTTATCCCCAGCAATGAGGGCAGCCCTCAGGCTCCTCTGCTCCAAGCCCCAGAGCTCCCTCAGCCTGGCCTCACAGGGAGATGTTCCACTGCCTGCAGCAGCTCTGGGGGGCTCTGTGCTGGACTCTCTCAAGCAGTTCCCTGAGGTCCTTCTTGACCTGAGGGGCCCAGGACTGGACACAATGTTCCAGATGTGACCTCACCTCAGCAGGGCAGAGGAGAGAGGGAGGAGAACCTCTCTTGATGTACTCTCCACACCCCTTCTAATCCACCCCAGGATGCCCTTGGCCTTCCTGGCCACCAGGGCACCTTGCTGGCTCCTGGGCATCCTTCTGTCCACCAGGACCCCCAGGTCCCTTCTTCCTATCAACTCAAGCAACCTCTCATCCAGCAAGCACCACTGCAGCTGGGAGAAGACTTGAGGCAGAGAGCAAGCACAGCAGGCAGTGTCTGTCCTGCTGCCACCTCTCTCTCTCCTATGATGACACAACAAAACAAGAGGTCATAAAGCAGGACATGAAGTCTGCAGGGCCCACTCCAAACTTCTGCTGCAGTGCCACAGGAAACCCAGCAGCAGCCAGAGGGCTTGGCTGAGAAATGCTCTGACATTGTTTTAGTCAGGGCAGCTCATACAGCAACAATTGGTGATGGAGACTTCCCTGACTAAAATAAACCAAGTGAGAGAGAAAAGGCAGCTCCAGGAAGCTGTAAGTGAACTGTGGCTGGTGTTCAGCAGCCTCAGGGACAGAAATAGAAGCCTGACATTTAAAAACAAAAGTTTATATTCAGCACTTTGCTTTCAGCCCTTCTGGATGTTCAGAATAAACCTGAGCTCTGGACATCCCAGGCACTGCCTACACTCTGCTCTGCTGAGACCCCCACCTCCAATCCTGCCTCCAGTTCTGGTGTCCTCAGCAGAAGAAGGACACAGAGCTGCTGGAGAGAGGCCAGAGGAGGCCACAAAGATGAGCCAAGGGCTGGAGCAGCTCTGCTGTGAGCACAGGCTGAGAGAGCTGGGGGGGTTCAGCCTGGAGAGGAGAAGGCTCCAGGGGGACCTTAGAGTTGCCTTCCAGTACCTGAAGGGACTTTTGCTGAGGGTGTCTGGAGACAGGCCAAGGGGGAATGGTTTGAAGCTGAGGCAGAGCAGGGTCAGACTGGAGCTGAGGGAGAAGTTCTTCAGCATGATGGTGGTGAGACTCTGGCACAGGCTGCCCAGGGAGGCTGTGGCTGCCTCCTCCCTGGGGGTGTTGAAGGCCAGGCTGGATGAGGCCTTGAGCAGCTGAGTCTAGCTGAGAGGTGTCCCTGCCCATGGCAGCGGGTTGGAGTAGATGAGCTCTAAGGCCCCTTCCAACCTGAGCCATTCTGAGATTCTGTGGCTCTATGGCAATGCACAAGAAAGCAGCAGCAGCATTCTAAGCAGAGGTGAACAGCTGGAACTCCTCCTGCTTCCTGCCACCTGGGTGCTGTGTGGCACAGCAATGCCTCAGCAGAGGAGCAGCAGGTTTGTTGTTGAAACCCAACGGAAATAAGAATGAAATGGTGGCACTGAGGAGCAGCCCACACCCAAACTATTTCCCTGAGACATCACCACACTGCTTTGCTACCACAGCCCTTCAAACACCCTTCACAAGTGACTCTCCCGTGGAAGGAGCTCCAGGTAAAGCAGCTCCCCAGTTTTTGGCCCCCTGAGCAGAAGCTGCAGCCCAAGCTGGACCAGGGACAGGGAAGAAGCACTTGCTGAAGGCCTTGCTCCACGCAGGGCTGAGCCCTGCTGCTTGGCAGGGTCTTGTTTGTGCAGTCCTCTGGGGAGCTCTGGCAGCTTCTGACTCAGAGAGCTTTGGGCTCTCACTGCGTGCCCCAGACAGCTCCCACGGAGAGACAGCCGAGCACCCCAGGGAGCAAGGGCCGTGGCATCCCTCTCCTGCTCTGGACTGGTCTCACCTCTCCACCCTGCCTCAGTTTCCCCAGCTCTAAAAGGCAGGTGAGGAAGCTGTGCCCTTTGCTTCCAACGCAGGCAGGGAGCACTGGCATTGGGGAGGTGCAGATGTCCTAACCCAGCTCTGACTTGTTCAGTGCCCTGCTGACAGCAAACTCCTGTGTCACAGCCCATAAAACAATGAGTCATGGCCCAGCTCTGACTTGTTTACTCCACTGCTCACAGCAAAATAATGCCAGCAAGCCTCGACGCTGCCAGGGCAGTGAGGTAGGCAGCGCAGTGCAGGGCGGCCTTCTCCTCCCTGTTCACTCCAGCACAGGTTTCACCAAGCCTTTCCTACTACAGAGCAAAGCTTCACTGTGCCTCAGCAGCTCAGATTTTACTCCAGCCTTTGGATACCCCTGAATCCCAGGAACAGTTCAGTCTTGCACACATAGGAACACCAGAAGAAGGCTCCAGCTTACGTTCTCGATGACGAACGTCCACTCCTTGTCTTCAAACTCTTCGGCGTGGGGATCCTAGAAAACAACAAAACCAGAGAGCTTCAGCCTCAAAACAACCCAGGGAGCAAGAAACAGCAACTCAGCCAAGCTTCTCACGTGCTCACAGAAGTGGTTTTGCCACTGAACGTGGCAGGGAGAAATGTTTTAGCTGGGGGGCAGGCTTCAGGGGGCGTCAGCGAGCTCAGGAGTGAGCTGGGGTAGAGCTGCCAGAGAGGATTGCAGAAGTACAACAGGAAGACAATAATAAAGAGTCCTGCAGATACAAACAAGAGCTGGACTCAAGACAAAACCCTGCAAGTCTGTGTCCTTTCATCCAGAGGGGGGGAAAATAAATACGAATCACAGAATGGGCTGGGCTGGAAGCGACATCCAAAGCTCATCCAGTCCAACCCCTCTGCAGCCAGCAGGGACATCCTCCACCAGGTCAGGTTGCCCTGTCCAGCCTCACCTCGAGTATCTCCAGGGATGGGGCCTCAGCCACCTCCCTGAGCAACCTGCTGCAGTGTTCCAGCAGCCTCCGGTGCAGAACTTGTTCCTAAGTCTCCTTTTAATCCTCAAATTCCACCTTCCAAAATAAGCACAGCAAATCTAAACCTTAAAGAACACAGTGGAGCCACTGCTCCAACCTGGTGGGAGAAGACACACACCTAGGGCAGGCATCACCACAACCTCCCCACACCCATGCAGAGATCTGAGGTCACAGCTCCAGCACAGGACCTCCTGTCACTGCAAACTTCTTCAATACCTGTCCTTACTTCACACCATTTTTACTGCATCACAGGTGGGGACCAGAAACCATTTTGACCACCAGGAAGACAGCTACCAGCAATGTCTTTGGCAGCTGCTTCCAAGGAGCTTTCCGCCCAGGGCTGCAGCTGCTTCGCTGACACTAAGGTCACAGAATCACAGCAAACATCCTGCTGGCAGAGCCCTCCAAGCTCATCCAGGCCAAACCTCCACCCAGCACTGCAGGGTCACCACCAAACCATGGCCCTAAGCACAGCTCCACAGGCTGCTGGAACACCCCCAGGGGTGGTGACTGCAGCACTGCCCTGGGCAGACCATTCCAGTGTCTGAGAACCCTTCCAGTGCAGAAATATTTCCCCAAGTCTGTAGCTCCCCATGGGGTTGTTGTGACCCAGGTGCAGGACCTGGCACTTGGCCTTGTTGAACTTCACCCAATGAGCCTTGGCCCATGGCTCTGACCTGTCCAGACCCTGCTGCAAAGCCTCCCTACCCTGTAGCAGGTGGACACAGCCACCCAGCTTGGGCATGTGTGGTTGGAAAGCTGCCCCTTGGAGAGGGAGCTGGGGGTGTTGGATGGCAGTCACTGAGCATGAGCCAGCAGTGCCCAGGGGGCAAGAAAGCCAATGGCATCCTGGCTTGGGTACAGAACCAGGGTGGGCAGCAGGGACAGGAGGTGACCATCCCCCTGTGCTCAGCACTGGGGAGGCCACACCTCGAGTGCTGTGCTCAGCTCTGGGCCCTCACTGCAGGAAGGACACTGAGGGGCTGGAGCCTGTCCAGAGCAGGGCAGCCAGGCTGGAGAAGGGCCTGGAGCCCCTGGGCTGGAGAAGCTGGGGGTGTTGAGGCTGAAGAAGAGGAGGCTGAGGAAGACCTCATTGATCTCTACAGCTCCCTGCAGGGAGGTTGGAGTGAGGAGGGGGCAGCCTCTGCTCCTTGGTGGCAAGAGACAGGAGCAGAGGCAATGGTTCCAAGCTGCCCCAGGGCAGGCTCAGGCTGGAGCTCAGGAACTATTTCTGCACTGGAAGGGATCTCAGCCATTGGAATGGTCTGCCCAGGGCAGTGCTGCAGTCACCATCCCTGGGGGTGTTCCAGCAGCCTGTGGAGCTGTGCTTAGGGCCATGGTTTGGTGGTGACCCTGCAGTGCTGGGTGGAGGGCTGGCCTGGATGAGCTTAGGGGTCTCTTCCAACCAGATCTATCCTGTGATTCCATGAAATAGCCTCAAGGTGCCCCAGGGTAGGTTTAGGTTGGAAATGAGAAGTAAATTCTTCACTGAAAGGGTTCTCGGAGCGTGGCACAGGCTGCCCAGGGAGGTGGTTGAGTGCCCATCCCTGGAGGTGCTTCCATGAGGCAGAGATGTGGTGCTGAGGGCCATGGCTCAGCCCCAGCCTTGGTAGAGTTAGAGAGTGGTTGGACTGGATGCTCTTGAAGGGCTTTTCCAACCCAAACAATCCCAAGATTCTCTGATTAATAGCTGCTGTGGGGGAGTTATGAAATAAAAAACAACCCACAGAGCAGCATGAAATATTTCAGACACTAGTGACATATTATGGGCTAGCTTCTTCAGACATGAAGTGATTAATGGCCCTATTAAATCTCATAATGTCATTTTCTGCTGTATCAAAGGAAGCAATTAAACAAAAAGGTAATTGCCCCGGGTCAGCTCTTGGAGATGATAAGGATTTAACATCAGGATTAGAGAAAATGGCATCTTTGGAGTGCATGGAGGACACAGCAAGCCAGCAGGCATCATGCACTTGATTCACATCATGCAGAACTCCACAGCCCTGGTCAGTGTGATGCTCTGGAATGAGAGAAGCTGACGGAGGAATTGGAACACAGAGTTTGGGAGGGGCTGGACTCAGTGATCTTAGAGGTCTCTTCCAATTGAAACCATTCTGTGATTCCACAGCTAGGAACAGTTTTGTAGGCACCTCCTTGGCCTTCAATCCTTCCAGCTTCAGGTACTGCAGGGCTTTTTCACAGCCCTTTGCAGTAATGAGCCCTGAAGAAAGAGACTTGGGGGTGTTGACTGCTGAGAAGCTCACCAAGAGCTGGCAATGCCCTCAGGCAGCCCAGAGGTGGAGTCCCTGACCCTGAGGTGTTCAAGACATAGGCCATGGTTTAATGGCCATGCTGGTGTTATGTTGGTCACAGAATTGTCACAGAATTGTCAGGGTTGGAAGGGACCTCAAGGATCAGCCAGTTGCAACCCCCCTGCCATGGGCAGGGACACCTCACACTGCAGCAGGTTGCTCACAGCCACAGCCAGCCTGGCCTGAAAAACCTCCAGCCAGGAGGCCTCCACCACCTCCCTGGGCAACCTGTGCCAGTCTCTCACCACCCTCATGGGCAACAACTTCTTCCTAACATCCAATCTGAATCCCCTCACTTCTAGTTTTGTTCCATTCTCCTCAGTCCTATCACTCCCTGACACCCTCAAAAGTCCCTCCCCAGTCTTCTTGGAGCCCCCTTCAGATACTGCAAGGCCACCAGAAGTTTTCCTGGGAGCCTTCTCCTCACCAGGCTGAGAAACCCCAACTCCCTCAGTCTGTCCTCATAGGAGAGCAGCTCCAGCCCTCTGCTCATCCTTGTGGCCCTTCTCTGGACACCTTCCAGCACCTCCACATCCTTTCTGGAATAGAGGCTTCAGAACTGGACACAGTGCTCCAGGTGGGGTCTCGGCAGAGTGGAGCAGAGGGGGAGCAGCCTGTGAAAGCCACACTGGATGCCAGCCCTCCCTGCTACTGCAGCACACAAAAGCTCACCTCACCTGCAGGCAGAGACAAGGCAGCACTGAAACTGAGCAGCTGGAAACACCTGGAGACAAGAGTTACAAACCCCTCATTGCCACCCTCCTTCCTGCAAGCAAGTGCTGCTGCTGATTCACCACACAGCACAAGGGACAAACCAGCTCTGGTATTCTTCTCAGCCTGAAGCTGCCCCACACCTTGCTGTGACACAAAGGGAGCTGGCAAGAGCTGGGCTTTGGCTCCTGCTCAGATGTCGTCACCAGCACAGCACAGAGGCAGAACTGCTACCACACAACAGCCAGGCTGATCAGAGCTGCCAAGCTGGGAGCTTGGGGCCATAGTTGAAGAGCTTGGTACTGAATTGGTCCTGGGAAGAGGAATCAGGAGGTGGCCTCATGGTCCTGCTGCTCTTGCCACAGGCATTCACCTCTCACTAGCAGACTTCCTTCCAGCAGCTGCAACTAGCTCGACAGCCTTCTTTTTCCTTTCCCTTTTCCCTTGCCTTTCCCTTTCCTTTCTCTTCTCTTTCCCTTTCAGAAGTAGCCCTCGGATGAGAAGCCCATGGTAGGGAGCTCTGCCCAAGCCAGGACATCATCATACCATTCTCTAACCAACTCTGTGGCTCCCTCAGGAGCAGCAGAGGGCTTTGGGACATGAATGAAGCTCAGCTCACCTCACATGCATCCTACTAACTGTTTAACAGAGGCATGCGGGTCCTCAGTGAGCTCAATCCTACAAACCTTTCTCTGCAATGCCACACAGTAGCTGCTTGCTAAGGCTCCACTCTGCCCATCCACGTGCTGACTACCCCGAACCTGACAACTCTTCGGGGCTCAGGCAAGGGAAGAGCAACAAGGCCACACCTGCCACATCTTTCCTGTTCTCTGGTGACCAGCCCCTCAGCAGCCCATTCCACAAAAAGCTTTGTCAAGGACTAGAACCTTTCTGCAGTGTGCAAGGTGGTTTCAGAAGACTGAAGTACCTTAGGGTATCTTCAGAGTTGTTTGTGTATCTCTTGTGTTTCATAGATTGATAGAATGGCTTGGGTTGGAAGGAGCCTTCAAGGAGCCTTCAGTTCCAACCCCCTGCCATAAGCAGGGACACCTCCCACCAGCCCAGGTTGCTCAAGGCCTCATCCAACCTGGCCTTGAACATCTCCAGGGAGAGGACCAATGAAAAACACATCAACAAACTCAGAACTGCTCCTTCTTCTAAGCAGCAGCCAGAGCAGGTGGGAAAGATCTTCAGACTGTTAGTCCCTTCCTCCTCTGTGCCTCCTCCCTAGGCTTTGCAGGCTTTTGAAGCTTGCCTTTCAATGAGATCCCTTCATACCAGCCTTAATCTTCAGTCTTTCTTCTCGGGGAATACCTCCTTCAGGACTGTCACACCCAATCAGATCAAATGCTGGCAGTGTTTGTGATCCTCCTCTCCCAGTGACCTGCAGCAGATGCTCCACTTGCTCCTGCATCTGTCCTCAGCTTCTTCACATGGCTGTTTGAAGCTGCACAAGACTCAATCTGACCCAATTCCTGTCGCTTTCAATACTGCTTGGAGTGCTCTGATTAGCCTAGAAAATCACGCCCAGCTCTGCTCAGCTTTTGGAGAGCTTCCAGGCAAGCAGGCAGCTGTGAGCAGCCCACCAGGACTGCTCCTGCGCACCACACCAGCGAGCACACAACGCTGCACACACCCCCGGGGAGCCTCCGGGCTGCACCACACCAGCGAGCACACAACGCTGCACACACCCCCCCGGGGAGCCTCCGGGCTGCACCACACCAGCGAGCACACAACGCTGCACACACCCCCCCGGGGAGCCTCCGGGCTGCACCACACCAGCGAGCACACAACACTGCACACACCTCCGGGGAGCCTCCGGGCTGTACCACACCAGCGAGCACACAACGCTGCACACACACCCTCGGGGAGCCTCCGGGCTGCACCACACCAGCGAGCACACAACGCTGCACACACCCCCCCGGGGAGCCTCCGGGCTGCACCACACCAGCGAGCACACAACGCTGCACACACACCCCCCCGGGGAGCCTCCGGGCTGCACCACACCAGCGAGCACACAACACTGCACACACACACCCCGGGGAGCCTCCGGGCTGCACCACACCAGCGAGCACACAACGCTGCACACACACCCTCCCGGGGAGCCCCCGGGCTGCACCACACCAGCGAGCACACAACGCTGCACACACACCCCGGGGAGCCTCCGGGCTGCACCACACCAGCGAGCACACAACACTGCACACACACACCCCCGGGGAGCCTCCTGGCTGCACCACACCAGCGAGCACACAACGCTGCACACACCCCGGGGAGCCTCCTGGCTGCACCACACCAGCGAGCACACAACGCTGCACACACACCCTCCCGGGGAGCCTCCGGGCTGCACCACACCAGCGAGCACACAACGCTGCACACACACCCTCGGGGAGCCTCCGGGCTGCACCACACCAGCGAGCACACAACGCTGCACACACACCCTCGGGGAGCCTCCGGGCTGCACCACACCAGCGAGCACACAACGCTGCACACACACCCTCGGGGAGCCTCCGGGCTGCACCACACCAGCGAGCACACAACGCTGCACACACACCCTCCCGGGGAGCCTCCGGGCTGCACCGCACCAGCGAGCACACAACGCTGCACACACACCCCCGGGGAGCCTCCTGGCTGCACCACACCAGCGAGCACACAACGCTGCACACACACCCCCCCGGGGAGCCTCCTGGCTGCACCACACCAGCGAGCACACAACACTGCACACACACACCCCCCCCGGGGGAGCCTCCGGGCTGCACCACACCAGCGAGCACACAACGCTGCACACACCCCGGGGAGCCTCCGGGCTGCACCACACCAGCGAGCACACAACACTGCACACACCCCGGGGAGCCCCCGGGCTGCACCACACCAGCGAGCACACAACGCTGCACACACCCCGGGAGCCTCCGGGCTGCACCACACCAGCGAGCACACAACACTGCACACACACCCCCGGGGAGCCTCCGGGCTGCACCACACCAGCGAGCACACAACACTGCACACACACCCCCGGGGAGCCTCCGGGCTGCACCACACCAGCGAGCACACAACACTGCACACACCCCCGGGAGCCTCCGGGCTGCACCACACCAGCGAGCACACAACACTGCACACACCCCCGGGAGCCTCCGGGCTGCACCACACCAGCGAGCACACAACGCTGCACACACACACCCCCGGGGAGCCTCCGGGCTGCACCACACCAGCGAGCAGACAACGCTGCACACACACCCCCGGGAGCCTCCGGGCTGCACCACACCAGCGAGCACACAACACTGCACACACACCCCCGGGGAGCCTCCGGGCTGCACCACACCAGCGAGCACACAACACTGCACACACCCCCGGGAGCCTCCGGGCTGCACCACACCAGCGAGCACACAACGCTGCACACACACCCCCCGGGGAGCCTCCGGGCTGCACCACACCAGCGAGCACACAACGCTGCACACACACACCCCCGGGAGCCTCCGGGCTGCACCACACCAGCGAGCACACAACGCTGCACACACACCCCCGGGGAGCCTCCGGGCTGCACCACACCAGCGAGCACACAACGCTGCACACACACCCCCCGGGGAGCCTCCGGGCTGCACCACACCAGCGAGCACACAACGCTGCACACCCCCCCGGGGAGCCTCCGGGCTGCACCACACCAGCGAGCACACAACGCTGCACACACCCCCCGGGGAGCCTCCGGGCTGCACCACACCAGCGAGCACACAACGCTGCACACACACCCCCCCGGGGAGCCTCCGGGCTGCACCACACCAGCGAGCACACAACAGTGCACACACCCCCGGGAGCCTCCGGGCTGCACCACACCAGCGAGCACACAACGCTGCCACCGAGGGCTGGCATTTAGCATTCCCTGTGAAGAGCTTTCCCGGCGTGGCTACCACTCTAGCCCTGGGTATTCCCTCCTGTAGCATGCAGCTGTGCTCTCTTCCCCGAGCTCAGCACTGCTCTCTCTGTGGTACACAGTGCTTTGTCTCCAGGGCTGCTCGTCCCTCCTGTGGAACCCTAGAGTCACAGAATGCTCTGGGTGGGAAGGGACCTCCAAAGATCGTCCAGTCCAATTCCCCTGCAGTCAGCAGGGACATCCTCCACTAGATCAGGTTGCCCAGAGCCCTGTCCAGCCTCACCTTGAGTATCTCCAGGGATGGGGCCACAACCACCTCCCTGGGCAGCCTGTTCCTGTGTTCCAGCAGCCTCCTGGTGCAGAACTTGTTCCTCACATCCAATCTCAATCTGCTCTGCTCTAGTTTGAAGCCATTCTCCCTGGTCCTGTCCCTGCAGACCTTTGTAAGCAGTCCCTCTGCAGCCTTCTTGTAGCCCCCTTCAGGTTACTGGAAGGCTGCTATTAGGTCTCCCTGGAGCCTCCTCTTTTCCAGGCTGAACACCCCCAGCTCCCTCAGCCTGTCCCCAAAGCAGAGGTGTTTCAACCCCCCAGAGAGTTGTGGAGTCTCCTTCTCTGGAGACTTTCAAGACCCATCTGGCTGTGTTCCTGTGTGACCTCTGCTGGATTCTATGCTCCTGCTCAGGCAGGGGGGTTGGACTGGAAGCTCTCCAGAGGTCCCTTCTAACCCCTAACATCCTATGAGCCTATGATCATTTCTGTGGCCTCCTCTGGACCTGCTCCATCAGGTCCATGTCCTTTCTATACTGAGGGCTCCCTAGCTGCACACACAGCACTGTAGGTGAGGTCTCAGAAGAGCAGAGCAAAGTGTCAGAATCACCTCTCTGGCTCTGCTGCTTTGGATGCAGCCCAGGATGTGATTTGCCTTCTGGGCCAATATCCTCAGCAGTGCCCACTGAAGCCATTTGGTCTCCCCTAGACTGAAACAAGGATGTTCTGAACCTGGAAGTGTTCCTTGTTTCTGGGAAATAGCTTTGTTGAAGAGTTTGGGCTTGGTTTCCATCCCTGAGACAGTGCATTGGCTCTGGTGCAGTGTTCCTGCTGGTGCGTGGCCACTTACCGCACCACAACCAAAGCAGGCTTTCAAGAATCATGGAGTCATGATATGTTAGGGGTTGGAAGGGACCTCCAGAGATCATCCAGCCCAACCCCCCTGCCAGAGCAGCATCACCCAGGATATGCCACCCACAGAGGAACACATCCAGGTGGGGTTGGAAAGGCTTTAGAGAAGCAGACTCCACAGCCTCTCTGGGCAGCCTGCTCCAGGCCTCCAGCAGCCTCACACCAAACAAGTTTCTCCTCATGTTGAGGTGGAACCTCCTGGGTTCCACCTTGGACCTGTTGTGCCTTGTCCTGTCCCTGGGCACCACCAAACAGAGCCTGGAACCTTCATCCTGACCCCCAGCCCTCAGCTATGGATAGACATTGATCAGATCTCCTCTCAGCCTTCTCCTCTCCAGACTAAACAGCCCCAGGGCTCTCAGCCTTTCTTCTCAGCAGCGATGCTCCTGTCCCTGCATCATCCTCATAGCCTCCATTGCACTCACCCCAGTAGATCTATTCTGAGAGCTGTGTGGGGCTGGGGATGCATCCAACAACACAAACCTCCTTTAGAATCGATTTTATCCCAATTTTGGTGTGCTTATAAAGCTCTGCCTTTACAAAGGTCTCTGTCAAACTTTGGCCTGAAGAGCTGCTGACCTTTCCTACTGCTGCAAGAGCAGCTAGGTGTGCTGAGCCATGGCTGTGATAAATCAGGGCTGCCAGCACAACTGGGGCTGCTAATCTGCTGAAGCAAAGTCCATGCTTACTCCAGCACAACAAACATGGCTGTTATTTGGGTTTGTTTGGGAAGCTAACTTTGCTTTCAAGCTGGAAATAATCCATCCTCCTCATAGATCTGACCTTCACTTGGCTGGGCTAAGAGCACTGGGTTGGCTTGGCAGAGCAAAAGGTCTCCTTTGGAATCTCTCTCAGCTGATAGAGGGATGTGCTTGTACTTACATGGAATTGGTCATAAATGGGTTGAGTTGGAAGGGACTTTGAAGATCATCCAGTACCAAAACCCTGCCACGGGCAGGGACACCTCCCACCAGCCCAGCTTGCTCAAGGCTCCATCCAGCCTGGCCTTCAACACCTCCAGGAAGGAAGCATCCACAGCCTCCCTGGGCAACCTGTGCCAGTGGCTCCCCACCCTCACTGCCAAGAATTTCTTCCTCATCTCCAGTCTCAATCTCCCCTCTCCCACCTCAAAGCCATTGTTCCTCATCCTGGCACTTTCAGCCCTTCTCAAAAGTCCTTCCCCAGCTCTCCTGGAGCCCCTTCAGATACTGGAAGGCTGCTCTGAGGTCTCCCTGGAGCCTTCTCTTCTCCAGGCTGAACAGCCCCAACTCTCCCAGCCTGTCCTCACAGAGAGCTGCTCCAGCCCATGGATCATCTTTGTTGCCTCCTCTGGACCCTCTCCAACTGCTGTGTCCTTCTTGGGCAGTGGACATGAGAACTGTAGGCAGGATTGGAGGTGAGGTCTCAGCAGAGCAGAGTCCAAGGGCAGAATCCCCTCTCCTACCCTGCTGCCCACACTCCTCTGGCTGCAGCCCAGCACACAGCTGCCTGCTGGGCTGCAGGAGGGCACTGCTGGCTCCTGGGGAGCTGCTCAGCAACCAGTCCCCAAAACCTCTTTCTTCAGGGCTCAAACCCACTCAAAACTGATCCTATGCAGTCTGAGCAGAGCAGAGGGACAGAATCCCCTCCCTGTGCTGCTGCTCTCCCTGCTCTGGATGCAGCTCAGCACACAGCTGCCTGCTGGGCTGCCAGTGACCACTGCTGGCTCCTAGAGACTTTGTCACCAACTGACACCCCCAAGGCCTTCTCCTGCAGGCTGCTCTCCTGCCACTCCTCACCCAGCCTGGATTTGTGCTGGGGATTGCCCTGACCCAGCTGCAGGACCTTGCTCTTGGCCTTGCTGAACTGGATGAGGTTGGCTTGGGCCCAGCTCTGCAGCCTGCCCAGGTCCATGACACTTCCCATGGCACTGACAGAGATGTTCACCAGCACTGGTCCCAGTACCAACCTCTGAGGGCCACCACTTGTCACTGAGCTCCGTGTGGACCCTGAGCCCTTGCCCACAACTCTTTGAGTGTAACCCTCCAGCCAATTCCTTACCCAGCCAGTGGCCACCCCTCAAGCAGATAGAGAAGCACACAAGCTTTCAGATATGATAGTTCAGCCTTACTAATGCATGCACTCTAAACATGAACTTTTGGACTGCAACCACAAAAGGAACATAAAACTAGGAACTCAGCTCAATTCTCTGGCACTGCACAGAATTTGTGGCTATTTCCAGGAAAGCAACACAAATAATGGACTTAAAATTCACAGCAGGCTTACTGCTTCACAACATTTCTCATCCAGAGGCACCTGGACAGGCTGCAGAGCTGGGCTCAGGAGAACCTCAGAAGGTTCAAGAAGGCCAAGGGCAAGGGCCTGCACCTAGGTCAGGGCAACCCTCAGTACCAATCCAGGCTGGGGGGGGGGATGAGATTGAGAGCAGCCCTGCAGAGAAGGACTTGGGGGTGCTGGGGTGGGGGAAGGAGCTGGACAGGAGCCAGCACTGGGCACTGGCAGCAGAGAAGGCCAAGGGCAGCCTGGGCTGCATCCAAAGCAGTGTGGCCAGAGCTGGAGAGAGGGGATCCTGCCCCTCTGCTCTGCTCTGGGGAGACCTCACCTGCAGGGCTGTGTCCAGCTCTGGGGCACTTGAGAGACCTGGAGCTGATGGAGAGGGTCCAGAGGAGGCCACAAAGATGCTCAGAGGGCTGAAGAACCTCTGCTATGGGGACAGGGGCTGTTCAGCCTGGAGAGGAGCAGCCTGCCAGTACCCGAAGGCTGCAGAGGGACTGTTCTCAAAGGCCTGCAAGAACAGGACCAGGGGCAATGGCTTCAAACTAGAGCAGAGCAGATGGAGATTGGATGTGAGGAACAAGTTCTGCACCAGGAGGCTGCTGGAACACTGCAGCAGGTTGCTCAGGGAGGTGGTTGAAGCTCCATGCCTGGAGATACTCAAGGTGAGGCTGGACAGGGCTCTGGGCAAGCTGATCTAGTGGAGGATGTCCCTGCTGAGTGCAGAGGGGCTTGGGCTGGATGAGCTTTGGAGGTCCCTTCCAACCCAACCCATTCTATGATTCTGTACTTCTATTTTGGTAGAACCCCCCCTGCAGAGCCCAGCAGCAGTGTGCAGCCTGGCAAAGGGAGAAGTTAGACTTCTGGAGCAGATGGAACTTTGTGCACTTGAGGCAGCTGGGGGGGCATGAGCTGGAGGGACAGCTGAAGCAATGTGTCCATGGGATGCTCTTCCCCACATGGCTCCAGAGTGCCAGGGAATTTCAGCAGCAGCCCAGGAGGGAAATGATTTTTTAAATTATTTCTTTTTTTTTCCCCCTTTCCTTTGGCTTGAAGGTTTTCTAAGCAGAGCTTTTGGTCTCTGCAGTACTGAGCTCTGCTTGCCACTTCCTGGCTAATGAAATGTTGGAGACAAGCTAGCTCCCAACCCAGGGCTGTGTAGATAACACCTACTATCTCCTCTGCTGAGTGCTCACAGGCACTTTGCTGGCCAGCTCTCAAGTGTCCCTACACTGTCACTACACTGGTGAGTACTGGAAGAGACATCCTGCATGCTCTCAGCAGCACTTGAAACCTCCACTTATCTCTGATCCTGCCAGCACCACGTTTCAACAGCCACTTCTGCCTGCAGAGCCACCACGGAGGGAATCATGGCCCAGAAGATGGAGCTGTCTGCTCTGGAGCCCACTCCTGCCCTCCCCTGCACTTCGACTGCAGACAGCACCAGCGAGCTAACCTGTTCTCTGGGACTGCTGCAAAGCTCTGCTGGAGCAACCTGCTCCCATCACTGGGCCCTGCAAGTCTGGACAAGGAGGCAGCAGCTTCCCTTAGCTTCCCAGCTTGTAAGGAAAGATGACAGCTCCTGACTGCTAACCAGCGTGGGCATGCTCAGTGTGCTTACTGCAAGGAGCCAAACAGCCACCAGTCACTCTCCTTGCTAAAGTACTTTTGGGCACAACCACCCCATGAGTGCTCCAGGCTTGGGGCAGGGTGGCTGGGAAATGCCCAGCAGAGAAAGACCTGGGGGTGTTGGCCAACAGCAGGCTGGAGATGAACCAGGTGCCCAGGTGGCCAAGGCAGCCACCAGTAGCCTGGCCTGCAAGAAGTTCATGGACTCCCCCTCCCTGGAGGTGTTCAAGGCCAGGGGTCTTTTCCTGAGGGTGTCTGGAGATAGACCAAGGGGGAATGGTTTGAAGCTGAGGCAGAGCAGGGTTAAAATGGAGCTAAGGGAGAAATTCTTCAGTACAAGGGTGGTGAGACTCTGGAATAAGCTTCTCGGGGAGGCTGTGGCTGCCTCCTCCCTGGAGGTGTTCAAGGCCAGGCTGGATGAGACCTTGAGCAGCCTGGGCTGGTGGGAGGTGTCCCTGCACATGGAAGAGGAGTTGGAATGGGAAGATCTTTAAAGTCCCTTCCAACCCAACCCATTCTATGAACCCAGCAAAACCCCTAAAACCTGCACTGCCTCCTGCACTGCCACATGTGCCAAGCTGCACTTCCTATCTTCATGCACAGAAGGCTTTGCTCACAGCTGTTTGGGAAATAAATTCTAACAGAACCATCAGTTTCTCACAGAATCATCACAGATTGCCTCAGGTTGGAAGGGACCTCAAAGCTCTTCTACTCCAACCCCCTACCATGGGCAGGGACACCTCTCAACTAGCCCAGGCTGCTCAAGGCATCCCTGGGGGAAGGCACCTTAGAGATCATCTTGTTCCAACCCCTCTGAGCAGCCACTTCAAAAGGCAGCTTCTGAAAACAGAGCATCCTGGCCTGGATCAGCAATGGTGTGAGCAGCAGAACCAAGGCTGGTTCCCACTGCACTCAGCACTGGGGAGGCCACACCTTGAGTGCTGGGTTTTGCTTTGACTTTGTGTTCCCACGAGAGCTCCCCGAGGGACCTCCTCAGAACGTGGTGTCTTCCTCCTGCAGGATGAAGTTAAACAGCCCTGAGCTGTTGGTAGCTACAGAAAGAAATCCTCACAGGTTGGAAAGGACCTCAGAGCTCATCTACTCCAACCCCTGCCATGGGCACTTCTCAACTACAGTCTGCTGCTCCAGGTCTCATCCAGCCTGGCCCTGAACACCCCCAGGGAGGAGGAGGCCACAGCCCCCCTGGGCAGCCTGTGCCAGAGTCTCACCACCCTCCTGCTGAAGAACTTCTTCCTCAGCTCCAGTCTGACCCTGCTCTGCCTCAGCTCCAAACCATTCCCCCTTGGCCTGTCTCCAGACACCCTCAGCAAAAGTCCCTCTGCAGCCTTCCTGCAGGATCCCTTCAGCTATTGCAAGGCAGCTCTGAGGTCCCCCTGGAGCCTTCTCCTCTCCAGGCTGAACCCCCCCAGCTCCCTCAGCCTGTGCTCCCAGCAGAGCTGCTCCAGCCCTTGGCTCATCCTTGTGGCCTCCTCTGGCCTCACTCCAGCAGCTCTGTGTCCTTCTTCTGCTGGGGACACCAGAACTGGAGGCAGGATTGGAGGTGAGGTCTCAGCAGAGCAGAGCCAAGGGGCAAAAACCCCTCTCTTGCCCTCTGGCTGCCACCCTGCTTCATACCCACACAAATAAGGGAACAAATTCAGCTCCCAAAAAAACAATCCCAAAGAAAACCAACTGATAAAAGCCCTTACACTCTGCTCTTCTCAACTGCTCCACATCTGCAAGTGCCACCAGGTCAGCACTGTGATGCTGTTTCCTTGCCAGTAGTGGAAGAAAATGGGGGGTTGAAAGCAAACCCACCAGACCTCAGCCCATGCCAAGCCCTTACAGGTGGACTACAGGCACACAGTGCCTGGCATGAACTTGGCAGTGGCTTGGCACGGGCTATGAACTCATCTGGCTGTAATCAGCTCAGTGAAGCATTTTGGAGCCTCAACTACAACTCAGAAGAAAGCTTTGGCAGGACACAACCCAGCCTCCTCTGCTGGTTTGAAGCTGGAGATGTAAGGGTGTGGAGTTAATGACTTCAGGCTAGAAAGTTGAGGCCTTGTGGTGCAAGATTAGACCTCAAGGTGCAAGATTTGCTGGTTGATAGTAGGCTGAACATGAGGCAGCAGTGTGCCCAGGTGGCCAAGAAGGCCAAGGGCATCCTGGCCTGCATCAGGAACAGTGTGGCCAGCAGGAGCAGGGAGGTCATTCTGCCCCTGTACACTGCACTGGTTAGGCCACACCTTGAGTCCTGTGTCCAGGTCTGGGCCCCTCAGTTTAGGAAAGATGTTGAGTTGCTGGAAGGTGTCCAGAGAAGGGCAAAAAGGCTGGGGAGGGGTCTGGAGCACAGCCCTGTAAGGAGAGGCTGAGGGAGCTGGGGTTGCTTAGCCTGGAGAAGAGGAGGCTCAGGGAAGACCTCATTGCTGTCTGCAACTCCCTGAAGGGAGGTTGTAGCCAGGTGGGGGTTGGTCTCTTCTCCCAGGCAACGAGCACCAGAACAAGAGGACACAGTCTCAGGCTGTGCCAGGGGAGGTTTAGGCTGAACGTTAGGAAGAAGGGAGGTGGTGGAGTCACCATCCCTGGAGGTGTTAGGAAGAGACTGGATGGGGTGCTTGGTGCCATGGTTTAGTTCATTAGATGGTGTTGGGTGATAGGTTGGACTCGAAGATCTCAAAGGTGTCTTCCAACCTGGTTTATTCTATTCTATTAGACCTCAAGGTGCAAGATTAGGCTTTGTGATGCTACTCTTATTGTTCCAACTGGAAGGATTTTGAGGTGCTGTTGGTGAAATAGGGAAGATGATGCCCAAACTTCACAAGCACACCCTACCTTGAAGAGCGTCACAGTGATCTCCACGTTCTCAGGAACAGGCCACACCACCACCCCACGGTAGGGGTTCTTGATTCCAGGCTGCCAGCTGTGAGCCTAAAGGAAGAAAAGAGGAAACTGGCTTAGAATGACAGTGCTGGACTCCAGGCCAGCCAGGGCATGCAGGAGGAAAGTGGCATGTCATCAGCTCCACAAAGGCTGGGCTCTTCCACCCATGGCTCTGCTCAGCACGGTGAGGAACACCACTGAGGAGGACAGTAAGGGAGCTTAGACCACCAGCTGGGCTTTCTGCTCACTGAGCTAAAGCTCTTCCTAGATCCATAGAATGGTTTGGCTTGGGAGGGACCTTGAAGATCATCCAGTTCCAACCCCCTGCCATGGGCAAGGACACCTCCCACCAGCCCAGGTTGCTCAAGGCCTCATCCAGCCTGGCCTTGAACACCTCCAGGGAGGAGGCAGCCACAGCCTCCCTGGGCAGCCTGTGCCAGTCTTGAAAACCCTTTCAGGGAAGAAGTTTCTTCCAGTCTCCAACCTAAACCTCCCCTGGGGCAACTTGAAGCCATTTTCTCTCCTCCTATCACTTGCTCCTAGGGAGCAGAGACCAACCCCCACCTGGCTCCAACCTCCTTTCAGGGAGGTTGGTGCCATGGTTTATTGATGAGATAGTGTTGGGTTGGACTCGATCTCAAAGGTCTTTTCCAACTTGGTTAATTCTATGCTATGCTATGCTATGCTATGCTATGCTATGCTATGCTATTCTAATGATCCTGCAAGAGAAATCAGCTCCTCCCCCATGAGGACACCTCTGTCCTCTCCCCAGACAGCAATTCCCAGCAAAGCACTGGCAGCTCATGACATGGCTGGAACCAGAGCTTTCCCACTGGCTTTGGCCAACACTGACAATGATGTCAAACCTGCCAAGTCTGACCTCCAAACAGTGATGGCCTGCCCAGCTGAGGAGTGCTTGTTCCACTTCTACACCAAACCAGAAGAACAGGATACACTGGGCAGGCAAAGCCCTTTAATCAGCACTGCCTCCCCCCAGCAGCCTGAGGAGAGGCACGATGGACACAGAGAGGGCCAGAGATGGCTTCCTGTCACTGTGACAGGCACAGCACTGAAAGTACCAACCAGGAGACAACCCCAGCTAATGAGCTTTGAGAGCAAAGCTGTGCTGTGATCAGCTGGACAGCTGCTAAATCCTCCTCTGGCTTTGACAAATAAACACAACACACAGCCTGACACAGGGAGAGAGAAAATCACAACCACCTCTGGGCTGTGGGAAGGGGAAAGGGAGGCTTGGATTTGAGGGAAAATGTCTTTGCTGCAAGAGTGGTCAGGGATTGGAACAGGCTGCCCAGGGAGGTGGGGGAGTCCCCATCCCTGCAGGTGTTCCAGAAATGTGTGGCCATGGCACTTGGGGACATGGTTTGGTGGCCATGGTAGTGTTGGGTTGGTGGTTGGACTGGATGATCTCAGAGGGCTTTTCCAACCTTAATCATAGAATCCTAGAACAGCTCAGGTTGGAAGGGACCTCAGAGCTCACCTACTCCAAACCCCTGCCATGGGCAGGGACACCTCTCAACCAGCCCAGGCTGCTCAAGGCCACATCCAACCTGGCCTTCAACACCCCCAGGGAGGAGGCAGCCACAGCCTCCCTGAGAAGCCTGTTCCAGAGTCTCACCGCCATGAAGAGCTTCTCCTCAGCTCCAGTCTGACCCTGCTCTGCCTCAGCTCCAAACCATTCCCCCTTGGCCTGTCTCCAGACACCCTCAGGGAAAGGCCCTCTGCAGCCTTTCTGCAGGATCCCTTCAGCTATTGCAAGGCAGCTCTGAGGTCCCCCTGGAGCCTTCTCCTCTCCAGGCTGAACCCCCCCAGCTCCCTCAGCCTGTGCTCACAGCAGAGCTGCTCCAGCCCTTGGCTCATCTTTGTGGCCTCCTCTGGCCTCACTCCAGCAGCTCTGTGTCCTTCTCCTGCTGGGGACACCGGAACTGGAGGCAGGATTGGAGGTGGGGTCTCAGAATCAAGGGGCAGAATGCCCTCCCTGGATTCTAAAAGGAAGGCTAAGATCAGTGGCAGTTTAGATGCAGATGGAGAGGGGCATCCTAACACAGCATTTCTCAGGGCAGGGACCACTCTGCTGCTCTTTCTTGATATCCCATCTGGCCTTTTCAGCTCCAAAATCGTAAGGCTTGACTTTGCCACATGAGCTGGATCAGGCCACCTCCTCAGAGCAGAGCTGCCTACACTTCCAGGCAGGGCACTGCTGGCAAGGCCCAGGGGAGGTCAGGTGCTGCACCTCTGCATTGGGTTTGCACCCTAACCCTCACCTCTCACTCCATTCCCCACGGGGTTGTGCCTTCTAGCCCCTTTTTCCTTATCTCCTGCTAGTCTTCACTAGCATTCTGCCCTCACCTCCAAAGCTGAGGCAGGAGAAGCAGCTCAGCAGAAGTGACCTCCAGCAGTGGGTGCCTCACCCACAGCCCTCCCCTTGCTGCTCTCCTAA
Organism: Colaptes auratus; assembly: GCA_015227895.2. Classification (NCBI taxonomy): domain Eukaryota; kingdom Metazoa; phylum Chordata; class Aves; order Piciformes; family Picidae; genus Colaptes; species Colaptes auratus. The sequence goes on along the minus strand of CM037641.1, from coordinate 40,207,579 downwards.
ATATGAGGGACAAGAGCCATGGCCTGGAAAGAGGAGCAGAAATGCTCCCTTGCAGTGCAAGGTCAACTTCCCACCCTCCAGCAGCTCCCCGCTCCCTCCCAGCTCAGTGTCTTCTGCAAACTCACTGAGGGTGCCTGAATCCCCTCAAACAGATGATGGATAAAGCTGTTGAAGAGAACTGAGCCCTGGGGAATGCCACTGGTGAGTAGCCCCCACCTGAGGCTCACTCCATTTCCCAGCACTCTCTAGGCCCTGCCCAGGGAAGCCTCCCCCCAGCCAAGCCACAAGCAGCCAGGTTCTGCAGGATGCTGTGGGAAATGCTGTCAGAGGTTTTACTGCAGCCCCAGATACACAACCCCCACAGCCTGGCCCTCATCCACTCTCAAGTCACCTTCTTGCAGGAGGAGATGAGGTTCATGCATCAGGACCTGCCCCTCATGAGCTCCTGCTGGCTGGGCCTGGCCACTTTGGTGCCCTGTCCATGCTGCAGGACAGCACTCAGGGTGACCTGCTCCAGCACCTTCCTGGCACTGAGGTCAGTCTGGCTTTCTCTCTTCCTTCTTCACCACCACCTCACCTCATCCTGCCTCTGTTGTGCAAGATAACTGCCAGGTACCTTGCTGCAGGACCCTGGAGCTGACCATAATATTTAAGGGCTGCTGCAAATTGTGGCACACTCTGGAATGCTGGATGAAGAACATGGCCCTGGAGCCAAGCACTCAGCATTGGTTTGGAAAGCAAGTCAGACACATACCTGCCACTGCCCCTCACCTGCAGCCCCTTGATGAAACATGTTCCAAGTGCCCAAGAGCAGAGCAGCTCTGCTCTTTGTCTCTGTGACAAGCTGTGCAGGAGCTCAGCTAGCTGCACTGGGGCTTAGGGCTGCTCAGCTTGTGAGGACAATCCTTATCCTTCAGTGGAATCCAGGCAGGACACAGACAGCAAGAACTGAGAGAGGAGCAGCCAGGAGGAGGATCCCTGCTCTGGTGCCTCCATGCCAGTAGCATGGCTCGTGCTGGGTCCCACCAAAGCCAGACCTCATCTGGGGACAGCCAGAGGTCAGTGCAGTCCAGCTGCTAACAGACCTGCTGGGAAAGGAATAGACTGGGGAAAACTGCTGATACCCCCAGACCAAAGGAAACCTCAGCTGCCCCATAGCTCAGGGTCACAAAGGGAGAGGACAAATTAAAGGCTGCTACAGACTACAGCTTGCATCCCCACAATCATTTTGAGATCACTGTGCTTGGTCTGCCAGCTGAAGAACAAAGCTCTGGGACAAAGCCCAGAAACCCCAGCATGTGCCACAGCAGAAAGTTCAAAGCCCTGGCAATGCCAGGCAGCCTCTGCTCAACCCACTGCTGCCAGGCTCCTGCCAGAGCAGCCACGGACACCAGCAGGTTGCCACAGGTCTGCATTTCCCCACACACACTGTGGGCACCCACCTGGGGCTGCTGACACAGCCCCAGAGAGCACAACCTCAGCTGCCCCAGGCACAGAGCCCCCAGCCTCTGCTGCCTCCTCAGCCTTGCTCTCACACAGGCACAGCTACAGCCTCCTCCTTACACACAATCACAGAGCTGCTTGGGTTGGAAAAGCCCTTCAAGATCATCCAGTCCAACCAGTCTGCCAAGGCTGGGGCTAAGCCATGGCCCTCAGCACCACATCTCTGCCTCTTTCAAACACCTCCAGGGATGGGCATTTAACCACCTCCTCTGCGAGGCTTTGAGAACCCTTTCAGTCAAGAAGTTTCCTCTACTACATGATCCATGGTATTTCTTTTCCCAAGCTTTGCTTATTCACTGAGCACAACAAATGGATGCTCAGATGAAGAGCCTCTTCCCCCTCTCCTCAGGAAGTTTCTTGCCTCAGCTGCTTGGCTGCTTATTTAAGCAAACCAACCCCAAAAAAGTGAATCCTGAGACATTTTACTCATCCCTTCCTGGGACATTCATCACTGCAGCGTGGAACTGACCCCTGTGGTTTAACCAGAAAGAGGAGGATGATGCCCTAATTGTGGTCTTCCAGTACCTGAAGGGGGCTACAAAAGGCTGGGGAGGGACTTCTCAGGATCTCAGGTAGTGATAGGACTAGGGGGGAATGGAATGAAGCTGGAGGTGGGGAGATTCAGGCTGGATGTGAGGAGGAAGTTCTTCCCCATGAGAGTGGTGAAGCCCGGAATGGGTTGTCCAGGGAGGTGGTTGAGGCCCCGTCCCTGGAGGTGTTTAAGACCAGGCTGGATGAGGCTCTGGCCAGGCTGATCTAGTGTGGGGTGTCCCTGCCCATGGCAGGGGGGTTGGAACTAGATGATCCTTGTGGTCCCTTCCAACCCTGACTGATACTATGACACTATGGCCCCCAAGGTATGAGAGACCAGCCAGTGTCCACCAACTGCTGTGGTCTGCTTCAGTCAGCCATGACCTCACTTCACAGGCATCAAGTGTTGTTTATAAACATCTAAAGGGTGGAAGCTGAGGGGATGGGGCTGAGCTCTTCCCAGTGATGGGACAAGGGCAAACAGGCACAGACTGGAGCCCAGGAGGTTTCACTTGAACCTGAGGAGAAAATTCTTTGTTGTGAGGCTGCTGGAGCCCTGGAGCAGGCTACCCAGAGAGGTTGTGGAGTCTCCTTCTCTGAAGACTTTCAAAACCCACCTGGATGTGTTCCTGTGTGCCCTGCCCTGGTTGGAGTGGATGATCTCTGGAGGTCCCTTCCACCTCCACCAGTTTGTGATTCTGATGTGGTTCTGACTTGTTTCACCTCAACTGTAATGATGGCTGCTCAAGACTCCTGCAGGTTCTGGCCCCAGGCCCCATGCCCCCACAAAATGGAAAGGTCCATCACACCCTAGCTTTAATGCTCCATCCAGCCTCAGCTAGGAGCTGTGTGGATGAGGACAGGGCAAAATGGAGCTCCTCAAGGCAGCATTGGGCCACAGAAGAGTGAGTCAGTGCCTTCTGCTCAAGTCCTAGACCTTCTTTAACGATCCCCTCCAACCTGGTTATCCATGAAGCAGTTTTGCTCATATTCTCCTTTACCACTGCCTGCTGCCCAGGCAGCAGTACTGCAGGCAAACAATGTGCAGCTACCTTAGGAAAGGTTCTATCACATGCCTACCATGGTCCACAGCAACCATCAGAGGGACTCATCCTCGTGTTGACTGCTTCCACTTGCACCCCAACCCAGCAGCTCCAAGAGTTCTGTTGCTGAACAGCACTGGGGTTGGAGCTGGATGATCTTTAAGTTCCTTCCAACCCAAGCCATTCTGTGGCTCCAGAAGATTCCATGAGCTCAGTAGGCCTGTTGTGGTACACCCCCAGGGCATCATCCCATCCTCTCACAAGTGGCAACCACAGCAACCATCAGAGGGACTCATCCTCGTGTTGACTGCTTCCACTTGCATCCCAACCCAGCAGCTCCAAGAGTTCTGTTGCTAAACAGCACTGGGGTTGGAGCTGGATGATCTTTAAGGTTAAGGAGGGTTTTGGCCTTGAGCAGCCTGCCAGCAGCCTGGGCCAAGCTAATTTTAAGCTGCATCATTTCAGGCTGGGGGGGGGGAGTGGGGAAGGGAGGAGCAGTAGCAGGGCAGTATGGGGTGGGGGTGTGCATTTGGGCCTGGGATTTTGGCCTGGTTTGGTGGAGGCTGGGGAGAGCTTTGGCTTAATGGGCTTCTGTATCAAGCCCAGACTATGGATTTTGTGTATTTTATATGCTTTGCACTGCAGTATTAGTTCTGAACAGCACTTCCATTTGGACTTCCAGTAAGAGTCTGTATTTCTACCCAGTCCAGTGTGGAGTTTTGATTTAACTACTTTGAGAAGAGTTAGAGAGGCTGTCTTGCTCCCCATAAACCCAAGGCAGGCATGAAGATGTTTAAGGGACTGGTCATCTGTCACAGGAGGAAAAGCTGAGGGAGCCCAGGCTTAGATCTTACAGAAAAAATAACCTTCCAAAGGGAAGGTGCAGAGCAGGCAGCCAGGCCCTTGTCAGTGCTACCCAGTGAGAGACCCAGAGGCAGGGCACACAGAGTGAGGCAGGAGGTTTCTTCTCAGCATCAGGAGCCACTTTTTCATTGTGGAAGTGACCAGGCACTGCCACAAGTTGTCCTGAAAGGCTGTGGAGTCTCCCACTTTGGAGGTACTGAAAAGCTGTCTGGACACAGTGCTAGGCAGTCACCCTAAGGTAGACATGCTTAAGCAAAAGGGTTGGAGGAGGTGGACAGTTGTCATACCCAGCTTGACAAGGTGCTGGTCCATCTCATTTCAACTGTGGTATTACCTGGAAAGGTTGGACCAGATGATCCCAGGGGTCCCTTTCAACCTGGGACCTCCAGAGGTCTCTTCCAACATCAACTGCTCTGTGAGCTTGTGAACTGACTTGAGGATATCCTTGGTTATGTGTAACCAGCTGGAAAGCTCAGAACAGAAATCCTAACCCCTGAAGAAGTCTGTACAGCATGTTAAGAGCCCCTCCTTCTCCAAGAGGTGTAAACCATGGCCAGTTATTGATGCTTTGTACTCCCGGAGCCCAGTGTCCACCAGAAATAACATCAAAGAGGAAACAGTCATTTGACTTGCTTCCAAGAAAGCAATTAGATGCAAGAAATATGTTCAATAAAGTATTTCACTGGTGTGATGACTAAGAGATCAAGAACATTTATTGATCTCCAGCCTTGGACCCAATCACAGCCACTGCCTCAGCTTTCAAATTAACTCCTTCCTCTGCCCAGGCCTCAGGGCCACACAGCTGCTTTCCACGTACCTCTGTGGGATCTCAGCAGGCATTTAGTTAGCAAAAGACTTTGCTGAGTCTCAGTTTATCCAAGAGCTGCTTCTACTGCCTGGTGATGAAAAGAGAGGACACATCCCAGTACTTTATAGCCCAGCCTGAAAAAAGCCTCTGTCCCAAAAGGCTGTGCTGGTGTTACCAAGCCCTCTGCTCTCAGTGAAATGCTGCCATGAGAGCCCAGAGCACCACACAGTCACAGAATCCAATTGGCTTGGAAGGGACCTTAAAGATCATCCAGTTCCAATCCCCCCTGCCACTGGACCAGGCTGCTCAAGGCCTCATCCAACCTGCATGACAAACCAGGAAGTCACAAAAAGAGGAGGAACAATAAAAACCCCACCCCAGAGTCTCTCCTGAGTAGGGGCAGAAAACCCTGTGTCACATTTTCTTAACATCTCAGTTCTTCAGGATACCTCTCCTGTGGGTGTCCTTTCTCCATTGTCCCAAAGTGCTTGGATGTGTGGCTGTGAGCTGCATGCCTGCACCAAACCAAGGAGCTCAGACCACCTCTGTTTAAGCAAAGGATTATTAAAAGGCTGAGCTCCAAAACTTCCCCACTGGACAAGACCACTTGCCAAAAACCATACTGAGAGTAAGAGGCAAAAGTTGTGGGGGGAGGGCATAAGCAATCATAGCTGCTTGTTCCTCCTCACAGAGAGGAGATGCTCCTGGAAAGGAGGACACCAGCACAGGCTCCTGCTCCCTTCAAACCTGCCCAGTGGTTGCACAGGAATCACAGAATGTTAGGGGTTGGGAAGGGACCTCTGGAGATCATCCATTCCAACCCCCAGGCCAGAGCAGGGTCATCCAGAGCAGGTTGCACAGGACAGTGACCAGGCAGGCTTAGAATGCCTCCAGAGATGGAGACTCCACCACCTCCTCGGGCAGCCTGTCCCAGTGCTCTGCCACTCTCAGAGCAAAGAAGCACCTCCTCACGTTTAGATGGAGCTTCTTACGTTCAGGTTTGTGCCCATTACCTCCTCCCCTGTCACTGGGCACCACTGAACAAAGGCTGGCTCCTGACACCCACCCTTGGAGTGTTGAGAAGCACCGAGAAGGTTCCCCCTTCACTTTTCTCAGGCTAAAAAGCCCCAGGTCTCTCAGCTTTTCCCCAACCAATCTGTGCTGTCCTCTGCAAGCTTTTAGGTAGCATGGGAACAGCCCTACAGCAGAGGACATGAGGCAACCAAAGAAATCCTGTAACAGGAGAAGTGTTTTTCTTAGCTGGCCTGCTGGATGCATCAAAGAGGCTCCCCAGCTCCCTGGGCGCCAACACCTGCCTGCTGGGATCCACCAAAGCCTTCACTGGCTGGTCACTGACACAAGATCACCCCAGACATTGGCACATCAGGCCCCCAGGAGCTTTAGAACACCTGACATTGCTTTCCATCTCAGAGAATGCTGTGGGGTTCTTTTAAGTTTCCTCTTCCATGGACACCAGGCAACACATCCAGACTGCCTGGCTTTGCCTTCAGCCCAGAGCCAAGGGAGGCTGCACAGAGCCTGACTGCATCTTCCTCTCAGAGCAACCCTGTGCAGCAGCCTATACCAACTAGAGCACCCCCTCAGAGCAAGCCACTCAGCTCACAAGGCCTTTGGGTTTCTTACTGCAGGAAGGGAAGTACGGCAAAGCTCACCCAAGAGAGTGCAAACTCTTACACATCAAATAAACCCCAACCCCATGTGAGTCAAACTGTGAGCAGCCAAATCCTGGGCAGACTTCACTCGGAGTTTCCCTTTCCTTAGCCATAAAACACCCAGTCCCAGGCCTCTCCACAGTGCTAGATTTCAGTTCAAAGACACTTCTGGGCTGAAAGAGCCTGCTTGGATTCTGCTGGATATCACAGAAGTAACCAAGTTGGAAAGACCTTTGAGATCATCAACCCCAACCTCTCACCCAACACCATCTAATCAACTAACCCATGGCAGTGAGTGCCTCATCCAGGCTCTTTTTAAACACTTCCAGGGATGGTGACTCCACCACCTCCCCAGGCAGAGAGCAGTTTCCAGCCTCTGATCCAGGCTTTTCCTCCTGTTGCAGGGATGTCAGGTTCTTTATTGTTTTGTTGCTGTTTTCATTGCATTTAATACACTTCTAGCAGTGAAGCAGCTTCTCCTCCCTAATTAGGCCTAGCAATTAGTACCAGCAATTGAACTGATGATGCTACAGTTCTGCTATACACATAAGCCAAGCTGAAATCCAAGCAAAGTGTTTCCATGAACCAGCATCCACAGCAGCTTCTTCTGATCTTTACAGACAAACTGAATTCCAAGGGAAAGCAGCTGAAGCAGCTTCTCCTTTCCCTGGCTGCTGCTGGCACTCAAGAAACCAAGCCCCTGCTTTTCACTCAGGTTAGGATTTAGTAAGCAACCAACCTTAGAGGATTTTCTTCGGCTTCTTCTGGTCCAAACCACCACCAGTTTATCTGGCTGCCTGTTAAAGAGAAGGAGAAACAGCTGAATTTCACCAAGATCAAGATGAAAACAGCCAGAGCTAAGCACATCCTCAGTGGGTACATTAGCTCCTAAAGACAGCTCAGCTGAACCCCACTGCCGGCATCAGCCATCACCCAGGAAAGATGAGGGCTGGCCTCCAACCCCCACACTCAGGTTATTGTTCTCATCCTGCTCCCTTGTCTCTGAGCATCCCCCAGAGGCAGCAGCACACCTGAGCAGGAATTCACCCATGGGACAGAGAACAGGATCCAGCCTCTTTAAAGATACACAGGTTAAAAGAAAACTTTGTCACACTGAGGGTGCTGGAGCCCTGGAGCAGGGAGCCCCAAACAGGCTGTGAGTCGCCTTCTCTGGTGACTTTCCAACCCCACCTGGATGTGTTCCTGGGTGACCCTGCTCTTGCAGGGGACTTGGACTGGATGATCTCCAGAGGTCACTTCCCAACCCTCCCATTCTGTGATTCTCTGATTGTGTGAAGAAGCTGGTCCCAAAAATCAACATCAGTGCAACCCGTGGTTTGAGCTTCTAGGCACACCTACTGACAAGGCATTGAAAGGAACAAAGGGAAACAGGCACCTTGGCTTCTACAGCCCCCAAAGAATTGGTTTGCTACTTGAACACCTCAAGCAACAAGAGAATTGAGCCTGGTATCACTTGTCACCATCTCCTTGGAATCTCCACAGGCAGATCAGTCAACACTTCTGCTTTTACTCAGAAAGGCACACACCCTGAAACTCAGAGAATCATTTGGGCTGGAAAAGCCCTCTGAGATCACCCAGCCCAACCATTCTCTGCCAAGGCTGGGGCTAAGCCATGGCCCTCAGCACCACAGCTCTGCCTCTTTCAAACACCTGCAGGGGTGGGCATTCAGATACCTCCCTGGGCAGCCTCTGCCAGGTCTCTCTAGGAGTGACCCATGGCTATGCCAGGTGCCGCAAAAAGTGGAGTCCAGAAGAGGCTTTATGGAGACACAACCCAGCTATGCTGCAAAGCTAAGCAGCATCGTCAGGGTTTGAGCTGAAACAGCTCTGGCCTGTGGACAGAATGAATTTACCCCCCCATGGAGTAAATAAAGACTCACACAGAATTGAGGGTTAAATAGAAATGCTGTTTACAAAAGTAAATCAACTGTGAAAGGCACAAAGGCAAAGGGAGATACATGCACACAGACAAAACCAGCCTGAGCTGGTGGACTCCCAGCCCCTGGGACCCTCTGTCTTTGGAGAACTTTCATCTCTATGGCAGGACACCTAGGCATTAACCTGTAACAAGCATGAAGCCAGTGTCAAGGCTGACAGACCTCAGTGCAGAAGTCCTTCCATAATTAAAAACCTCAGGGATGGGCAGTAGGACACAAGAGCCTTCTCCTGTGACAGCAGCATGCACCTGCCCCAGGCTGGGAACTGACCTTACCCTTCAGCCTAATTCTTTCCTTTCCTTTTAAAGCATTCCACTGTCACACAGCTGTAGGAGACAGTTGGTCCTTCAGTGGAGTTGCCCAGTGGGACCCATGTCTGCATCACACACACAGATACCCCCAGGCCTGGATTCCAGAGAATCACCTGGAAGGGACCTTCAAGATCATCCAATTGCAACCCCCTGCCATGGGCAGGAACACCTCCCACCAGCCCAGCTTGCTCAAGGCCTCATCCAGCCTGGCCTTCAACACCTCCAGGGAGGAGGCAGCCACAGCCTCCCTGGGCAATCTGTGCCAGTGTCTCCCCACCCTCACTCTAAAGAGTTTCTTCCTCATCTCCAGTCCCACTCTCTCCTCTCCCAGCTCAAAGCCATTGTCCCTCATCCTGTCACTCCCAGCCCTTGTCAAAAGTCCCTCCCCAGCTCTCCTGGAGCCCCTTCAGGTACTGGCAGGCTGCTCTAAGGTCTCCCTGGAGCCTTCTCTTCTCCAGGCTGAAGAGCCCCAACTCACCCAGCCTGTCCCATAGCAGAGATTTTCCAGCCCTCTGACCATCTTCATGGGCTCCTCTGGACACACTCCAGCAGGCCTCCTACTTCTCCTACTCTAACCTTACACATTTTACAGCTGTCTCTCAGCTATTTCTGACACTGACCTAACTTTTCAGGCTCTGGTTTTTGGCCGATGAAACACTTCTCATCATATCGCCATGCTTCCGATCCCACTTCCAGCCCCATGAGCCCTCTTCCATAGACTCCTGGCCCTGCATTCTGCCTTTGTTTTCCATCAACAAGCCTGGCTGCAAATCCATGCACAAAGGGAGGTCACACCAATGGATGGTGCAAAGAGAAAGCACAGATACAGCGTGCTGAAATGATGCCCAAAACAAAACCCCCCAGGGCGTGCTGAGCTAAGCAAGCAGTGCTCCCACTGCTACCCCAGGGATTCAGCACTGCACAACTAACTTCCAACTGGTTTCAGAGAGCTTTTAAGCACTGGAATGCTGGCCAGGGCATGAAATCCTTCCCATTTTGTATCCCTTCCCACTGAGCTGCTTAGCATCTCTGCAGGCTGCAACACGACTAATACATCACCCACTGACTTACACTGAAACCCCTCCAGAACTGAAGCTCTCCTGAAAAGCAGAGGTCCTGGCAAAGGAAGTTACAAGGAGCAGCTGAGGGACCTGGGAGTGCTTAGTGTGGAGATGATGGAGGCTGAAGGATGATGGAGGCTGAAGGAAGATCTCATTGCTCTCTAAAGTTCCATGAAAGGAGGCTGGAGCCAGGAGGGGGTTGGTCTCTTCTCCCCAGTATCAGGTTGATAGAAGGAGAGGAAATGGCCTGAAATTGTGCCAGGGGAGGTGCAGGTTGGAGATTAGAAAACCTTTCTTTGCTCCTAGAGCGGTCAGGGATTGGAACAGGCTGCCCAGGGAGGTGGTGGAGTCGCTGCCCCTGGAGGTGTTCAAGAAGCATGTGGCCATGGCACTTGGGCACATGGCTTAGTGGCCATGGTGGTGGTGGCTTCACAGTTGGACTGGATGATCTTACAGGGCTTTTCCAGCCCCAAAAGTTCTGTGAAATAAGGACACAAGCTTTGTTTGGCACCTCTTTATTGTGCCTGACTCCTTTAATATGGCCCTTAATTTCTAGAGTGAGACAAACAAAGTGAAATGGCCTCCTGTGCTTCAGTCTGTCTAAATCCACTCTAAGGGCTCGTTTAGGTGACCTAAACAAGGGGTCCTCTCCTGTAAAATCTTCCTTGGGACTGAGGTCATCCTGTCCGACTTCAAAGGCTCCTTGCACACTCTGTGTTGGGTGTGTTAGAGTCCCACAAGCAGGCAGAGCCCCCACTGCCTCGGATGGGAGCTGTGTTTGAACCACCAGCACAAAAGCCACTCTCGAGCAGTTTCCTCAAAGCAAATCAATCACAGCATCGCTGCATGGTTGGAAGAGACCTCAGAGCTCATCTACTCAAACCCCTTGCCATGGGCAGGGACACCTCTCAACTAGCCCAGCTTGCCCACTGCTCATCCAGCCTGGCCTTCAACACCCCCAGGCAGGAGGCAGCCACAGCCTCCCTGAGAAGCCTGTGCCAGAATCTCACCAGCCTCCTACTGAAGAACTTCTTCCTCAGCTTCAAACCATTCCCCCTTGGCCTGTCTCCAGACACCCTCAGCAAAAGTCCCTCTGCAGCCTTCCTGCAGGATCCCTTCAGCTATTGTAAGGCAGCTCTAAGGTGCCCCTGGAGCCTTCTCCTCTCCAGGCTGAACCCCCCCAGCTCCCCTCAGCCTGTGCTCACAGCAGAGCTGCTCCAGCCCTTGGATCATCTTTGTGGCCTCCTCTGGCCTCACTCCAGCGGCTCTGTGTCCTTCTTCTGCTGGGCACACCAGAACTGGAGGCAGGATTGGAGGAGGGGTCACAGCAGAGCAGAGTAAATAAACCCCATGCCCAAACTGAGCAGGTTTTTCCTAGCATGGTTTCTCTTTGCACTTTGAGCCTGGCTCATTCTCACTGCAGAACCCAGCTCACCAATGAGATTTCATTTAACCTTGACTCATTCAGTCCTATATTTGCTTCTAAGCACAAAAAGCACTTAAGGGGAGGTTCTCCAGCCCTCTGATCATCTTTGTGGCCTCCTCTGGAACCTATCCAGCAGCTCCAGGACCCTCTTATGCTGTGGGCCCCAGAAGTGGAGGCAGTGCTGCAGGCAGGATCTCAGCAGAGCAGAGGAGCAGAATCCTCTCCCTGTGCTGCTGTTGCCCAGTTTGGAAGGACTCCATCTGCCAAGATCAAAGAGCTTCACTAACATGAAAAAGCCACCTGGAGCCTCAATACAGATGGAGAAGCCCAAGCCATGCTGATGGGACAGCAGGAAGAGCACTTTCACCAGGGCATTTTTTCTGTCGGGTGCCAAGTTTACTTTGCTCCTGCAGCTTCAAGTATGAGACAAATCCACACCCAGAGGTACTTTGCCAAAACAAAATGAGGAAGGAGTTCACAATATGGAGAGAGAAAATTTAGCAAACTGGCATTGGAAGAGAATATGAAGGTTCCCAACCCAAAGGTGTTCAAGGCCCTGAGCAACCTGGGCTTGTGGGAGGTGTCCCTGCAGCCCAAACAATTCGATGAATCTATGAGTTTCTTTCCCCCTAAATTCACCACCAGCTCAACTGAGGCACAAATCCAACAACTCTCTGCCCTGCTGAGACCTCACCTGCAATCTTGCATCCAGTTCTGGGCTCCCCAGTTCAGGAGGGACAGGGATCTGCTGGAGAGAGTCCAAGGGAGGCTACAAGGCTGCTGAAGGGCCTGGAGCACTGCCTGGTGAGGAGAGGCTGAGAGCCTTGGGGCTGCTTAGTCTGGAGAGGAGAAGGCTGAGAGGGGATCTGATCAATGTCTATCAGTATCTGAGGTCTGGGGGTCAAGAGGGAGGGGATAGGGACAGGCTCTGCTGAGTTGCACCCTGGGATAGGGCAAGGGGCAGTGGATATAAACTCCAGCAAAGGAGGTTGCACCTCAACATGAGGAGGAACTTCTTCCCTGTGAGGGTCCCAGAGCCCTGGAGCAGGCTGCCCAGAGAGGTTGTGGAGTCTCCTTCTCTGGAGCCTTTCCAGCCCTGTCTGGCTGTGTTCCTGTGTGACCTGTGCTGGATTCTATGCTCCTGCTCCAGCAGGGGGCTTGGACTGCAAGATCTCCAGAGGTCCCTTCCAACCCCTGACATCCTGTGAGCCTGTGTGGGAGAAGCCAGGGAGCTGCTTTGTGAACAAAACCCAGAGCAATCTTCTCTTCACAATCTGTTCATGGATGTTTTACACCAACAGACTTCTAGAAGAATGAGCCCAGCTCCTACTTGCATCACCATATTTGCATTCAAGGTCATCACTGAGGTCTCAGCACCAGAAAGCAGCAAAACCCACACACAATTACAGAATGGTTTGGGTTGGAAAAGCCTTCCCAGATTATCCAGCCCAGCCGCTCTCTAATTCTGCCAATGCTGGGGCTAAACCATGGCCCTCAGCACCACAGCTCTGCCTCTTTCAATCACCTCCAAGGGTGGGCATTCAACCACCTCCCTGGGCAGCCTCTGCCAGGCTTTGACAACCCTTTCAGGCAAGAGCTTTCTCCTAGTCCCCAACCCAGCACCACATCTACCATCAAGCAGTTTGCTCATTTAAAGCATTCAAGTCCTATTTCCTGCTTCAGACTTCTCCCCTGCTTCAGCATCAGGACCCTGGGCTGCTCATTAAGCAGGATTCAAAGCCAACAAGATCACTGCTGAAGGACCAGGCTGAAGCTCACTTTCAGCAGCCTTTATACGTTTACTTTGAGACCTGAGCTCACTGCTAACACCAGACCCACAGTGCTGCAGGCTGAACAAATACTGATGGGCAGCTCTAAACCAGGATTTTAGAAGTTAATGTCCTGTGCTGCAGGATCTGCAGTTCTCATGCCTTTTGAGTACAGCACACACTCACACAGCTCCAGCAGAGTCAGTATGGCTGAGGTGAGGAGCAATGCATCGCTGATAGTGAGGAGATGTGCTAGGAGGGGGGGGAAGAACCAGGGTTTAACTAAGCAGTAGCTCCACACCAAGTGAACTGTCATTCAGTGCCACCAAGCTTTCATCCTGTGCTGGAATCGATCCTTAATGCTGCTCAGCATCTCACCCCATGCCAGCACCCAGCACTGCCAAAGGAGCAGGAGCCCCCTGGGAGCAGGAGATGAAGGAAGCCAGCGGCACTGGAGCACCCAGCAGCAGGATCCAGCCTGAATCCCAAAGACTCCTAGATGGGTACAATGGTTTGGGTTGAAGGGACCTTCAAGATCATCCAGTTCCAACCCCCTTGCCATGGGCAGGAACATGTCCCACCAGCCCACATTGCTCAAGGCCTCATCCAGCCTGGCCTTAAAAGCCTCCAGGGAGGGGACATCCACAACCTCCCTGGGCAACCTGTGCCAGTGTCTCACCACCCTCACAGGGAAGAGCTTCTTCCTAACATCCAATCTGAATCTACCCATTTCTAGCTTTTTCCATTCTTCCTCATCTCCAGTCTCAATCTCCCCTCTCCCAGCTCAAAGCCATTGTCCCTCACCCTGTCACTCCCAGCCCTTGTCAAAAGTCCCTCCCCAGCTCTCCCGTAGCTCCATTCAGGTACTGGAAGGCTGCTCCAAGGTCTCCCTGGAGCCTTCATGTCACAAAGGCCTATCAGAAACTTGTCTGTGCTATGCACTCACATTTGTGTCACTCCCAAGAAGCTACTCCTGAAGAAAGGCAATTCTGAGGACTGAACTTACTGCTTACAAGTGACACTTACCCTGCAAAGGAGCAGGGAAGATCTGTGGCCAGCAAATGAAGGGAGCTGATTCTGCCACTCTGCTCTGGTCAGACCTCACCTGGAGTACTGAGTCCCGCCCCTGGGGCCCCCAACACAAGAAGAACATGGACCTTTTAGAGTGGGTCTAGAGGTGGCCACAAAGATAATTTCTGAGGCTGGAGAACCTCCCCTATCGGGACAGGTTGAGGCAGCTGGGGCTGCTCAGTCTGGAGAGGAGAAGGCTCCAGGGGACCATAGAGCAGCCTTTCAGCCTAGGAGAGCACAAGGACAAGGGGCAATGGTTTGAAGCTGGAGCAGGGTCGATGCAGAGTGGCCATCAGGAAGAAATCTTTACCATCAGGCCAGCAGAACAGTGGGACAGGTTGTTCAGGGCAGTGGTGGAGACCCCATCCCTGAAGACATTCAAGGGCAGGCTTGATGGGGCCCTGAGCAGCCTGGTGTAGTTGGGGATGTCCCTGGTGGCAGCAGGGGGGGGGTTGGATTGGATGGCCATGGGAAGTTCCTTCCAACTCCAAGCATTCCATGACTTCTGAGACAGCAGCTCAGAGAAAGACTTCACTGCTGTGTGACTGCACTGAGATCTACAGCCCAGAGAAATAAAACAGTTCTCTTGCACAGCCATTGCCTGCTTTTCCTGGCAGATGGAAGCCACCACTCTGGTATCTGGAATTACTGATTAAAAATAACAATAAAATCAAAGGATAAAATCCTGGAGCCTGACTTTGCCCTAACCACATTTATTTAATAAAGCAATAAAAACATTCCAGAGGCTGGGGGGGGGAAGATCTCATCTGCTCCTCACCTCACATGCCGAGTGAGAAGCAGCTTGTGCAAGATTCAAGGTCCTCTGGGGTTCAGTTTGACCATTCCAGGAAAATCCTGGCACAATATTTTGATTACAGAAGGCTCCAAACATCATTGGTGAGAGGACATAAAAGGTATGGAGCCTGCTGCTGCTGCCTCCAGCTTTGTAAAGGGTTTAGCAGATGAAACTAACGTGACCCAGGGCCTGTTACTCCAGCTTTTGGTGGCAAAAGCAACTCTGAGTGACTCCTGTTCAGAAACTGTTGCTGGAAAGAATTGCAAATGCCATTAACTTCAGTTATGGTCACTGAAGACCAATGCTGAACAGATTCTGGCGAGAGGGAGCAGCTCACAGGATTGGTTGTGGCAAGGAACTGCTCTGTGTGGAACCACAGAGTACGAACAGAGCCTTTGGGTTGGAGAAGACAGCTTCCAGATCAGCCAGTACATCCAGTCTCTAACTCTGCCAAGGCTGGGGCTGAACCACGGCCCTCAGCACCACAGCTCTGCCTCTCTCAAACACCTCCAGGGATGGGCATTCAACCACCTCCCTGGGCAGCCTCTGCCAGGCTATAGGAACCCTTTCAGGCAAGAAGTTTCTTCTACCATCCAACCTAAACCTCCCTGGCACAATTTCAGGCCATTTCCATTACTCCTATCATTTGGTCTGAGGGTGAAGAGCCCCACCTGGCTCCAGCCTTCTCTCAGAGAGCTCCAGAGAGCAAGGAGGTCTCCCCTCAGCCTCCTCTTCTCCACACTAAACACCCCCAGCTCCCTCACCTGCTCCTCCCCAGCCCTCTTCTCCAGACCCTTCCCCAGCTTCCTTGCCCTTCTCTGGACCCTCTCCAGCCCCTCAATGTCCTTCTTGCAGTGATGTCCCAAAACTGCAGCCAGCACTGCAGGTGTGGCCTCCCTAGTGCTGAGTGCAGGAGGACAATCCCTGCCCTGCTCCTGCTGCCCACACCACTGCTGATCCAGGCCAGGCTGCTGGTAGCCTCTTTGCCCACCTGGGCACCCCCTGGCTCATCTCCAGCCAGCTGCCCACCAGCACCCCCAGGGCTTTCTCTGCTGGGCACTTTCCAGCCACTCTGCCCCAAGCCTGCAGCCTTCCTGGGGTTGTTGTGCTCCAAGTGCAGGACCCAGCCCTTGGCCTTGTTGGATCTCATCCCATTGGCCTCAGCCCATGGGTGCAGCCTGTGCAGGTCCCTCTGCAGAGCCTTCCTGGCCTCCAGCAGCTCCAGACTCCCTCCCAGCTCAGTGCCAGTTCATTCCATAACTCTCCCTAACCTTTCTAGGCCTTTTTCTTTTTTATTATATTTTCTTTTCCCCAGTTGAGATTGTTTTATTCTTCCTGTGTTTGACTTGTACTGCACTAATTGTTCCATACTGTTAGATTACTCTCATGAAGCAAGCTGCAAAGAGTGCAATTGAGAACAGAAGCAGCAAGCCAGCACAATGGCAGGCAGATGAAACTCCTGAAAGATGAAAATAATGACATGAGGACTGATCACAGAATCACAGAAAGCATTTGGTTGGCAGAGGCCTCCAAGCTCATCCAGGCCAGCCCTCCACCCAGCACTGCAGGGTCAGCACCAAACCATGTCCCTAAGCACAGCTCCACAGGCTGCTGGAACAGCCCCAGGGATGGTGACTGCAGCACTGCCCTGGGCAGACCATTCCAATGCCTGAGAACCCTTCCAGTGCAGAAAGAGTTCCTGAGCTCCAGCCTGAGCCTGCCCTGGGGCAGCTTGGAACCACTGCCTCTGCTCCTGTCTCTTGCCACCAAGGAGCAGAGGCTGCCCCCTCCTCACTCCAACCTCCCTGCAGGGAGCTGTAGAGATCAATGAGGTCTTCCTCAGCCTCCTCTTCTTCAGCCTCAACACTCCCAGCTCCCTCAGCCCCTCCTCTAGCCCAGGGGCTCCAGGCCCTTCTCCAGCCTGGCTGCCCTGCTCTGGACAGGCTCCAGCCCCTCAGTGTCCTTCCTGCAGTGAGGGCCCAGAGCTGAGCACACACTCGAGGTGTGGCCTCCCCAGTGCTGAGCACAGGGGGATGGTCACCTCCTGGCCCTGCTGCCCACCCTGGTTCTGACCCAAGCCAGGATGCCATTGGCTATCTTGGCCCCCTGGGCACTGCTGGCTCATGCTCAGTGACTGCCAACCAACACTCCCAGGCCCCTCTCCTAGCTGCAGCTTTCCAACCACACATCCACAGGTCTGGAGCTCCCCATGGGGTGGTTGTAACCCAAGTGCAGGACTTGGTCCTTGGCCTTGTTGAACTTCATCCAGTGAGCCTTGGCCCATGGCTCTGACCTGTCCAGACCCTGCTGCAAAGCCTCCTAGCAGATGGACACAGCCACCCACAGTGGGGTCATCTGCAGACTTCCTGAGGGAGCCGCTGGCTTCTCCAACCCAACCCAAGCCAGGTGTGCAGAGCAAGCTGGGTTAGAGCTCATCCATTATGCAGAACAAGTGACAAGGACAAATGCAGCTTCAGCTTCTAGGAGTTATGGCAGAAAAGAATCTGGAGCAGTACACACTCCACAGAACTATGGAGCAAAATGTCCTCTTCATGCTCTGTGCAACAGAACTGTAGAGTACTGAACACTCAGGCTGACCTCCCTCCTTGCGTGCTCTGCTATGGAACATCCTTTTGGCAGTAGCAGCAGGATGTCTCCATTAGTCCCTGAATTTTATGTGTCATACAGCTGCCCTCCATGCAGAAGCTTTCTTGATGTGATCCAATTTAGGCTTGCTTGCCCCACAGAGGAGTTAAGCATGCTGCACTAGAAGGACCAAGTGGATCTCCTGTCACTGCCCTGCACTCACAGGCACTGCACAGGCAGATGCTTACTCCAGCAATGCTTAACCCACAGGTTTATGCTGCACACCCCAGCACAGCAGAGCTCAGAAACGCTCACAAGGACAAACAGCACCTACAGAAAACAGGAGCTGCTTCAGACTGCCTAAAAGCTGTGTGTGAAACCAGTCACCCCAGCCAGGCCAGCTCAGAGCAGCAGAACACAGGTCAGGTTCTCAGCAAGGGCTCAGGCTAGCACCAATCTCCTCACTGGAGTCCAACAACAGGACAAGGGGCAATGGACACAAGCTGGAACCCAGGAGGTGCCACAGGGAAGGATCAGATTCTTCCCTGTGAGGGTGGCAGAGCACTGGGGCAGGCTGCCCAGAGAGGCTGTGGAGTCTCCATCTCTGGAGGCATTCCAGACCCACCTGGATGTGTTCTTGTGTGATTGACTCTGGGTGACCCTGCTCTGGCAGGGGGCTCAGGCAGGAGATCCCTTCCAAACCTCACCAGTCTGTGACCGTGTGACTTGAAGTGGCAGGGAGGAGCAGAGGCTCAGAGTCCTTCAGACAGCCCTTAAATGGAAAGAGCAGAGCGTGCTGCTCTACAGCGGAGAGGTCACAGGAGGTCACCATGAGTCAGACCTTGCTCACATGCCTGGTTTTCTCTTTATGCTCTTTTTGCCCCCCCAAGAATATTTAGCCTTCTGTATTTTCCCCAGCACAGATTCAATGTGCTTGTGGGGTCATCTTTTGTAATTGAAGCTTTCCACTGAAGTTGTTCCTGGTGGGTGGCTCCTCCAGAGCAGTGTGTGGCAAGAGCAGGTGCAACCCCAACCTGCTCACAAGCCACCCAGGTCTGCCCCACGGTGAACTCCCTGTTCTTCCTTCCCTGCACAGCTGGGGCCTGGCAGCTGCTAAGGGAAGAAACACAACCAGGTAGAACTCAAACTCGTTTTCAATCCCTAGGTAACAGTGACTGGGAAAGCTGGTTGAAGAAGCTGACCCCTCAGGGCATTGCTCTGCTGTGAAACACAGACATCCCTGCACCCAGCTCCTCCTTAGGTGGGCACAAGTGGTCAGAGTTACCTGCTCATTCCTTCAGAAGTGTCCCAGCTGACTCTGGTGCCAGACCATGACACGGATGAGTAGCAAGAGCTAGGGGGATGCAGATCCAGCAACACTGAGTGGAGAAACCAAGAGCTGTGAACTCAAGCTCCAGCACCATCCAACCTCCAGAACAGCCAGAGAGTGAGCAGCACAGACCCTCACTTTGATAATAGTAATGCACCAGGACCCACCTTGACCTGTACCTACAGACCAAAGCTCACATCTCCACAGCTGAGAGACTGTGCATCACTGGGGGGACCCTAACCTGCTGACTGCATCCCTTCTCACTGGGAAACACTACAAGTGCTGCTAACCAGTGGTATTCCCCAGGCTCAGTGCTGGAGCCAGCTCTCTTTCATGTCTTCATCCATGGTCTCTTTGAGTGGATCCAGGCACCTTTGGTGACTTTGCAGATGGCACTGAGCTGGGAGGCAGTGTGGAGCTGCTGGAGGCCAGGAAGGCTCTGCAGAGGGACCTGCACAGCCTGCCTCCATGGGCTGAGGCCAATGGGATGAGATCCAACAAGGCCAAGGGCTGGGTCCTGCCCTTGGAGCTGGGGAGCTGGGGGTGTTTAATGTGGAGAAGAGAAGGCTGAGGGGAGACCTCATTGATCTCTACAGCTCCCTGAGAGAAGGCTGGAAGCAGATGGGGGTTGAGCTCTTCTCCCCAGTTAGAAGTGATAGGAGAGGAAATGGCCTGAAGTTGCACCAGAGGAGGTTTAGGTCAGAAATGAGAAGAAATTTCTTGCCTGAAAGGGTCCTGAAAGCCTCTGCCAGGCTGCCTAGGGAGATGGTTGAGTGTCCATCCCTGGAGGTGTTTGAGAGAGGCAGAGCTGTGGTGCTGAGGGCCATGGCTTAGCCCCAGCCTTGGCAGAGTTAGTGGTTAGGGTTTGAATTTCCAGCCAACATGATTCTTTGGTTCTATGATTTGAAGTGTAAATATTAGACACACAATAGAACATGCAAAAAGCCTAACTAAAGCACAACAAATGTGACCTGAAACATTGCTTCAACCCATCAGAACCAAATGCCAGCACCAAACCTTCTCTTCCTGCACTCAGAGCAGGCCTGGTGCTTCTCAGCACACCACTGTCAGGGTCCATCAGAGCCCAGCACAAAACAGCTCCCATCCCATTTTACATCATTCCTCTCTTCCAAGGAGCATGTGAACAGAGGCCCTTCTGCCTTGCAGTCTGCAAAGAGGAGGGGAAAGCAAAGATCTGATCGACTTCCCTGCGGGTCCTGCAGCAGAGCGGAGGAGCACGCGTCCCTCCCCCAGAGCCGTGCCAGGGCACGGAGCTCTTCACAACAAACCTGCTGCCTCCCACCTTTCACAGACACTGAAGAAGTTCTGCACAGCCCACTGGGAGCAGAGACAGACGGAGAGAAGCACAGAATGGGTTGGGTAAGAAGGGAATTTCAAGATCATCCAGGTCCAACCCCCTGGCAACCCCCAACCAGAGCAACCCCAACCATAAAATAAATAAAATAAAATAAAGGAAAAAAGGAAAAATAAATACAATAAAATAATACATTCAAACTAAATAAAATTATAAGATGAACATTTTAAACATAAATGAAATGAAACAAACATTTAAAGAGAAAGAAAATTCTAACATAGTTTTAAGTAAGTAAATAATGATAAATAAACACAAAAATAAACACAAAAATAAACACAAAAATAAACACTTTAACATAAATATAATAGACATTTAAAAATAAACATAACACTTAAAATAAACATTTTAAATAATATATGTAATAGACATTTAAAAGTATAATTAAATAAACATTTAAAATAAAATACTCTAAAATAATAAGCATTAAATAGTTACACTTACAAATTGAATAAAATAATAAACATGTAGAAATAAAATAATAAACATTAAATAACTAAAATAATGGCAATTGAAATTTAAATAAAATAATAAACCAAAAATTAAAAAAAAGCATTAAATAAAATAATTAAAATTAAGTAATTAATAATTTAAATAATGTTAATTTAAAAAAAATTTTTAAATGAAATTGAATAAAAAAATTAAAATAAAATAAATTAAAATAAATAATAAAATAAATAAATTAAATAAATAATTAAAAAAATAAATTAAAATAAAATAAATTAAAATAAAATAAATTAAAATAAAATAAATTAAAATAAAATAAACTAAAATAAAAATAAATAAAAAAAATTAAAAAAAAATAATTAAAATAAAAATAATTAAAATAAAATAATTTAAATAAAAATAATTAAAATATAAAAAAAATAAAAATAATTACATGAAATAAAAATAATTTAAATGAAATAAAAATAATTAAAATAAAGAAATGTCACCAAACCAAGGCAAGTCTTGCAGCTTTTACAAATCAGAAAGCCTTCTGAAACTGCCAAATTTCCTAATTTCCACAGAGAATTTCTAAACAATTGCAATTTCCAGGTTAAAAAAAACAACCAACCACCACCAAAACACAGGAAAAGGTCCCCCAGGAAACCCCACCATGAAATCCCAAATGACCTAAAGGAACTCCAAAGAAACCCCCCCCAGCTGAGCAAACCCCACCCCCAAACAAAACCCACCCCAAAAGCTACCTCCAAACAAACACAAAGCCCAGAAACAACAAAACTGAAGGACCCAAAGAGGTCTTGCCCAGAACTGCTGTGGGCAAGCTGCCTGCAGGCAGCTGACACAGGCTGCAGCAATGGCTGCGAGGCTCTGCTGGGCTGCAGACCCAGAGCAGGGAGTCACAGTGACCCTGAAAACTCACAAGAGTCCAACTGCCCTTCCAGTACCAGCCCAGGGCTGGTGCCCACTGCATAGGAGAGGCATGGAGCTGCTGGAGAGGAGCCAGAGGAGGCCACCAAGATGATCAGAGGGCTGGAGAACCTCCCCTGTGGGCACAGGCTGCGAGTTTGGGGCTCTTCAGCCTGGAAAAGGGAAAGCTCCAGGGAGGTCTCAGAGCAGCCTTCCAGTACCTGAAGTGACTCCAGGAGAGCTGGGGAGGGACTTTCGACAAGGACTGGGAGTGACAGGACAAGGGACATGGGCTTTGAGCTGGGAGAGGGGAGATTGAGACTGGGGATGAGGAAGAAATTCTTGGCAATGAGGGTGGGGAGACACTGGCACAGGTTGCCCAGGGAGGCTGTGGCTGCCTCCTCCCTGAGGTGTTGAAGGCCAGGCTGGATGAGGCACACTGCTTTGGGTGCAGCCCAACACATCGATAATTTGCAAGTCTGCAGCTGATTGCTGCCCATCACACACCAAGTTTGTACCTGGAGACCAAACCTGGTCACTACATTGGTGACCTTGCTGCCCTCTCCCTGCTCCCTGTGCTTTAACCAGACAGAATCTAGACCCTCTCCATCCACCAGCAAAAGGCCTGAGGGTGACTTCGCCTGATGGCTGCTTAGTGAGCTGAAGGATCTTAGCATGGCTTAGCCACAAATTAACATCTGCAGGCCCACAAGGGACTCCTGGATGCTGTCCAGCTTTTTTGTTAAGTGGATTTGATGCCTTGCAGGCAGGATTCCAGCCTTGTACCATCGAATGAGGCAAAGGGCTGAAGAGATAGAGCCCCTCTGTCCCATGAAGCATGCAGATTAACTCCTTTGTCTCCCCCCAGATTTCAGTTTGACTCTGATTTAAACAAAAAAAAAAAACCTCCAACTATCTGGAAACACAAATGTGCAAAAGAGTTCTCTTTGAAAGGAAAAAGGGGAATAAAAAGAGACACTGGGTGGGTTCCTGGAGCAAAACCTCCTCTTAGTCTTCCCAAGTACTGAGAGCCATCCTCCACTCCCAGGAAAAGACAAAGCCCCTCCAGCTCACTGCCACACCTGGTGGGGCCAAGCGATGAACAATGTCCTCACATAGGCAAACATCTCCTACCACACTGGGTGCTGCAGGAACTGTCACTGAAGGAGAACAAAAGGGAAGGAAAATGTCCATTTGAAGCTTTGCAAAAGGTTTGAGGGCCAAGTGAAAGGAAGAGAGATGACACTGAATGATTAGATTCCAAATTGGAGCTGCAACATGGAATCACACAGAATTGTCAGGGTTGGAAAGGAACTCGAGGTTCATCCAGTTCCAACCCCCCTGCCATGGGCAGGGACACCTCACATTACAGCAGGTTGCTCTGAGCCATATCCAGCCCAGCTTTAAAAACTTCCAGGGATGAGGCTTCCACCACCTCCCTGGGCAACCTGTCCCAGTGTCTCACCACCCTCATGATAAAGAACTTCTTCCTAAGGTCTAATCTAAATCTCCCCTCCTCTAGCTTGGATCCATTCCCCCCAGTCCTATCACTACCCAACACACTCAAAAGTCCCTCCCCAGCTTTCCTGTAGGCTCCCTTCATCTGTCGAGTTAGGGTCAAAGAAGCCCAGGGAATCAAACCCACTCTGTAAAGCAACCAAGAAGGGAATGGGAATCAGTGTGAGGTGTGGTGAGTTCATGAGGAGCAGAAGCAATTATGTGCAGAGTCATCAGCGTGGAGAACAGCGATGCGTGGGCACCCAACCCCCTCAGATTCTGCTACATCAGATTTTTCACATATTTCAGCCCAGCTGGGATGAAATCCACTTTTCATCTTCAAAACAAACAAGGCTCAAGAGTTGAGGCCTGCACAATGTTAAGATCTTTACTTCTGGAGCACTGCGAGCGCCAAGGCTCACGCTCTGAGCCAGCGGTGCCCACGCTCCAGCAGCACTGGCACTGCCCAGCAGGCCTCTGGAGGAAGGCTGAGGGACATAGAGAGACAGAGTGGAGCCTCAGTAAGTTCACTGATGATACCAGACTGGAGGGGTGGCTGATGCACCATCAGGCTGTGCAGCCATCCAGCCAGACCTGGATAGGCTGGAGAGAGATGAACCTCATAATGTTTAACCAGGGCAAGAGTCCTGCACCCGGGAAGGAACAACAGCAGGCAGCAGGACAGGTGAGGGCTGACAGGAGAGCAGCTCCACAGAGAAGGACTTGGGAGTCCTGACTCCCATGAGGGAGCAATGCACCCTGGTGCCCAAGGTCAAAGGAACATTAGGGTGCATTAAGAAGAGCGTGGCCAGCAGGTCAAGGAAGGTTATCCTCCCCCTCTACTCAGACCACATCTGGAGTATTGTGTTCAGTTCTGGGCTCCCCAGTTCAAGGGAGACAGGGAACTACTGGAGAGAGTCCAATGGAGGGTACAAGGATGATTAAGGTTGGATGAGGCCTTGAGCAACCTGGGTTGGTGGGAGGGGAGTTGGAACTGGATGATCCTTAAGGTCCATTCCAACCCAACCCATTCTGTGACTCTGTGAATAACAGAACTGTGTGGCTGCAGGATCTCGGCACAGAGAGAGTATCAGCACTTGGTATTTATTCCCACACAGCAAAGTGTCTTCTGCCTTGCTTTATGCCAGGAACACCAAATGAAGAGCTGCTACCTTCTGGCCTTTAACAGGAGACATAAATCCTGCTTCAGAGTAATTGTGGGCATAAAACCAGAGGAGAGTTGATGGTAGATGCTTTGTGCACATAAATTAGGGAATGGCATGCCCTGTCCACAGGGTTACAAGCAGCATGAGGAGCACAGAGGACTTTATTCCACACACCCCACCCCAAAATCAGAAATGCCTCCACTGAAAGAGCTGCACAGCATGTATGAAGTCAGCTCTGCACAGAGGCAGGTGCTAAACTGACTGGCACACAGCTATTCATTTAAGGCACCAAAATAACTTCTACTACTGCTTTTAGTAACTGAAAGCCTCTACAGCTTTGCAAGCTCTGCTGCTTTCAGTGCACTCCCAAAACTGCTCTGCAGCTTCTGCCTGCAGCTGGGCAGAGAGGGAGAGAGAGCACAGAGGGGGAGTGCTGTGCTCTGACCGAGAACCTGCCCTGGGACAGAAAGAAAGGAACCTCCCCCAGCCACACGTGGACAAAAACAGCTGCTCAGCCTCAGAAAGAGAAATCCTGCTTGGGTACAATGATCTGTTCACAGACTCACAGAGTCCTTGGGGTTGGAAAAGCCCTTCCAGATCCTCCAGCCCAGCCAGTCTCTAACTCTGCCAAGGCTGGGGCTGAACCATGGCCTTCAGCACCACAGCTCTGCCTCTTTCAAACACCTCCAGGGATGGGGACTCTGCCACCTCCCCCTGGGCAGCCTCTGCCAGGCTTTCAGAACCCTTTCAGGCAAGAAGTTTCTTATAATGCCCAATCTAAACCTCCTCTGGGACAAATTCAAGCCATTTACTCTCCTTCTATCACCTAATACTAGGGAGAAGAGACCAACCCCCACCTGGCTCCAGCCTCCTCTCAGGAAGCTGTAGAGAGCAATGAGGTCTCCCCTCAGCCTCCTCTTCTCCACACTAAACACCCCCAGCTCCCTCAGCTGCTCCTCCCCAGCCCTGTTCTCCAGACCGTTCCCCAGCATCCTTGCCTTTCTCTGGACTCCCTCCAGCCTCTCAAAGTCCTCCTTAGAGTGAATGAACCCAGCACTGCAGGTGTGGCCTCCCCAGTGCTGAGTGGAGGAGAACAATTCCTGCCCTGCTCCTGCTGCCCACACCATTGTTGATCCAGGCCAGGATGCTGGCAGCCTCCTTGCCCACCTGGGCACACCCTGGCTCATCTCCAGCTGGCTGTCAGGCCTCAGCCTGAATATCTCCAGGGATGGGGCCTCAACCACCTCCCTGGGCAACCTGTTGCAGTGTTCCACTATCCTCACAGTGCAGAGCTTGTTCCTAACATCTGCAGAACACTTGAAACTGAGATGTCTTCTCCAACACTATGATTGTCACTATCACACTCACTCAAAGAGAGCTGAAAATGTGGTTAGTGCTCTCCAGGGAAGATGGAACCTCCCTTCTAAAGAGCTTCTGGAGGTGAAACATTCAGATCTGCATTTAAGCAAAGCCTAGGATCCCTTTATCCTCTGTGCTCCTGGGCTTGGGGGTTGCACATCAGCAACGATGATCACTTCTCCCTCAGCACAAGCAGAGACACAACAACATTCTCAGTCATCAGGGCCTGCTAAGGACGCTGTTTGTGACAACCAAACTCCTTGGATGAGGGAAGCTGCTCCAGACTGGAATGTTGCTGTGGTACTATCAGAAACAGCAACACTCCTTTGCTACAGAAGAGCTGAACCTGGCTGTGCAGGTCCTTCAGAGATTCACAGAATGGGTTGAGTTGGAAGGGACCCTAAAGGTCATCTAGTTCCAAACCTCTGCCATGGACAGGGACACCTCCCACCAGCCCAGCTTGCTCAAGGCCTCATCCAGCCTGGCCTTCAACACTTCCAGCCACAGCCTCCCTGGGCAATCTGTGCCAGTGTCTTCCCACTCTCACTCTCAAGAATTTCTTCCTCATCCCCAGTCTCAAAATGCCCTCTCCCAGCTCAAACCCTTGTTCTGTCACTCCCAACCTTTATCAAAAGTCCCTTCCAGCTCTCCTGGAGTCACTTCAGATACTGAAAGGCTGCTCTGAGGTCTCCCTGGAGCCTTCTCTTCCCCAGGCTGAACAGCCCCAGCTCTCTCAGCCTGTCCCCATAGCAGAAGTTCTCCAGCCCTCTGAGCGTCTTTGTGGCCTCCTCTGGACCTTCCCCAGCAGTTTCATGTCCTTCTTATGCTGGGGGCCCCAAAACAGGACATCTCTAGATGATATCCTTCCAGGCTGCTGCCTCCTGCCTACCAGGGCAGAACAGGACTGCAAATGCACAGCCAGGCAGTGGAGCTGCTGCATACAGACCACATGTGGGCATGGTGCTTGTTCAGCAAAACCAGGTCCCAGAGCTCAGTGTGACACACTGAGTTCCCATTTTCATGTGGGCACGTTTTGTCACAAGACTTCTGGTGGCCTGGCTCAGCAAACATCTGTCTGAACAAAGCACAGAAAGCTGCTCACAGCCAGCAAGGAATTGCCTTCACCAGGAGAGGCAGGGCCTGGCCTTCTCTGCAATGATGAGCACCTCAGGGACATGAAACACTTCACCATGTCAAAGCCACTGAATTTAGCAGGGAGATGGCTTGAGACTGCAAGGACAGAGCCATTTCCGGCCCTGCTCAACTCGGGTGTCCCGCAGCACACCTGGGACTCCTCCCAAAGTAACCAAAGGTGAACAAGGTCTGGCCCTTACTAACAGCAGCCTCCTATTCTCCTATCCAGCAGCAGCCTCTAGGCTGTCACCTCTCTAAACATGGTTCAGCAAGGTTGGGTTTGTATCCACACATTGCATCTGGACCTGGATGTGTACACCCAACACACAGGGCTAGAAGGGACCCCTGGAGAGCACCCAGTCCAAGCCCCTGCCAGAGCAGGGGCATCCAGGGCAGGTCACACAGGAACACAGCCAGGTGGGGTTGGACTCCCTGCAGAGAAGGAGGCTCCACAACCTCTCTGGGCAGCTTGGCACAGGGCTCAGCCACCCTCAAAGTGAAGAAATTTCTCCTTCTGTTCCAGTGAAACCTCCTGGGTTCCAGTTTGCACCCACTGCCCCTTTTCCTTTCACTGGGCACCACCAAAAAGAGTCCAGACCCAAACTATTGCCCCCTCAGCCTTCAGCTATTCATAGAATGGGTTGGGTTGGGAGGGACCTTAAAGATCATTCAGTTCCAACCCCCTGCCATGGGCGGGGTAGCATTGCTGAGCTCCCCCTCAGGCTGCTCCTCTCCAGGCTAAGCAGCCCCAGGGCTCTCAGCCTCTCCTCACAAGGTTCAGTGCCCTCAGCAGCTCAGTGGCTCTCTGCTGGACTCTCTCCAGTAGTTCCCTGTCCCTGTGGAACTGGAGAGCCCAGAACTGGACACAGTGCTCCAGATGAGGCCTCAGCAGGGCAGAGCAGAGGGGGAGGAGAACTTTCCCAAACTTGCTGGCCACACTCTTCATGCCCCCCAGCACTCCATTGGCCTTCTTGGCCATGAGGACACAGTGCTGGCTCATGGGGAACTTGGCCACCAGCACTCCCAGGCCCTTCCCCATGGGGCTGCCCTCCAGCAGGTCAGCCCTCACCTGTCCTGGTGCAGGAGGCTGTTCCTCCCCAGGGGCAGGACCCTACCCTTGCCCTGGTTGAGCAGAGCTGTCTCTCACATGTTAGCAGCTCCCAGAAACACCTCCCCAGCACTTCCAATGTCTCCCTTGCTGCGATGGCTGTTTGGTAGAAGTCGTTAAGATCCCAAAACCAAAATGATGCCAGCCAAAGAGATGCTGTGGTCAGGCATAGAGGAAAGCTCCGTGGCTGCTCTCTCAGATCATTCCTTTTACTTGGCATACAGGTTGCTAATGTTGAGGCTACTGTTCCTGACTTTCCAAGCCCAGCAGGATCTGCCCTCTGCACAGGCACAGCAGAAGACATTCATAGATCCACAGTTTGGTTGAGGTTGGATGGGACCAGTTTCAAGCCCCCTGCCATGGGCAGGGACACCTCCCACCAGCCCAGGTTGGTCAATGCCTCATCCAGCCTGGCCTTGAACACCTCCAGAGAGAAGGCATCCACAGCCTCCCTGGGCAACCTGTGCCAGTGTCTCACCACCTTCAGTGGCAAGAACGGCTCCTGAAGAGTGCCAGCACTGCTGGCGTGGAGGGAGGATAAGTTGTGACAAGGCTGTTACTGCAGGCTGCCAGGGACCCCTGGCTAGCAGATGATGTGTCAGGGACTGTCACCTTTCAGCACCCTTCACCAAGCTCTACTGACCATAGCCTGGCAGTCCCCTGCTGTGCAGCTGCCAGCTTTCTGCTGGCACAGCATTCACCCCAGAAAAAAAGAGAGAAGAGAAACAGGAGGACAGGAAGGAAGAGCTGCCTTGGTCACACTCCCTCCTGATAAGGCTGAAGGATGGGATGGGAGCCATCCAGAGGGACCTGGACAGGCTGCAGAGCTGGGCTCAGGAGAACCTCAGGAGGTTCAAGAAGGCAAAGTGCAAGGACCTGCACCCAGGTCAGGGCTGTTCAGCCTGGAGAGGAGAAGGCTCCAGGGGGACCTTAGAGCTGCACTTCAGTATCTGCAGGGGAGCCACAGGCAGGCTGGGGAGGGACTGTTCAGAAGGGGCTGTGGGGAGAGGACCAGGGGCAATGGTTTGCAAGTGGAGCAGGGCAGAGTGAGGTTGGCCCTCAGGAGGAAGTTGTGCCCAAGGAGAGTGCTGAGACCCTGGCACAGGCTGCCCAGGGCTGGGCTTGAGGCCCCATCCCTGGAGCCATTGAAGCTGAGGCTGGCTGTGTCCCTGTGCAGCCGGCTGTAGCTGGAGGTGTCCCTGCTGAGTGCAGGGGGGTGCACAGGATGCCCTTGGAGGCTCCCTCCCAACCCAGTGCAGCCTGTAAAGCTGTGAATCTTTCAGTTCAAAATGGGAAAACCACCCAAAACCAAACACAAAACCCACAAACCAAACACACACAAAATAAATCAAAGCAAACCCCAAAATAAACTCCAAACCAATAACTAAAATTCATTTACTATATTTGGGGGTGGGGGGGGGGGGGAAGGAATTCATGGGAAAGAAAATAATTCCTTGTCTGTGTCTTGGTGTTCTGAAAGGGTATGCATGCACTGGAGCTCAGCCTGGCCACCTAAAGGGAGTAAAGTAAACTATTTGAGCCAGAAAATCAAACCCCAAAAAGCCTGCAAGCCCAAATTCTCTTTCCTCCATGCACAAATCCCCCAAACAGGCTCTGTGTGTGTGTGTGTGTGTGAAACCACCAGTCACAGAGCTATTTAAAGAGCACCTTTAAAGTGTTACCAGTAAAGAGGAACCATCCCAAATATGCTTCAAAACCAAGAAGCACTGTGCTGGATTCTTCTGCTTTTTTGTGGTATGAGAGGAAGTGGTGAAAAATGGGTCAGGCCTTTCCCATTCTCACTATTTTCTTCCCTGTCCAAGATAAAGGAATGCAAGAGGAAGTTTGATGAATATGCACTCTGTTGACTTAAAGAGACACTCACTGCAAGGGCTGCAGCCAGCCAGGAGCTGCACTTGGAGAGGAAAAGGACTTCCACAGTTTCACAGAGTGTTAAGGGCTGGAAGGGACATCCAGAAATCATCCAGTCCAAGCCCCCTGCCAGAGCAGGGGCACCCAGGGCAGGGCACACAGGAACACAGCCAGACGGGGCTGGAAAGGCTCCAGAGAAGGAGACTCCACAACCTCTCTGGGCAGCCTGCTCCAGGCCTCCAGCACCCTCACAATGACAAAGCTTCCCCTTCTCTTCCCTCCTGTGGCACCTCCTCTGCTCCAGCTTGCCCCCAGTGCCCCTTGTGCTGTCCTTGGACAGCCCTGAGCAGAGCCTGGCTCCATCCTCCCCACACTGCCCTGCACATCTTTATCCCCAGCAGTGAGGGCAGCCCTCAGGCTCCTCTGCTCCAAGCCCCAGAGCTCCCTCAGCCTGGCCTCACAGGGAGATGTTCCACTGCCTGCAGCAGCTCTGGACTTTGTCAAGCAGTTCCCTGAGGTCTTTCTTGACCTGAGGGGCCCAGGACTGGACACAACATCCTGGAAGTTTTTCACAGCTTCACATAACTATTGCTAGCTTCCAGGAAGAGACAAAGCTCTACATCAGCTCTCCATAGGCACAACCACAAAAGAATGAAATAAAATATACAGCCAAGTAGCTAAGATCAAACAAACCAACTCACTCACCCACCCTCCACAGGCAGACCTACAACCATGACAGGCATCACCAGGAGCTGGCAAGGTGAAGTCTTCTGCCAATAAACCACAGATAAAAGCAGCACCAAGTTGGTTGGGAAGGGTACAGGCTGCTGAGCTGGGTGGTTACTGGAAAAGAGAATGAAGCTGTTGTGACAGCTCTGTTCTCTCCTCTGAAACCTCCTCCTGTGGCCTGCCATAAACAAAGGCACTCAGAGTTTACTCAAGGAGCAGCCACTGCAAGCAAAGGAAGCTGACAGTGCATGCTGAGTGGCAGCATATGATGTGCTGCCAGCTGTATTCAGCACTCCAGATGCTCCAATGCCTTCAGTTCATGAGGCCTTTGATAGCAGCAGCAGCAGCCCTGGCTGTGCAAACACTCTGCCCAAGCACAGCTGGGAGGGCCAAGTCAGTCTGGGAGACTGGATTTAGACCCACAGGCACCAGGCTCAGCCCTGGAGAAAGCTTAGAGCAGCTATCATCTTACAGCAGAAGACAGCAACACAGCTAATGGAAAGCCCAGGGCTGACTTAGGGAATCTCTCCGGTTTGCTTGGCCCACAAGGAAGCTTGCCAGGGCATGTCCCAGCAGGTGGAGAAGAACACATGCTGCCAGCAAAGCTGCACAGCCAGCAAAATGTGTCTCCCACCCCAAGTGCCACTGCCACCCATCCAGCAGCCACAGCCAGCTCTGCCCCAGCGGGCAGCAGCCAGACAGCAAACCTCCCGTGCTGGGGCAGGGGCATTGCAGGGGCTTGCCGAGATGGCACCGTGGAAAGGAGCTGTAGCAGCACGGGCCATGGCTTGGAAAGAGCCTCAAACATCATCCAGATCCAACCCCCTGCCATGGGCAGGGACACCACCCACTAGTCTAGGCTGCTCAAGGCCTCATCCAGCCTGGCCTTGAACACCTCCAGGGAGGGAACATCCACAGCCTCCATGGGCAACCTGTGCCAGTGTCTTCCCCACCCTCACTGTCCCAAATTTCTTCCTAAAAAAGAAGTTTTCTTCCTAATCTGGGAGTCAAAAGTGAGGTGAGGTGATAGTGTCTTCAAATGCCCCCACATTGTTGTCCCGGGAAACAGAAATTACATTTGGCCAGCAAAGTCAAAGAGGTGGGGATGCAGTAGCTAAGAGTTTAGAACCAGCCTTGGAAGAGTTAAGAGTTGGGTTCAATGACCTATAATGGCTTTTCCAACCCAAATGATTCTGTGATTCTGAAATCAGTTTTCAAAACACGTCTGTTGGAGGCTTGACTGATACAGCTGAGGGCTGAGTGGCCACCCAGCAAGACTTGGACAGACTGAGAGCTGGGCACAAAGGAACATAAGGAGGATCAACAAGGATCAGTGCACAGTCCTGCAGCTGGGGAGGAAGAATAAGCTACACCAGTACAGGTTAGGAGGTGATCTGCTGGAGAGCAGCCCTGTGGAGAGGAACCTGGGAGTCCTGGTGGACAAGAAGTTATCCACAGGACAGCAATGTGCCCTGGTGGCCAAGAAGGCCAATGGGATCCTGGGGTGTATTAAGAAGAGTGTGTCCAGCAGATCCAGGGAGGCTCTCCTCCTCCTCTACTCTGTCCTCCTGAGATCTCATCTTGAGAACCGAGTTCAATTCTGGGCTCCCCACTTCAGGAGGGACAGGGATCTGCTGGAGAGGGTCCAGCAGAGGGCTACAAGGCTGCTGAAGGGACTGGAGCACTGCCTGGTGAGGAGAGGCTGAGTGACCTGGGGCTTTTTAGTCTGGAAAAGAGGAGATTTAGAGGGGATTTAATAAATGTTTATAAATATCTGAGGCTGGAGGTCAGGAAGGAGGGGACAGGGACAGGCTCTGCTCACTTGCTCCCTGTGATAGGACAAGGAGCAATGGATGTAAGCTGCAGCACAGGAGGTTCCACCTCCACACAAGGGGAACTTCTTTACTGTGAGGGTCACAGAGCACTGGAACAGGGTCCCCAGAGAGGTTATGGAGTCCCCTCCTCTGTTGCCTTTCAAGGCCTGTCTGGATGTGTTGCTGTGTGACCTGAGCTAGA
This sequence comes from Colaptes auratus, assembly GCA_015227895.2. Classification (NCBI taxonomy): domain Eukaryota; kingdom Metazoa; phylum Chordata; class Aves; order Piciformes; family Picidae; genus Colaptes; species Colaptes auratus. The sequence continues at coordinate 40,175,243 of CM037641.1, read as the reverse complement.
TTGTATGGTCCTGCTCTGGCAGGGGGCTTGGACTCGATGATCTCTTTGGGTCTCTTCCAACCCCTGACATACTGTGTGATCCTGTGAAAGTAAAGATCAGCTTTGCCAGAGCAGCTCAAGCAACAACAAAGCTCACAGACAGGCTGCAGGAGAGCGACCCAGTGTGCCTAGGAAACAAAACCTGAAACCACTTTGTGCTCAAATGAAAACAACCCAGCCCGGGAGCGCAGCAGGTCCACAGCTGCAGGCACTTAGGCAGCTGCAGAGCCTCGCCGCGGCTTTGGAGCAAGCCTCCAGAAAGTCTCCTTAAGTAATAACGAGTTAGAAACAACAAAGAACCCCCAGCAAGGCCTCCCCACTAAAAAGGAAAAGCTCAACAGGCAACGGAGAATCGCTTGGGCGCTGCTCATCTCCACAGCTCTGCAGGCGGCTGGGAGCTGCAGCTCAGAAGAGCCTGCACCTGTGACTCATCTCAGAGGCTTCTGCACTTGGAAGCCCTTCAGAGACAGTGCAGGGACTGACTCAGGAACCGAAGCACTCTGAGATGCTCTTGCAGCTGAAGCTCAGCTCAGCCCTTTGGCTGCAGCGGGGCAGGAGGCACCAGGACTGCTCCCGGGGGGCTGCAGCCCCTCCCCGCCTCACAAAGCCCAGGGGAGAGTCAGGTCACAGGCAGCCTTACTGCCACCCTCTCTCTGCTGCAGAGCAGGGGAGAGCTGAGGCACAATCCTGCTCTGGGACAGGGACACAGAATCATAGATTCACAGACTTGTCAGGGCTGGAAGGGACCTCAAGGCTCAGCCAGTTCCAACCCCGCTGCCATGGGCAGGGACACCTCACACTACAGCAGGTTGCTCGCAGCCACATCAGAGTGACAATCCTGCCACGGGCCAGGGACATCTGAGGGACAATCCTGCCAGGGGACAGGGACTCTTGAGCATCAGGAGGACAGAGCCAGACTCAAGGATGTCCAGTGACAGGACAAGGAACACTGGAGGCAGAAGGGAAAGCTTTTGCCACTGTGAGGGTGCTGGAGCCCTGCAGCAGGCTGCCCAGAGAGGTTGCAGAGTCTCCTTCTCTGGAGAGATTCCAAGCCCACCTGGCTGTGTTCCTGTGTGCCCTGCGCTGGGTGACCCTGCTCTGGCAGGGGGGCTTGGGCTGGATGATCTCTGGAGGTCCCTTCCAACCCCTACCATTCTGGGATTCTGTGATCTCAGCTCTGCTCTGGTACCCAGCAAGTCTTGTGAGTCAGAGCTTCAGACAACAGCAATGTTAGCTATGGCTCTGCTAATTTTTAGCTCCTGCTTAACCCACAGCTCCCAAGTCCCTGCAAGGTCTTCCCAGGTGCCAAAAGCCACCAGTGCCCTGGAGCTCAGCTGCCAGAACACACAGCTGAGAGGCTTTGCTACCTCACACCAACTGCCTGCTGCAGAAACACACTTCTCAGAGACAAGAGGAAGAACACCAGGCTGGCTTTATCTGCCCTCTTGCTGCATGCCTCCCAACACCAGGAGTGGTGCAGCCCTCTGGAGGAACCAAAGTTCAGCTGCCCCAGCTCCTGCGTCTCAGAGTCCACTCTGGGCCATGCCAGGCAGACCTGGTGCAGAGGCCAGCTCGGGAGTGTCCCAGAGCAAGGCAGCAACAGCCTGCCAGGGCCAACTTCCACCCCAAGGAGTGGAAGGGGGGCCAGGAGCAAGGCAAACAAACACACACTTGACAGGCTCTCCTCAGACGAAAGTGGGAAAGGCTTCTAGGAGTAAACAAACAACCTTCCACCCTCCCCCTCTCAGGAAGCCACCCAAGCAGAATGCCTTTACTAGGGGAACTGAAAGGTTTGTTTGAGAGGAAGGCTTCCCTCAGATTCAGTCAACCTTACCAGCCTCCTCCTCCTCCCCTTATTCACACCAAGCTGTGAAAGGGCCCTCAGCTCTCTCCAACCAATTAAAAACTAATTGAAGCAACAGACTGGCACTATACAGCCTGAGAGAAGACTCAGCTCAGATGAGGCCTCCACAACGTCCTGATATTTCATTTTATTTAACCTCAGCACACAAAAGAGCTGAAAAGAGCATTCACAGGGATCCAGACCTGGAAACAAAACGTCTTTCTTGCAGCTCAGGCCCAGTGGGTTGCAAGGCAGAGCAGGCATAGGGCAGTGCCTGCATGCATGCAGCACAGCAGCAGGGCCAGCTTGGAGTTGTTTGGGAAGCTCCCTTAGGAAGTGAGGAGCAGGCAGCTTCTCCCCAAGAGTCAGAGCAGAAGTTGGTGTATTTCATTCAGTCAAGGAGGCATGGTGAGCCCTGTGAGGTTCAACAACAGCAAGTGCAGGGTCCTGCAGCTGGACTGGAACAATTCTCACTGTCAATACAGGCTGGGGGAGGAGGCGGCTATAGAAAGCAGCCCTGGGGAAAAGGACTTGGAGGTAACTGGTGGAGGAGTAGCTGGACAGGAGCAGTGAGAGCCTGCAGCACAGAAAGCCAAGGGCAGCCTGGGCTGCTTTCAAAGCACTGTGGCCAGAGCTGGAGAGAGGGGATCCTGCCCCTCTGCTTTGCTCCGGAGAGACCTCAACTGAAGGGCTTTGTCCAGCCATGGAGCCCCCAGCACAAGAGACCTGGACCTGGAGGGTCCAGAGGGGCAAAAATGATCAGGGGGTTGGAGCACTTCTGCTATGGGACAGGCTGAGGGAGCTGGGGCTGTTCAGCCTGGAAAAGAGAAGGCTCCAGGGAGACCTCACAGCAGCCCACCAGTACCTGAAGGGAGCTACAAGGAGGATGCAGAGGGACTGCTCCCAAACGCCTTCAGGGACAGGACCAGGGGCAATGGCTTCAAACTAGAGCAGAGCAGACTGAGATTGGAGGTGAGGAACAAGTTCTGCACCAGGAGGCTGCTGGAACACTGCAACAGGATGCCCAGGGAGGTGGTTGAGGCCCCATCCCTGAAGATGTTCAAGGTGAGACTGGACAGGGCTCTGGGCAACCTGATCTAGTTGGGGATGTCCCTGATGAGTGCAGGGGGTTGGACTGGATGATGTTTGGAGGTCCCTTCCAACCCAGACCATGCTGTGATTCTATGAGTGAGTGACAGATCATGAAAATGGATCAGCCTACACTTGGCTACAAACAAAACTTTTCTGCTTTAGGCAATCAGCAGAGTGACTGCCAGGACAGGAAAAGATGTCAAGGAAAGGCTGGAAAACTTCATAGCTTCACAGAATGGCTTGAGTTGGAAGGGACAGTCAAGATCATCCAGTCCCAACCCCCTGCCAGGGGCAGGGACACCTCCCACCAGCCCAGCTTGCTCAAGGCCTCATCCAGCCTGGCCTTCAACACCTCCAGGGAGGAGGCAGCCACAGCCTCCCTGGGCACCCTGTGCCAGTGTCTCCCCACCCTCACTCTAAAGAGTTTCTTCCTCATCTCCAGTCTCAGTCTCTCCTCTCCCAGCTCAAAGCCATTGTTCCTCAGCCTGTCACTCCCAGCCCTTGTCTAAAGTCCCTCCCCAGTTCTCCTGGAGCCCCTTCAGGTACTGGCAGGCTGCTCTAAGGTCTCCCTGGCGCCTTCTCATCTCTAGGCTTAACAGCCCCAACTCTCAATCCACCTTGTTTCTCAAAACAAATCAAATTCAGACCTAGGATTTCCAACAACCCCAAATCTCTCTTCCTTACCAACACTAAACTTCACACCTGCTTCTACCAAGGAAGCCTTTAGGAACTGGACACAGAGTTTCAGATACTGTCAAAGAGTTGCTGCAAGCAGAAATTGGGTATAAGGATGCAGCCTTAAGTTGTTCCAAGGGAGGTTCAGGTTGGATAACAGGAGGAAATTTCTTCCCAGCAAGGGCTCTCAGGCACTGGCCCAGGCTACCCAGGGGGGTGGTAGAGTCCCTATCCCTGGAGGGGTTTCAAAGCTGTGTGGATGTGGTGCTGATGGAGGTGGCTCAGTGACAGTGGCTCAGCAGCAGTGGTGGAATGTTAAGCTCTGGGTGAACAGTTGGACTTCATCTCAAAGGTCTCTTCCACCCTCAACAGTTCCAAGGTTCTATGATCCTGTCAAAATTTTCACATACACTCCTACCTCTTCTCCTGAAATCTCCTCCCTGCAACCTACAATTTTGATGAGAACTCCCCAGCCTGTGGTCAAAGGCACAAAAATAAGGCTACTGGTGGGGCCAGGAGGCCAGCTTGGGAGGGGAGGGAAGGAAAGCAGCTGGTGCTGAGAAGTCAGGATTGGTAGACTACCTCCTGAGAGAAGTCAGGCAGGGAGCCCAGAGGAGCAGCTCTGCATTTCTGAAACCAAGGATTTGCTTTAGGAGACACAGAGCAGGGAAATGCAGGGTGCCAGAGGGGAGCTGCCTTCACCTGCAGGCACTGAGTGCAGTTTTAAACGACTGCAGGAAGAAAGGGCCCAAAGTGCTTTGGCCGGTGGCTGTTTGGGAAGGAGAAGTTTGACACACAATTTAAGCCCTCCAAAGAGTCCAAAACTGACCATGGAGAGAAGAAACTGCTGAAGGATGTTTGCAGATGGGGATGGCTTGGCGTGGACCCACAGGTCTCTATGAAGAGGGTGAGAAGAGAGCACCACTGAACTGAGCAGGACAAAAGAAGCCAAAGAGCAGGAGAAACGACATGACCCTTGGCTTGTGCAAGCTGTGCTTGTCATACAAGCAGAGAATGGTTTGGGCTGGAAGGGACCTTGAAGATCATCCAGTCCCAACCCCCTGCCATGGGCAGGGACACCTCCCACCAGCCCAGGTTGCTCAAGGCCTCATCCAGCCTGGCCTTCAACACCTCCAGAGAGGGGGCATGGTGTCCCTCCACAGCTTACACACAAGTGCAGATCTGAGCAGCAACTCAAGAGCAAACAACCCACCACAAAAAGCATGGCTCACACCAAAACTGCCTCCAAAAAATCCTGAGCTGACCTGTAACTGCATGGCTTTGTCTCACCAGCTTCACTATCGTGGCCCTTAACAATTAGAAGCCCTCCAGAGTGGGTTTTGTGAGCACTTAACAAGGCTGGGGAGCAAGGAAATGAAGTGAGCAATGTGACAGCCTGGCTCTGTGGGGACGACCCCCAAGGATTTCTACAGCAACCAGTTAACTGCAGGGCTTTGGGTGGCCCTTGGCAGGGAAGGCTTTGCTGGAAAGCAGGGAGCAGAAGGCAAGCAGGCTGGTGTGAACCAGGGAGTCTCAAAGCAAGCTCCTTTCTCTCCCATGCACAACACATGCCAAAACTTAAAATTCCTGCAGCATCCAGGGAGGAAACTGCCATGGACGAGAAAAACAGATGGCTACAGCCTTCTGGGGGGGAAGAAAGGGGGAAAAAGATTCAGCATGACTTCATTTCCACAAAGGAAAGATGTAGATGGGAAACTGCAGAACCTACTTCTGACCAGAGAATCACAGCATGGTCTGGGTTGGAAGGGACCTCCAAAGCTCATCCAGTCCAACCCCCTGCACTCAGCAGGGACATCCCCAACTAGATCAGGTTGCCCAGAGCCCTCTCCAGCCTCACCTTGAATATCTCCAGGGATGGGGCCTCAACCACCTCCCTGGACAACCTGTTGCAGTGTTCCAGCAGCCTCCTGGTGCAGAACATGTTCCTTACCTCCAATCTCAGTCTGCTCTGCTCTAGTTTGAAGCCATTGCCCCTGGTCCTGTCCCTGCAGGCCATTGGGAACAGTCCTTCTGCATCCTCCTTGTAGCCTCCTTCAGGTACTGTAAGGCAGCTCTAAGCTCTCCCTGGAGCTTTCTCTTCTCCACGCTGAACACCCCCAGCTATAGACTAGACTAGACCAGACCAGGTTGGAAAAGATCTCTGAGATGATCAAGTCCAGCCTATCACCCAACACTATCTAATCAACTAAACCATGGCACCAAGCACCCCATCCAGTCTCTTCCTAAACAACTCCAGTCCATCTGTCCAGCCTGTCAAGGTCCCTCTGCAGAGCTCTCCTACCCTCTAACAGATCCACACCTGGCCCCAGCTTGGTGTCATCTGCAAACTTACTAATGATGGACTCAATCCCCTCATCCAGGTCATAGATAAAGATATTGAACAGGCTGTGGCCCAGCACTGATCCCTGGGGGACACCACTGGTGCCTGGCCGCCAGCTGGATGTGGCACCATTCACCACCACTCTCTGGGCTCAGCCTCCAGCCAGTTCCTGACCCAGCTCAGAGAGCTGCTGTCCAAGCCAGGGGCTGACAGCTTGGCCAGGAGTTTGCTGTGAGGAGTTTGCTCCCTCAGCCTGTCCCATAGCAGAGCTGCTCCAACCCCCTGATCATCTTTGTGGCCCTCTCTGGACCCTCTCCATCAGGTCCATGTCTTTCCTGTGCTGAGAGCAGCAGGGCTGAATACAGCACTGTAGGTGAGGTCTCAGCAGAGCAAACTCTCAGTTAATGCAGCACTGAGACCAATTTAACCCTTGGAGAACACGATGGGTCCCTGTATTTTGAAGCAGGATTTCAAAGCCAAGTAGCTCACACCAGAGAGGACAGGGATTACAAACACTGTAACAGAGGACCCAGTTCTGTGTCTCTAAAGCCACTGCTGAATGGTAAATTCTGCAGCAAAGCCTCCTTATCTTCCCTCTTCTCCAGCACTGTTAAGCACTTATCACCTCCACTCAGGTGAGCAGCTTTCTTGCTGACAAAAGCACCAAAGAGATGAGGAGATATTAGGAACTTGGCAACCTCAGCTCCAAGTTAGGCCATTCTCTGTGGAAACCTGGCAGTGCCACACTTGAAGCCATTGTTGAGTACTTGACTGTGAGACAACACAATAAGAAAACATAAAAGCCATCCTAGAAAAGCTCTGGTGCTCAGCACTAGGTGCTTCAGGTACTCTGTGGAACAGCATTTACACCTCCAGTTCAGAGTCACAGAATGGGTTGGGTTAGAGAAGCCCTTTCAGTTCATCCAGCCCAGCCAGTCTCTAACTCTGCCAAGGCTGGGGCTAAACCATGGCCCTCAGCACCACAGCTCTGCCTCTCTCAAACACCTCCAGGGGTGGGCACTCAACCACCTCCCTGGGCAGCCTCTGACAGGCTTTGAGAACCCTTTCAGGCAAGAAGTTTCTTATAATGTCCAATCTAAACCTCCCCTGGCACAAAAGACACACTAAAGACCCCCAAGCTCTCTCAGCTGCTCCTCCCCAGTCCTGTTCTCCAGACCCTTCCCCAGCTTCCTTACCCTTCTCTGGACCCTCTCTAGCCCCTCAGTGTCCTTCTGGGAATGAGGGCCTCAAAACTGAACACCCAGCACTGCAGGTGTGGCCTCCCCAGTGCTGAGTGCAGGAGGACAATCCCTGCCCTGCTTCTGCTGCCCACACCATTGCTGATCCAGGCCAGGCTGCTGGTGGCCTCCTTGCCCACCTGGGCACACCCTGGCTCACCTTCAGCCAGCTGCCAGCCAACACCCCCAGTCACTCTGCCTCAAGCCTGGGGCATTCATGGGGTTGTTGTGACTCAGCTTGTGAGGCTCCTCTTGCTGAGCCTGTGCCACAGACAAGCCTTGACTCAGTCACCTAACAGAGGCCTCCAGCAGCTGGAAAACTCCAGGATACACCAGAGATGCATGCCAGGCTGGCAGACTTTGGCAGAGGATCAACAGGAGACCTGCACTTCTCCCAACTGGCAGCTGGGACTGGCAGGAAACCCAAAGGCATCTCAAACAGCTCCAGACACCAGTGTGGAGGCCACAGAGCTGGGCCCCCTGCACCAGCCACAGTGTCATAGCTGCCAGCCGTGCCCAGCACGCTGCACCCCACACAGCAGCCATCTGCTGCCACCACTGCTAGCACCCAACAGCACAAGCCAAAGGCAGGAGACTGACTGCTGCCTGCAATGGATGACTATGCACCCAGGGCAGCAACAAAATTAACCCTCTCCTAGCAAACCCAGCCCTTCTAGGCCAGGACTGCAGCTGGCTGGCCAGGCCGGGTGCACAGTCCAGCTAATTCCAAGAGTCACTGGAGATGAGAGACTCCAGCAGTGCCAAGCAAGTGCCTTTCACCAAAAGCAAGCCAAGTGCTTCTATGATGAATGGCAAGCATGATGTGTGCAGGGTGGCAGGAGGCACTAATCCATCTTAGAGACCAGAGCTGCACTTACTTATTTCTAAGGAAAAAGCTCCAAAGGAATCCACTGCTCCATTTTTCAAAGGGACTGAGGAACCACAAAAATGAGGACTGGGTCAGCAGGAGCAGTCAGAATGCCACAGAAGTGAAGCAGTCCTGTTAATTAACCTGAAAACAAGGTTTTTCTAATCAAACAGGGACCGGCCACTCCGTCACGACTTGCGCCACACACGCCAGCACCAGCCAAAAGCAGCAGTCTGAGAGCAGCTGTCTTTGGCCAAGGACCAGAGGGGGCAAGAAGTGCAGGGCAAGAAGGGGGAGCTCCAGCCTGTGCTGGACACGAGCTGCTGTACTTAGAGATGATCCTGCTCCAGGGTGAAGCAGCACCAGCAGCATGGCAGTGACACCTGCCACACACAGCCAGCCCAACTCCACAAGGAAGGGCAGGAGCTATTTTGAATGCTTCAGTGAAAAAAACACCACCAAAAGCCAAACCCAAAAGTACTGAAAGCCAAGCAGCAATCACCCAGGGCTGCAATCTGAAGAACATCCTCCAACATAAGTCACTTCTTGTCATTGTGCAGACAGTGTGCCCAGCAGGGCTAGGGAGGTTCTCCTGCCCCTGCTCTGCCCTGCTGAGACCACACCTGGAATGCTGTGTCCAGTCTGGGGCTCCCCAGTTCAAGAGAGACAGAGACCTGCTAGACAGGGTCCAATGGCAGCCACAAGGATGATGATGGGACTGGAACACCTCTGCTATGAAGAGAGACTGAGAGCCCTGGGGCTGTTTAGTCTGGAGAGGAGAAGGCTAAGAGGGGATCTGATCAGTTAATCAATAGCTGAGGGCTGGGGGTCAGCATGAAGGGGTCAGGTTCTGTTTGGTGGTGCCTGGGGACAGGACAAGGCACAACAGGTACAAGCTGGAACCCAGGAGGTTCCACCTCAACATGAGGAGAAACTTCTTTGGTGTGAGGTTGCTGGAGGCCTGGAGCAGACTGCCCATAGAAGTCGTGGAGTCTCCTTCTCTGGAGCCTTTCCAAGCCCACCTGGCTGTGTTCCTGTGTGCCCTGCTGTGGGTGATGCTGCTCTGGCAGGAGGGTTGTACTGGATGATCTCTAGAGGTCCCTGCCAAGCCCTCATATTCTCTGGTTTCTGAAGAGTCAGACCAGTGTGAAAGCTACCAAAAGACAGCAGTTCATGGGCAGGCCCCCAGCTTGTCTCAGTTGGGCACAATCGTCGCTCAGAGACACATCTCAGTCCAAGGATGTTTATGAGTGCATTGTCATTTCTTCTCCAAGCTGAATGGGGCATTCTTTCCCTCCAGAAGCCCTGTGACAATGCCAGTGCGTTACAGTCACTCCCTGCACTGCCATCAAACGCAGGCCAGGCCCCAGCGCTGACCACACACCGCCGGCGCTTCCAGCCAGGCCAGCATATGGAGCTCCCTTCTTTGCTTCTATGAAGCAAGCTTCAGAAAGAAAGGAAGCAGGGATTCTGTCAGCACAAGCAAAACCCTGCCTGCTCAAAAGTTAAGGAAAGCTTTAGCTGAATCACAGGCTCTCAAGATGTTAGGGAATGGAAGGGACCTCTGGAGATCTTCCAGTCCAAGTCCCCTGGCCAGAGCAGGAGCATAGAATCCAGCACAGGTCACACAGGAACACAGCCAGACAGGGCTGGAAAGGCTCCAGAGAAGGAGGCTCCACAACCTCTCTGGGCAGCCTGCTCCAGGGCTCTGGCACCCTCACAGGGAAGAAGTTCCTCCTCATGTTGAGGTGGAACCTCCTTTGCTGGAGTTTATATCCATTGCCCCTTGCCCTATCCCAGGGTGGAACTGAGCAGAGCCTGTCCCTGCCTTCCTGAACCCAGCCCTCAGCTATTGATAGACATTGATCAGATCCCTCTCAGCCTTCTCCTCTCCAGACTAAACAGCCCCAGGGCTCTCAGCCTCTCCTCACCAGGCAGTGCTCCAGGCCCTTCAGCATCCTCAGAGCCCTGCCTTGGACTCTCTCCAGCAGATCCCTGTCCCTCTTGAACTGGGGAGCCCAGAACTGGATGCAATATTGTAGGTGAAGTCTCAGGAGGGCAGAGTAGAGGGGGAGGAGAACCTCCCTGGATCTGCTGGACACCCCAGGAACCCATTGGCCTCCTTGGCCCCCAGGGCACATTGCTGTCCCCTGCAGAGCTTGCTGCCCACCAGCACTTCCAGGTCCTTCTCCACAGGGCTGCTCTCCAGCAGATCCCCTCCCAGCCTGTCCTGCTGCAGTTTATTCTTCCTTTCCAGCTGCAGGACTCTGCACTGATCCTTGTTGGCCTCATTAGGTTCCTCTCTGCCCAGCTCTTATCTATCCAAGTCTCCGAATGGCTTCACAGCTTTCAGGTGTCTCAGCCAAGCCTCCCAGTTTGGTATCAGCAGCAAACACGTCTGTCCTGTCACCAATGTCAGGACTGGAACCAGCACTGACCCCTGGGGGACTCCACTAGTTACAGGTCCCCAGCTGGCCTTGGCACCGTTGATCACCACTCTTTGGACTCTATTGTGTAACCAATCCCTAATCCATCTCGCTGTCTGAAGGTTTTCATTGCCTATCCTTTTCATATAGGGCTTTCAAAAGAGCAGATTTTAGCTTGCCTGCTTAAAGCCCAGCTTTGTTCAGGCTCTCCACACAAGAGGAAGCAGAACAGAAAAGCCTGGAGCCCAATGGCTGTGAGTGGTGTTTTGTCCCCATGGTTATTTTCCCTAGAATTTCCCCCCACATTTCAGACTTGCTGTGCTGCCTCCCTTCACCAACATCAGCACCAACCTCGCCCATCTTGGTGCCCAAGAAGGCAAAACAAAGGTCTGTAATGGCTGTTTCACTACTTCACACACAGGCATTTTGCTAGGTGAGCACCTAGTGACTAAACAATAAGCAAATTCACAGAATTCTTGAGGCTGGAAGAGAGGTCACCAAGCCCAGCCTCTGACACCACCACATCGACCAGACCATGTCACTGAGTGCCACATCCAATCTTTCCTTAAACACCTCCAGGGATGGCAACTCCACCACCTTCCTGGGCAGTCCATCCCAGTGTCTGATTCCCCTCTCCCTGAGGAAGTGCTTCCTAACCTCCAACCTAACCCTCCCCTGGGGCAGCTTCAGGCCATGCCCTATTGTCCTGTCACAGGTTGTCTGGGAGAAGATCCCAATCCAGCTAACAGGATGAGGTTTAGCAAGGCCAAGTGCAGGCTCCTGCACTTTAGCCACAATAACCCCATGCAGGCTACAGACTGGGGGATGAGTAGCTGGAGGGCAGCCTGGCAGAGAGGCACCTGGCAGTGCTGGGTGACAGCAGCTGGACAGCAGCCAGCAGTGTGCCCAGGGGGCACAGAAGGCAAATGGCATCTTGAATAGGGTGGTCAGCAGCACTAGGGATGGAATTCTGTCCTCTACTCAACACTGGGGAGGCCTCACCTCGAGCACTCTGTGCAGCTCTGGGCCCTCACTGCAAGATAGATCTTGAGGTGCTGGAGCAGGTCCAGAGCAGAGACCAGACTGGGGAGGGGGCTGGGGGGAAAGGCTGATGAGGAGAGGCTGAGGGAGCTGGAGGTGTTCAGCCTGGAGAAGACTCAGGGGGGACCTTATCACTCTCTACAACTACCTGAAGGGAAGTTGCAGCAAGGTTCCTAAAATAACAAGATTGCTCACAAGAGAACTTTTGTGTGTGTGACTTCTTAAATCGAGCACAAGGTGGCCGCAGATCCCACCTGGGCGCTCCTCCCCTGCAGCACTCAGGGCTGCAGGGCTAAAGCTTTCTGCAAATCCCACAGCAAAGAGCAAATCAAAGTGAAAATGAAAGCCAAAAGCAGGCCTCCTTTGTGCAAACAACATGTGAAAAGCAGTAGGCCCAGCTCATGAAATAAACCTGACAAACCAAACTGGCTGCGGAAAACTCCTTGGCCTGAGCTACGCAGCGGATCCCATGAGATCATCACAACAGCCTCTTTCAACTTCTCCAACTGGGGTTAGTTGTAGTTTACCCTGTGAGAGCAAGTTCAGCTCCCGCAACAAGTCTATTCCTTGTGCAAACATGAGGCAAGAAGGTAACTTCTTGTTAGAATTCAATAAATAAAGACGACTTTAGCCTGCCAGTGCTTCTTTAAGCCCCGAGCAGCCTTCCAGCACATACTTGATGGAGATTTCCAACTCCAGGAGATAGAGTTTAAATGTGTACAGGCAATTACTCATAAGCAGTGAGAGCAGCCAATGCAAGCACCCAACTTGCCAACGAGAAGAAAAGCCAAGTATTAGAAAGGAGGCTGCACTTTATTGCAAAGCAATTTGGCTATCTCCATCCACAAGGCCTGGAAAGGGCTTCCTTCGTCCCCTGACGCTACAGGCCCGCAGCCCTGTGAGGAATGTCGTCAGTAACATCAATATTCCAAACATATAAACCAGCAGTTCAGTATCTGTGTAATGGAGCTCTCTGCCTGACTATTTTAAAGCTGCTTCTAGTCTTCCCTAGCAGATTTACTTAAGCTCATTTTGCACAGGCAAGGAGGACATGCCAGGAGCATACCATTAACTGTTAAAGCCATCCAACTGGACCAGCACCACACCACATTCTTGTCTGACTAAATGCTTTAAGACAAATCCCAGGGATCTGCCTCTTGCCTGTTCCCATTGAAAGGTGGGAAGGAACATGGAAAATAAGAAGGAAAGACAAGGCATCTTCAGGAAAAGAAAAAAAAAGAGAAAAAAAACAAACTGAGGATCCACCCCAAACTAAAATACCACCAGCTCCAGGATTCATGTCCAGAGACTCAGAAATGGGCTGGGTTGGAGAGGACCTTAAAGATCATCCACTTCCAACTCCCTTGCTATGGGCAGGGACACCTCCCACTAGCCCAAGCTGCACAAGGCGTCATCCAGCCTGGCCTTGACCACCTCTCAGGCACCTCAGTCAAACTCTAGCAGTAGCAGCAGGTAGCACCCAGCACCACAAGTCGAGCAGAGAAACAGCTCTTGGGAAATGTTTTGAAAACCACCACAAAACAGGAACAAGAACCAGACCAAGGCACAGATGCCAAGCTACTAACTGCACCATCCTGTGCACGACAACAGCAACGCCAGCTAAGAAAAATCAAGAGTCCAGAACAAGCCCAAAGGGAGCACGCAGCAAAGCGAGCGCTCCTGGAGCGGGACCCAAGCACCCCACACAGCTGGTCCTGCAGCGGGCAGGCAGGAGGAAGTGCAGGGAGGCAACGCACATACCCCCAACGATGCAAACCAAGCAACATCCTCCTCACTTCAGCACCAGCAACTTGCTGTGGAGTAACACAAGCCACTGCTTACCATTTCTTGGTGCACTCGACCATCAGCTCCTGGTAAGAGGCCACAAACTGGAACTTCGATGCGTGTTTCCCAACACGCTGGAGTCTCTTCCAAACCGAAGCCATAATGCTGGGGAATCCCAGTCCTCTTCTACAGGAGCAACTCTGGGAATGCCAGAGCAGGCTCGAGAGTGTGTGTGCTCAGCAGGAGCGGACTGACACGCAAACACGGTCCAAACAGCGCAGGAGGAACTCGATGGGACCTCTACAATCCATATTCTGCCTCTCCCTTCTCCAGGGGAAAGCCCAGCCCAGCTGAACGGCTCATCACCGGCCAGGAGCAGCGTGCCAGAGGAGCAGACAGGTGATTGAAAGGAAGTTCTCTCATGGGATCAGCGTTCCTCACACAGTAGAGGATGTGGATGCCGCAGGACTGGAAGACAAATAAGACAGGGGGAGAAAGAAAGCATTGGCTAACAGCCTCCCCTCCACAGTGCTGCAATTGCACGTGATTTGCTACCTTGCAAACAACTACCACCGACCACAAAAACATCTCCCCCTTCCTGTTGTCATCCCTGCCCTCCCCCCAATTAAATAAATAAGAATGCTGCAGCAATTTCAGGAATGCACACCACAAGTCTGTTTGGAAACATATCAACACGTCCTTTTATCAGCACCATCACAACTGGCAACAAACAGCAACAACAAAGGGCCAGGTCACGGCCACGACAAATCCCTCTCGGAAGCATCTCCGGGAAGCAATGCAAAGTGGCTGAGGTGCTGCCAATATGCACCCAGAGGGAGGGACACACAAGGGAGACGAGGACAAGTTCTTTGTCTGGATGACAAAAGGTGTAACAGTTGTTTCCTCACGCATACACACACACACATATCTCCCGCTCCCATTTGTCTTTCCAAGGAGAGGGAAGAGCCAAGAAACCAGCAAAGGGAGCGTTACTACTGAAATGCCAGTGCCAGGGCGAGAAGAATGGCAGAGGAAGGGGCATTTCCCGAGCCCTGGCTGCCCAGCCAGCATTCCCCATCTTCCTTGCTGCATCACAACGAAATGGAAAGGCCTCCCCATCCTGAACTGAGGAACGCTCAGCAGAGAGCTGGAGAAGGGAGAAGAGAAACCCAAGCGGGTCCTCTCCCTGCAAAGGAAAGAGGCATCTCTGCCGGCTGCGCAGGAAAAAGCCCCTGCGTGAGGAACACGGGGAAGCAAAGGGTGGCCGCACCTGGCGAGTAGGCAGGGCAGGATGGCAGCCAAGCTGGCACGGAGGCAACCTGGGCTCCAGGCACGTCCCCTACTAGGGGCTGTCCCTTGGAGCCCCGGGGCGCGGCGGGCCCCGCTGCGTCTCGGCAGCGGCTGTCAGCGCCGGGCAGGCGGCCCCCGCAGCCCTCGGCCGGCAGCCGTTGGGGTTTCAAAATGAGAACGCGAAGGGCGGGCAGCGAAGAGGGGAAGAGACGGCCCGGGAAGAAGGAGGGGAAGAAACGTGGGGCAGCGCGGACGGCTTCCCCCGTGCCGCGGCACTCACCTGCCCCCGGGCTCCTCACGGCCGATCCCCGCCGGGCGGGCGCTGGCGCTGGCACCACACGGCAGGCGAGAGGCAGCGCTGCCGCCGCTGCCCATTACTGCGGCAACCCCGCCAAAGCCCTGCGGCTGATCCCGTGCCGCTGCAACCTCATGGCGAGCACCTGGCACACGCCGCCTCTCCCTCGCTGGCCCCGCGACCGGCCGGCCAGCCCGCCCGGCTCCCGCCGCGCTCACGCTGCCAGCACCATCGCCCTCCTGCCGGCGCTCCGCCTCGCCTCGCCTCGCCTCACCCCGGCCCCGCCGCTCCCCCGCCCCCGCCGCGGCCCGCCCCCGCCGCGCCATTGGCCCCGCCGGGAGTCCCGCGCATGCCATTGGCTGGCTCCCGTGTCAATCATATGCTGTTGAGATGGACGACCCTCGCGCAACGGGCAGACGGAGGCAGTGAGAGCAAGCAGAGCTTCTCCCGCCCCCGGCGCCACCTTTTCCCGATTGGTTGCAGCATCAGGGAGGCGGGGATTCCTCTAAGGAAGACCCACACGATAGGCCAATGCCACCGCCCGTCACCGCGAACGCCTACGGCGATTGGTGGCAACGCTTCCTACAGCTGCGGGGTGGGCGCGGCGCGAAGAACGGACTGTCAGGGGAGGGGCGCGGCCCGGCCCGCCCCGACCCTCGGGACCCGCAGCTGCTTGTCGGGGGCTGTCTGGAGCCGGGAAGGGCCGGGAGCGAAGGAGAGGGGTGGGCGGCAAAGGAACGGGACGCGGGGAGTCCCGGACACCGCCTGTCAGGTGGGCGCGGGGCGGCTCGGCAGAGGGAGCGGTCCTGAGAGGTGGATCGAGGCGGCGAGACGGGTGGAAAAGCCACGGAGGCGGCACAGGAACGGGGCCCGTCCCGTGAGGGCGTGCGGCTCCGGCACCCAGCCTGACGCGGAGCCTGCAGCACAGGCCCTGCCCTGGAGATGCTTCGAAGTTCTCGTGGGGACTGAAGTTGATGGGGAGTGAAATGTGAAGTGAAATAAAGCTGCTAGGGCGACGTTGGTGTGCTTAGAATCACAGGAGCGAGTGGGCTGGAAAAGCCCTTCCAGATCCTCCAGCCCAACCAGTCTCTAACTCTGCCCAGGCTGGGGCTAACCATGGCTCTCAGCACCACAGCTCTGCCTCTCGCAAACACCTCCAGGGATGGACATTCAACCACCTCCCTGGGCAGCCTCTGACAGGCTTTGAGAACCCTTTCAGGGAAGAAGTTTCTTCTGTTGTCCAACCTGAACCTCCCCTGGGGCAACTTGAGGCCATTTCCTCTTCTCCCATCACTTGTTCCTAGGGAGCAGAGACCAACCCCCACCTGGCTCCAGCCTCCTCTCAGGGAGCTCCAGAGAGCAAGGAGGTCTCCCCTCAGCCTCCTCTTTGCCACACTAAACACCCCCAGCTCCCTCAGCTGCTCCTCCCCAGCCCTCTTCTCCAGACCCTTCCCCAGCTTCCTTGCCCTTCTCTGGACCCTCCCCAGCCCCTCAATGTCCTTCTTGCAGTGAGGTCCCAGAACTGAGCCCAGCACTCCAGGTGTGGGCTCCCCAGTGCTGAGTGCAGGAGGACAATCCCTGCCCTGCTCCTGCTGCCCACACCACTGCTGATCCAGGCCAGGCTGCTGGTGGCCTCCTTGCCCACCTGGGCACCCCCTGGCTCATCTCCAGCCAGCTGCCCACCAGCACCCCCAGGGCTTTCTCTGCTGGGCACTTTCCAGCCAACTCTGCCCCAGGGTGATTATGTGCTCTGTGAATTTCACCCAGGCACTGGGGTGTGGATGCTCTGCACAGTCCTATGTAGCAGTACAGGGCATGATGGCATGAGGAGTGATCCCTGTGGGAGATGGGCTGGGAATTCCCCAAAGCCACACTGCCACTCTTCTCTGCCAGTGCAGTGCCACTGAGGGGATGGCAGGAGCTGGATGTCAGCACTTGGTCCCAGCACCGGTTCTAAATGGGGGGTTGTTCTGGCTAAGACAGATACCACCACACAACTTTTTGCCCTTCCAGGTGAGGCTGTGGACCCCTAGTGTGCTCTTGGCAGCATGTGGATCCCAGAGTCAGGATAAAGTGGCTGTGTGGGAGCTAATCCCAAAGCTCTCTGGCAGCCCGGGCAGAAACAGAGGCAGCTATCGGGAGGAAGAGAATGCAGTGCGGTTTCAGAGCAGCTGTGAAACCAAAGCCTCGAGGCTTTGCAGTCCTTCTCTGAACATGAAATGGAGTCCAAGGCTGATCCGTGGACTGGGGAGCTCCTCATCCCAGGCTTTTGCTGCTCTCCCCTAAGCTGCCTCTCTCGGTGCCCTATTGCAGAGGCTGCCAGCGCTCAGCAGCTGGCCTGACAGGAGAGGAGTGACTGAGTGGATGGCCATGGGCCTAAGCTGAGCTAAGCTACTTTGGAGAGGGTGGATATCTGGGCTATGAAAAAGGTCAGCCCTTGGCTTCTGACGTGCTGCTGCTCTTCATTCCTTTGCCTCTCTCTCCAGACAGACTTCCTTACCCGAGCTGCCAGTGGGCATGCGTGCCCTACCTGCTTGGAGCAGTCCTGGAAGAGGCAGTGACTTTCCTTCCTGAAGTGTGAGGGTGGGATGTGAGGGACACTTCTGATTCTCTCCAAAATATTCTTCTCTTTCCCTGGACTTGATGATCTCAGAGCCTCAATAATTCTGTGATTTCTGCAGCTACAACTTGCAGGGTTTGCACATTTGGCCAAGATCCCTGTCCCAGTTTGGCAGCTGGTCTGCACACACAGAGTAATTGCAACACACTTGGGGGAGATGTTCCTGGATTGGTTTGTTGGTTTGTTTGTTTGTTTTTTTTTCTGTTCTGTTTTGTGGTGTTTTTTTAACAGATCACCTGCTTAGGATTTGGGAAATGGGGCCAGGATTTCCAGAACACATCAGGCTGGGGCACACAGATGCTTGGTTTTGCCTCAGAAAACACCAGGTGGAAATCTGGCAGCTGTAAAGTGGCTCAGGCAAGGGCATTTAAAATTCCAGCAGCCCTGGTTCCTCAGAGCAGGGAAATAAGGACAGACTGAGAGAGTTGGGGTTGTTCAATATGGAGAGGAGAAGGCTCCCAGGAGACCTAATTATGGCCTTCCAGGATCTGAAGGGGGCTCCAAGAAAGCTGGGGAGGGACTTTTGAGGGTGTCAGAGAGTGATAGGACTGGGGGGAATGGAGCAAAACTAGAAGTGGGGAGATTCAGATTGGGTGTTAGGAAGAAGTTGTTGCCCATGAGGGTGGTGAGACACTGGCACAGGTTGCCCAGGGAGGTGGTGGAAGCCTCCTGCCTGGAGGTTTTTGCAGCCAGGCTGGCTGTGGCTGTGAGCAACCTGCTGCAGTGTGAGGTGTCCCTGCCCATGGCAGCGGGGGGCTTGGAACTGGCTGATCCTTGAGGTCCCTTCCAGCCCTGACAACTCTATGATTCTAAATGTCAGGTAGCTGTATTGATTTTTCCCCCCCCAAGTTGCTTCCCCCCCGCCCCCCCTCCCTGTATCTATCCCCAAGAGTTAAGTCTGCAAGCTCCTTCTGAATACCGTGCAGCACCCAGGCCAATTCCTCAGACACCTCTTTGGCCAAGATTTTCTTTTCCTTGCAAGGGAGGCAGACTTTTTCTGTGCAATAAACACAGGAGGGCTGGTGGCTTGCTCAGTGACTTGTGTTTCAAACATCATTATTTATTAACATTTTCCATTTCCTGCATAGCTTTTGGATTCAAGTTACACCAGGCCTGAGAAGCACACAGCACAGGGCTGCTTCTTCCTTTCTGGCACGGGGAGATTGTCACAGGTCCTGCAGATGACCTCTTTGCTTTGCAGTTCTGAAGAGCAGCTATCCTCAGCTCTTGCAATCCCCAGGAAGGCTTTAGGAGGTTTCAAAGGGTGGGAGCAATTAGTCCAGAAAGAAGGGAAGAGCTTCAGCTGCAGATTGGAAGCTAGTGGTCACAGAATCACAGAATTACTGAGGCTGGAAAAGACCTCTGAGATCATCAAGTCCAGCCCTAACACCAGGACATCAGCTAAACCATGCCACCAAGTGCCACATCCAATCCTTTCTTAAAGACTTCCAGAGATGGTGACCCCACCACCTCCCTGGGCAGTCCTTCCCAGTGCCTAATCAGCCTTTCTGTGAGGAAGTGCTTCCTAATATCCAACCTAACCCTCCCCTGGTGCAGCTTCAGGCCATGCCCTCTTGTCCTGACACACATTCAGAGGCTACTGGGCTCAGTACTAGACCAAACCAAGTCAAAAGCTCTTGTGACTTCTGTTGGCAGCTGGCAGCCCAAAGGAACTAGGAATGAGCAAAAAGGAATCAGCAAGAGACGTGGATGAAGAACTCCAAGCCCCTTGCCTGGGCAGAGCACTGTGATGCATCAGCAAGGAGCCCCTCTGCTCTCTTCATTGCCCTATTAAAAAGATCTCTGGACTGGTCCTGCCAGCAGAAAGCAGAGCTCAGCTCCAGAGCGTGGTTCAGGGCCTGAGCCAGGGAAACAGCCACATTTTGACTTAATCCAGAATGAGCTTGATGAGGGCCACAAGCAAAGCTAGTTCTAACCAAAGTACCCATATCTTCACAAGAACTGGAGAAACAACTCCCCCACGACTCCCAGAAGTGTCCTCCTGACTGTGAAGAAAAGGGTGCATCATTTTCTGCAGGGCCACAGACCACCTCTTCTGCAAGCAGGGGAAACACTCCTGTGCTGAAAGGCAAAGGCTGCTTTGTTATTGAAAGAGAGATGATCTGTAGGGCACAACCTTTGCATACCATACTCCTGCCCAAACTGCTGCCTTCCTTGCCTCAGGAAGGACAGCTGAGGAAGTCTCTTTGTACACACAAATTGCCCTCATCTGCATCCTTCTGGAAGTGGCAGGAAACAGGATGCCAACCAGGGAATCCTCACAGCAACCCGACCCACTTCTTTATAAGCAGATGGTAAGGACCCTTTGGAGCCCTCACTCCCAGAAGGACATTGAGGGGCTGGAGGGGGTCCAGAGAAGGGCTGGGGAAGGGTCTGGAGAAGAGGGCTGGGGAGGAGCAGCTGAGGGAGCTGGGGGTGTTTAGTGTGGCAAAGAGGAGGCTGAGGGGAGACCTCCTTGCTCTCTACAGCTCTCTGAAGCTCCCTGGAGCCAGCTGGGGGTTGGTCTCCGCTCTCTAGGAACAAGTCATAGGACTTGGTCTCAACTGACCTTAAGTTGCTCCAGGGGAGGTTTAGGTTGGACATTAGAAGAAACTTCTTCCCTGAAAGGGCTCTCAAAGGCTGGCACAGGCTGCCCAGGGAGGTGGTTGAATGTCTGGAGGTGTTTGAAAGAGGCAGAGCTGTGGTGCTGAGGGCCATGGTTCAGCCCCAGCCTTGGCAGAGTTAGAGAATGGTTGGACTGGAGGATCTGGAAGGGCTTTTCCAACCTAAACCATCCTGTGATGCCATCCACAGTTCTATCCCAAGCACATGCTTGTGCTCTACAGCTCCTTTTCCCTCCTCTGTGCTGACACTGCACTGCCAGCCTCTCTCACAGTTCCACACAAATCCCCATGGCTTTATTTTTCCCACCGAATTCTGGTGCCTGCTCCCTGGCCTTGATGGCAGCTGTACCCTGATGGCAGCAGCACTCTGATGGCAGCACCACCCTGATGGCAGCAGTATTCTGATGGCAGCAGCACCCTGATGGCAGCACCACCCTGATGGCAGCACCACCCTGATGGCAGCAGTACTCTGATGGCAGCAGCACCCTGATGGCAGCAGTACTCTGATGGCAGCAGTACTCTGATGGCAGCAGCACCCTGATGGCAGCAGCACTCTGATGGCAGCAGTACTCTGATGGCAGCAGCACCCTGATGGCAGCAGCACCCTGATGGCAGCAGCACTCTGATGGCAGCAGCACCTGATGGCAGCACTACTCTGATGGCAGCACCACCTGATGGCAGCAGCACCCTGATGGCAGCAGTACTCTGATGGCAGCACCACCCTGATGGCAGCAGCACCCTGATGGCAGCAGTACTCTGATGGCAGCACCACCCTGATGGCAGCAGCACCCTGATGGCAGCAGTACTCTGATGGCAGCAGCACCCTGATGGCAGCAGTACTCTGATGGCAGCAGCACTCTGATGGCAGCACCACCCTGATGGCAGCACTACTCTGATGGCAGCACCACCCTGATGGCAGCAGCACCCTGATGGCAGCAGTACTCTGATGGCAGCAGCACCCTGATGGCAGCAGCACTCTGATGGCAGCAGCACCCTGATGGCAGCAGCACTCTGATGGCAGCAGTACTCTGATGGCAGCAGTACTCTGATGGCAGCACCACCTGATGGCAGCAGCACCTGATGGCAGCAGTACTCTGATGGCAGCAGCACCCTGATGGCAGCAGTACTCTGATGGCAGCAGCACCCTGATGGCAGCAGTACTCTGATGGCAGCAGCACTCTGATGGCAGCAGTACTCTGATGGCAGCAGTACTCTGATGGCAGCAGTACTCTGATGGCAGCACCACCCTGATGGCAGCAGCACCCTGATGGCAGCAGTACTCTGATGGCAGCACCACCCTGATGGCAGCAGCACCCTGATGGCAGCAGTACTCTGATGGCAGCAGCACCCTGATGGCAGCAGTACTCTGATGGCAGCAGCACTCTGATGGCAGCACCACCCTGATGGCAGCACTACTCTGATGGCAGCACCACCCTGATGGCAGCAGCACCCTGATGGCAGCAGTACTCTGATGGCAGCAGCACCCTGATGGCAGCAGCACTCTGATGGCAGCAGCACCCTGATGGCAGCAGTACTCTGATGGCAGCAGTACTCTGATGGCAGCAGTACTCTGATGGCAGCACCACCCTGATGGCAGCAGCACCCTGATGGCAGCAGTACTCTGATGGCAGCAGCACCCTGATGGCAGCAGTACTCTGATGGCAGCAGCACCCTGATGGCAGCAGTACTCTGATGGCAGCAGCACTCTGATGGCAGCAGTACTCTGATGGCAGCAGTACTCTGATGGCAGCAGCACCCTGATGGCAGCAGTACTCTGATGGCAGCAGCACTCTGATGGCAGCAGCACTCTGATGGCAGCAGCACCCTGATGGCAGCAGCACCCTGATGGCAGCAGTACCCTGATGGCAGCAGTACTCTGATGGCAGCAGCACCCTGATGGCAGCAGTACTCTGATGGCAGCAGTACTCTGATGGCAGCACCACCCTGATGGCAGCACCACCCTGATGGCAGCAGCACCCTGATGGCAGCACCACCCTGATGGCAGCAGTACTCTGATGGCAGCACCACCCTGATGGCAGCACCACCCTGATGGCAGCAGCACCCTGATGGCAGCAGTACTCTGATGGCAGCACCACCCTGATGGCAGCAGTACTCTGATGGCAGCAGTACTCTGATGGCAGCACCACCCTGATGGCAGCAGTACTCTGATGGCAGCAGCACTCTGATGGCAGCAGTACTCTGATGGCAGCAGTACTCTGATGGCAGCAGCACCCTGATGGCAGCAGTACCCTGATGGCAGCAGTACTCTGATGGCAGCAGCACCCTGATGGCAGCAGTACTCTGATGGCAGCAGTACTCTGATGGCAGCACCACCCTGATGGCAGCACCACCCTGATGGCAGCAGCACCCTGATGGCAGCACCACCCTGATGGCAGCAGTACTCTGATGGCAGCACCACCCTGATGGCAGCACCACCCTGATGGCAGCAGTACTCTGATGGCAGCAGTACTCTGATGGCAGCAGTACTGTGATGGCAGCAGCACCCTGATGGCAGCAGTACTCTGATGGCAGCAGTACTCTGATGGCAGCAGCACCCTGATGGCAGCAGTACTCTGATGGCAGCACCACCCTGATGGCAGCAGTACTCTGATGGCAGCAGTACTCTGATGGCAGCACCACCCTGATGGCAGCAGTACTCTGATGGCAGCAGTACTCTGATGGCAGCAGCACTCTGATGGCAGCAGTACTCTGATGGCAGCACCACCCTGATGGCAGCAGTACTCTGATGGCAGCAGTACTCTGATGGCAGCAGCACCCTGATGGCAGCAGTACTCTGATGGCAGCACCACCCTGATGGCAGCAGTCTGCCAGTGCCAGTGCCCAGGTCCCAGTAGCAATCTGATCTCCACCCTGTTGATGTGATTCCCTTTAGGCTTTGAAGCCACAGGGCCTCTCCCTTCTCCCTCATTGCCTCCTCATCAGCATGACTAAGGACAGGCTGCTCACCAGCCCAGAAGTGACCTTTGCTAGAAATAGCTGTCATAAATCTCAGCCTCCCTTCCCTCCTGCCTGGGAGCCTGCAGAAATGTCACTGAGGAAAGCAGCTCCTGGGATGATGTCAAGCTCAGCAGAGCTTTCAGCTGGCTGAGGCAGTGGGCTGCATGGCTGAGCTTACCCTCACCTGCCACACTGTGGTCTTGTAGTGCTGGATCCCAGCAGAAGTTTGCTGCTGTGTTCATGAAGGTAGTGGAGGACTTGCACTGGCCTCAGGAGATCCTCCTGGTCCCCCACACGTGTCACTAGCTGGTGCATGACACCACACAGAGTCATAGAATGGGCTGCTTGGAGACAAGCTTCAGATCCTCCAGTCCAACCAACCACAACCTAACATCTCCTGTACTCTCCTGGTAGAACTTGGCCCTGAGCTCCCCAGCAAACCCCTCCACTGCCTCCCTGGGCAGCCTGTGCCAGTCCCTGATGACCCTTTCAGTGAAGAACCCTTTCCTAGTAGTCAACCTGAGGCTCCCCTGTGAGCAGTGCAGCTCAGCAGGTTGCTGGCAGCAGGCCTGGCTGCTCTCCTTGCTTTGCTTCTTCACACCCCAACAACAAACACAACCCTCAGCCCTTCCCAGCCAGGACTGCTCCCAGCCTAAACCCCTCAGCCCCCTGCAGGCCCCCATCCTGCTGACCCCTTGGCCTGCACCCTGCCTGTTTGGATGAGGGGATTGAGTCCATCAGCAGTAAGTTTGCAGATGACACCAAGCTGGGGGCAGGTGTGGATCTGTCAGAGGGTAGGAGAGCTCTGCAGAGGGACCTTGACAGGCTGGACAGATGGGCAGAGTCCAAGGGCAGGAGATATAACAAGTCTGAGTGCCAGGTTTTACACATTGGCCACAGCAACCCCAGACAGTGCTACAGGCTGGGGTCAGAGTGGCTGGAGAGCTGCCAGGCAGAGAGGGACCTGGGGGTACTGGTTGAAAGCAGCTGAACATGAGGCAGCAGTGTGCCCAGGTGGCCAAGAAGGCCAAGGGCATCCTGGCCTGGAGCAGGAACAGTGTGGCCAGCAGGAGCAGGGAGGTCATTGTGCCCTGTACTCAGCACTGGTTAGGCCACACCTTGAGTCCTGTGTCCAGTTCTGGGCCACCCAGTTTAAGAAAGATGTTGACTTGCTGGAAGATGTCCAGAGTAGGGCAACAAGGCTGGGGAGGGGTCTGGAGCACAGCCCTGTGCTGAGCAGAGGAGAGAGACCAGACTGGGGAGGGGGCTGGAAGTAAAGGTTGATGAGGAGAGGCTGAGGGAGCTGGGAGTGTTTAGCCTGGAGAAGAGGAGGCTCAGGGGAGACCTCATTGCTGTCTACAACTACCTGAGGGGAGATTGTAGCCAGGAGGGGGTTGGTCTCTTCTCCCAGGCACCCAGCAGCAGAAGAAGAGGACACAGTCTCAGGCTGTGCCAGGGGGAAGTTTAGGCTTGATCTTAGCAAGAAGTTCTTCACAGAGAGAGAGAGAGAGATTGCCCATGGGAATGTGCTGCCCAGGGAGGTGGTGGAGTCACCATCCCTGGAGGTGTTTAAGAAAAGCCTGGATGAGGCACTTGGTACCATGGTCTGGTTGTTTAGTTTGGGTTGGGTGATCAGTTGGACTTGGTGATCTTGGCAGTCTCTTCCAACCTGGATGATTGTGTGATTCTGCCCACCCTTCCAGAGAGCAGGCTCACAGCTGTCCTGCTGCCCAGGGCACTCTGCAGGAGCCAGGAGCCAGGAGCCAGGAGCTGTGCTAGGTCACCAGCACCTCTTTTGTTGGTGGCTTCTGTCTTTCCCTGTTCTCCTGCTCTGGCTGAGGCCTGCACTTGCACTTGGTGAGCCCCTGCTGTGCTTCAGCCACTGCCTCCCTCCCAGGCTCTGTGCCAGGAGGGCTACCCCTGTTCCCTGAGTGGCAGCCTCAGGCCACGGTCCCTTAGCTCTCCTGGCACCAGCTTTACTGTGCCACCCCAGAGGCACTAGGTGCTGCCTGCCCTGCCCCACTGAACCCTGCTGCCCAAAGTCAAGCAGGATGGTTCAGAAAGGGTGGGTGAAAACCTTCCTCACCTGTCTTCACCTCCTGACCCCTGCCTGGCTGCCATTGTCCCCAAAGCACTCAGCAGCAAGGGGCACACTGTCCTTATCTGCAGGGGAGGTCAAGGACAGGAGTACCAAAGTGCAGCTCAGCCTGGGGAGGAGAGACAGGAGCAGGGGCACTGGTGCTGGAGCCCCACACAGCACAGGCAGCAGGGCCCCTTCCTGGCTCACAACCCTTTCTCCAAGCTTCTGGGCAGTGTGTAAAGATCTGAGTGACTTCTGTCACTGACCTCTGGATGTCCTTGAGACCTCTTGGTGGCCTCGCTTTCTTCTTGCACAGCCTGCACCGTGTCCATAAATAACCACTTTCCATCTCCTAGCCTGCTCAGTGTCTCCTCTACCTTTCCCACTTCCTCAATACCCTTCCTGTGTGGTCTCCCCAGCCTCTCTGCAAAGTGCAGTGCTGCTTGTGCAGGGCATGCTGGCACGCCCTGGCCCTCCCTTTTCAGAATAAACAGCAGTGGTGTGGGCAGCAGGAGCAGGGCAGGGATTGTCCTCCTGCACTCAGCACTGGGGAGGCCACACCTGCAGTGCTGGGCTCAGTTCTGGGGCCCTCACTGCAAGAAGGACATTGAGAGGCTGGAGAGGGTCCAGAGAAGGGCAAGGAGGCTGGGGAAGGGTCTGGAGAAGAGGGCTGGGGAGGAGCAGCTGAGGCAGCTGGGGGTGTTTAGTGTGGCAAAGAGGAGGCTGAGGGGAGACCTCCTTGCTCTCTACAGCTCCCTGAGAGGAGGCTGGAGCCAGGTGGGGGTTGGTCTCTGCTCCCTAGGAACAAGTGATGGGAGAAGAGGAAATGGCCTCAAGTTGCCCCAGGGGAGGTTCATGCTGGAGATCAGAAGAAACTTCTTGCCTGAAAGTGTCCTCAGCCACTTGAAGAGGCTGCCCAGGGAAGGGCTTGAATGCCCATCCCTGGAGGTATTTAAAACCTGTGTAGGTGTAGCAGTCAGGGAGATTGTTTAGGGTGGACTTGGCCATGTTAGGTTTAGGGGTTGGACTCAATGACCTTGAAGATCTTTTCCAACCTGAATGACTGATTCCTCACCAAAAAACCCAGCTGATCTTCTCGGAGGTCCTTCCAACCTCTAACCTCTGATTTTATGATTCTATGATCCAGTATCAGCTGCCCAGCACAAGCAGCAGCCCTGAGACTCTCAGGCTCTGTCTCCTTTCTCCTTTCGGTAGTGTTTCTTTTTCTCCTCTCCAGCTTCAAACATGGCCACATGTTAACATCTCTGTTCTTCCTAACCTCAGGGCTTGCTACACAGAGCACCAACAGCTCTCTGTGGAGGCAGCTGGAACTGAAAGGGCCACCTTTAGACAAGATCCAGATGAATCATAGAATCATAGAACTGTCAGGGTTGGAAGGCCTCAAGGAGCATCCAGTTCTGACCCCCCTGCTGCCATGGGCAGGGACACCTCACACTACAGCAGGTTGCTCACAGCCACAGCCAGCCTGGCCTGAAAAACCTCCAGGCAGGAGGCTTCCACCACCTCCCTGGGCAACCTGTGCCAGTGTCTCACCACCCTCATGGGCAACAACTTCTTCCTAACAGCCAATCTGAATCTCCCCACTCCTTTTTGCTCCATCCCCCCAGTCCTATCACTCCCTCACACCCTCCAAAGTCCCTCCCCAGCTTGCTTGGAGCCCCCTTCAGATCCTGGAAGGCCACAATTAGGTCTCCTGGGAGCCTTCTCCTCTCCAGACTGAACAACCCCAACTCTCTCAGGCTGTCTCCAGAGCAGAGCAGCTCCAGCCCTCTGCTCACCCTCCTGGCCCTTCTCTGGACACCTTCCAGCACCTATGGCTAGGATTTGGGCAAAGCATCTCAGGTAGCTATGACAGCACAAGTGAGAAAGGAAGGAAGAATCTTTCTTCACAGAGAGAGATAAGAACATAGAGAGCTATGGTAGGAAAAATATGGTGGCCAAGAAGTCTCTAGGAGGAAATGGATGCAGTCAGAGCTCTCTTGACTGTGTCAGGAGCCAGGCAGAGTTGCTCAGAGGAGGATGCAGAGCCACACTCATCTCAGTGGGATAAAGCAGCCACGGGGATCATCTCTCCAGGAGGTGATGGCTTCCCCAGTGTTGGACAATTTTAAGTGCAGCTGGGCAGGGAGCTGGGCTGGCTTGTCTAGACCATGCTAAGTCAAGAAAGGTGGCCCAGATGACTCTTGTTCCCCTTCCAACCTGGTGTGCTGTGAAGGTTTGAATTCCAGCTCACATGCACACACCTGTGCTGGGTACAGAATCAGAGAACCATTAAGGCTGGGAAAGACCTCACAGACCCTCAAGACCAAGCTTCCACCCAACACCTCCCTGACCCAAAGTGCCACAACCCCACATTTCTTGAACCACCTCCGGGAAGATGGACTCCCTGGGCAGCCTCTGCCAATGCCTGACCACTCTGCAGCAAAGAAATGTTCCTAATCCAGCCTAAACTCCCTTGACACAGCTTGAGGCCATTTCCTCTTGTTCTATCACTTGATACTAGGGAGAAGAGACCAACAAGGATCAATGCAGAGTCCTGTAGCTGGAAAGGAAGAATAAACTGCAGCAGGACAGGTTGGGAGGAGATCTGCTGGAGAGCAGCCCTGTGGAGAAGGAGCTGGGAGTGCTGGTGGGCAGCAAGCTCTGCAGGGGACAGCAATGTGCCCTGGGGGCCAAGGAGGCCAATGGGCTCCTGGGCTGCACTCAGAGGAGTGTGTCCAGCAGATCCAGGGAGGTTCTCCTCCCCCTCTGCTCTGCCCTGCTGAGATCTCACCTGCAATCTTGCATCCAGTTCTGGGCTCCCCAGTTCAGGAGGGACAGGATCTGCTGGAGAGAGTCCAAGGCAGGGCTCTGAGGATGCTGAAGGGCCTGGAGCACTGCCTGGTGAGGAGAGGCTGAGAGCCCTTGGGCTGTTTAGTCTGGAGAGGAGAAGGCTGAGAGGGGATCTGATCAATGTCTATCAGTATCTGAGGGCTAGGGGTCAAGAGGGAGGGGACAGGGACAGGCTCTGCTCAGTTGCACCCTGGGATAGGGCAAGGGGCAATGGATATGAACTGCAGCACAGGAGGTTCCACCTCAACATGAGGAGGAACTTCTTCCCTGTGAGGGTCCAAGAGGCCTGGAGCAGGCTGCCCAGAGAGGTTGTGGAGTCTCCTTCTCTGGAGCCTTTCCAGCCCTGTCTGGCTGTGTTCCTGTGTGACCTGTGCTGGATTCTATGCTCCTGCTCTGGCAGGGGACTTGGACTGGAGGATCTCCAGAGGTGCCTTCAAACCTCTAACATCCTGGGCCTGTGAATGCCCCCTGGCTCCAGCCTCCTCTCAGGAGCTGCAGAGAGCAATGAGGTCTCCCCTCAGCCTCCTCTTCTCCACACCAAACCCCCCCAGCTCCCTCAGCTGCTCCTCCCCAGCCCTGTTCTCCAGACCCATCCCCAGCATCCTTGTCTTTTCTCTGGACCCTCTCCAGCCTCTCAATGTCCTTCTTGTATGGTGCCTCCACCACTGCCCTGGGCAGCCCATTTCATGTTTGTCAACCTTTTGGGGAAGAAATTGTTCCTCATGTCCAATTTCCTTCCACAGCCAGGATGTGAGTAGTTTCTCAGGACAGTGAAGAGCACTTTTCCATCACAGGACTTTCCTTTGCCAGCATTCAGTTGAGAGGGCAAACTGGGAAGGTGGTGAAACTGCTCAGCTTGCAGCAATGATTTAAAGCACTGCCCCAACTGCTGCTTCTTCCCAGCCTGGGCCTTGGAACAGCTGAACTGAGCTCTGCAATCCTTCCCACCCGAAAGGTGAACCTCAAACAGTCCCAATGCAGGCCTGAACTGTTTGGCTGCATTCTAAGGAACCAAACAAGAAGCACCTGGCAGCTTTAATGCCTGCAGCTGCTTTACCCCTCTGCATTGTCTCACCACAGCGCCAGAGCACAGCACCTCTGCTGTGGGCAGCATGGAGCTGGGGGTGTTCAGCATAGAGGGGACAAGACTCTGGGGGGGACCTTGGAGCTGCCTTCCAGTACCTGGAGAGATTCTACAGGAGGGCTGCAGAGGGACCTTTCCTGAGGGTGCCTAGAGAGAGGCCAATGGGGAATGGTTTGAAGCTGAGGCAGAGCAGGGTCAGACTGGAGCTGAGGGAGAAGTTCTTCAGTATGAGGGCAGTGAGAGTCTGGAACAGGCTGCCCAGGGAGGCTGTGGCTGCCTCCTTCCTGGGGGTGTTCAAAGCCAGGTTGGATGAGGCCTTGAGCAGCTGAGTCTAGTTGAGAGGTGTCCCTGCTCATGGCAGGGGGTTGGAGTAGATGATCTCTGAGCTCCTGGATAATCTCCCTTCCAACCTGAGCCACTGTAGGATTCTGTGAACATCACCTCAGCAAGACCAAAATAAAACCCACTCAGAGGTTCTCTGTCGTGCCAGGGGCTCCAAGCTCTCTAATGCCTTTTTCTTAGTGGAGCAAGAGCCAAGCACAGCTTAAATTCATTAGCTAATGGCCTGTGACAATGAAGGACAAAGGCATTATAGGCACAGCTCCCAGCTGATTGTTTCTGGGGGGTGGGGGAATGCAACCAATTCCTGTTCTCCTGGATTACTGTCAGATCTACTTCCAAAAGAAACCCACAAATGCTCCCTTTCCAAATGCAGACTAATGCTGGATAAATTGATTTTTATAGATGAAGGCATGGTGGAGAAATCAAGATTTTATTAGAGCCATGGACAATCACATTAGGTTTGAGGTGAGAGGAGGACTTTCAGGACTGAAGCAGGAAATTGATCTCTGGAGATTTTATTCTCCTGCAGCCTTATCAGTCCCTGAGCATCTCTCACACATCTCAAACACTTACCCTTGGATATCCTAGCTAGGGGCATCCTTAATGGCTGGTTTTTATTTATAGAAAAGCCAGAAAAAGAGAAATAGGTGCAATATGGGTCTTACAGACAAATGAAAGCCTCCTACCTGCCTCTGTCAGTAGCAGCTGCTGGTGAAAGGAAGTCAGAGGAGCCGTGCACCTGACATGGTAAAAATCGTTATCTCACCTCTGTTTTGTTAACAAATTTCACTTCTCATCAAGCTTTAGGCCAGGAAAATCATCATTCTGGAAGGTCTTGGGACAAGCATGAAAGCTCACAGGAAAATCCAAGCAGCCTTATGGGGAAGCAGCCTGAAGGCTCTCGTTTCTGCAGTGAGGAAAAGCGTCTCCGGCCACGGGGAGGGTAAAGCAGCTCAGCGCTGCCAGCAAAGCAGATCACACTCCCTGCCATGCTTCAATGCCACTAGCTAAAGCACTAGGGAGGGGATGTGGCACCTGCCAAGACTCAGATTAAGCAGGGCCACAGCTTCAGGGCCACATACAGAATCACACAGAGTGTTAGGGGCTGGAAGGGACCTCCAGAGATCATTCAGTCCAAGGCCCCTGCCAGAGCAGGGGCACCCAGGGCAGGGCACACAGGAACACAGCCAGGTGGGGTTGGAATATCCCCAGAGAGGAAACCTCCACAACCCCCTGGGCAGCCTGCTCCAGGGCTCTGCCACCCTCACAGTGACAAAATTCTTCCTCCTCTTTCCATGGAGCTTCCTCTGCCTCAGCTTCCACCACTGCCCCTTGTGCTGGCATTGGGCAGCACCCAGCAGAGCCTGGCTCCAGCCTCTGGGCACTCACCCTGCACATCTGGATCACCAGCAAGGAGGTCAGCCTCAGGCTCCTCCTCCCCAAGCTACAGAGCCCTCAGCTCCCTCAGGCTCTCCTCCTAAGGAAGATGTTCCACTGCCTGCAGCATCTTTGTGGCTCTGTGCTGGACTCTCTCTAGTAGCTCCCTGTTACTCTTGGCCTGAGTGGCCCAGAGCTGGACACAATATTCCAGATGTGGCCTCAGCAGGGCAGAGCAGAGAAGGAGAAGAACCTCTCTGACCTACTGACCACAGCCCTTCTAATGCACCCCAGGATGCCCTTGGCCTTCTTGGCCACCAGAGCACATTGCTGGCTCATGGTCAACTTCCCATCCACCAGGACCCCCAGGTCAGTCCCCACCTGTCCTGCTCCATGGGGTTGTCCTTTCCCAGGTGCAAGACTTTGCCCTTGCTGGGTTTCATTCCATCTCTCCCTGCCTGACTCTCAGCCTGTCCAGGTCACACTCGATGGCAGCACAGCCTGAGGGCTCTCACCACTGCTCCCAGCTTGGTGTCATCTGCAAACTTGCTGCAGTGCCCTCATTCAGATCATCAATGAATATATTGAGTAGAACTGGTCCCATGCACGACTCCTGTCCATGCACCAGTGGGCTGGCAGCTCTGACATGCTTCCAAGGCTCCAGGAGGCTGCTAACACCAGCTCCAGGGCAGAATGGGCTGAGCTAAGCCGTGGGCCAGCTTGTGCAGTGTGATGTCTGCTGCTGGATACCTACTGCCACTGTCCCCCAGCAGCAGCCAGGGCTTCCTCTTCTCTGCAGTGGCAATTTGAGGTTTTCTGAAGCTGTGGCTGCTTTGGCACCATTGGGAGTCCAAAGGAAGGCCACAAGGATGCTGAGAGCAGTGCAGCATCTCTCCTGAGAGCCCTGAGGCTGCTTAGCCTGGAGAAGAGCAGCCTGAGGGAGAGCTCAGCAGTGCTGATCAATAGCTGAAAGGTGGGAATCAAGAGGGTGGAGTTTTTCAGTGGTGCCCAGGGACAGGACAAGGAGCAATGGACACAGAGTGGAACCCAGGAGGTGCCACATGAGCAGAGGGAACAAATTCTTCCCTGTGAGGGTGGCAGAGCACTGGGACAGGCTACCCAGAGAGGCTGTGGAGTCTCCATCTCTGGAGGCATTCCAGACCCACCTGGATGTGTTCCTGTGTGACTGACTCTGAGTGACCCTGCTCTGGCAGGGGGGTGGGACTGAATGATCTCCAGAGGCCCCTCCCAGCCCCGCCACTCCCTGAGTCCTCTGATGCATAGCTGTGTCCATAGAGACCTCTCCCAGCATTCAAGCTCAGGACCTACAGCTCTCCTAACAACCAGCAAGCCTGCAGAGGAGCACACAAGGCCTGTGCCTAGGCACAGTAGTGATGAAATCCCTCACTCTGCTCAGCATCCACCCATTGTTCCCAGACACCACATGGGACTGCTCAGACGCCATGGGAACAGCCACTCATCCTCCTTCCCCTCTATGCTTACTCCCAGGCTGTCACTTACAGACACTCAAGGCCTCCCAGTTCCTCTGGAGTTGGGAGTTGTTCACCCAGGGCTCACCAAAACCCCAAACTTCTCTAGGAAGGGGCTTTTTTGGCCAAGGGCTGGGAGTGGCAGGACAAGCAGCAATGGATTGAAGCTTGAGGGGGGCAGACTGAGACTGGAGATGAGGAAGAAATTGTTGACAGTGAGGGTGCTTATAGATTCCAATTGTCCTTCAAATACCAGCCCAGGGCTGGTGCCCACAACATAGGAGAGGCATGGAGCTGCTGGAGAGGGGCCAGAGGAAGCCACCCAGCTGATCAAAGGGCTAGAGAAGCTCCCCTGTGGGGACAGGCTGGCAGAGTTGGGGCTGTTCAGCCTGGAGAAGAGAAGGCTCCAGGGAGACCTCAGAGCAGCCTTCCAGTACCTGAAGGGCTCCAGGAGAGCTGGGGAGGGACTTCTGACAAGAGCTGGGAGTGCCAGGACAGGAGGGACAATGGCTTTGAGGTGGGAGAGGAGAGATTGAGACTGGGGATGAGGAAGAAATTCTTGGCAGTGAGGGTGGGGAGACACTGGCACAGGTTGCCCAGGGAGGCTGTGGCTGCCTCCTCCCTGGAGGTGTTGAAGGCCAGGCTGGATGAGGCCTTGAGCAAGCTGGGCTGGTGGGAGGTGTCCCTGCCCATAGCAGGGGGATGTGACTGGATGATCTTTAGGGTCCCTTCCAACCCAAACCCATTCTCTCAATCTATGAATCCTCTGGTAACAAGCACTGGCCAGGAGGCCTCCTTCATCCTCAAACCAAAACAGCTCTGGGTGAATTCTGGTGGCCCAGCAGGGCCCAGGTGTGCAGATCCAACCTGTTCCCAGGGCTGTGATGTGTGCACTGTGAGGTGTGAGGGTGCTGCCTGTGTGTCCCTGTGCCACCAAGCAGCCTTTGTACCCTTTGCTCCCCGCAGGACAGGCTCCCGAGGCTGCAGTGAAAGGTGCAGCCCTGGGCTGCACACAGGAACTGCTCCACAGGCTCACAGGATGCTTCAAATCTGAAAGATAACTGCCTTGGAAATAAGAAAAAAATAAGTTCTCCCTCAAATAGTACTTCTGGAGTACTGGAGATGGGCAGCAGCCAGGGGTTGCTGCAGCTTCATTTCACAGGATCCAGCAGCTCACGGGAGGTTAGGGGTTGGAAGGGACCTCAGGACATCCTCCAGTCCAAGCCCCCTGCCAGAGCAGGAGCATAGAATCCAGCACAGGTCACACAGGAACACAGCCAGACAGGGCTGGAAAGGCTCCAGAGAAGGAGACTCCACAACCTCTCTGGGCAGCCTGCTCCAGGCCTCCAGCAGCCTCACAGAGAAGGAGTTCCTCCTCATGTTGAGGTGGAACCTCCTGTGCTGGAGTTTATATCCACTGCCCCTTGTCCTATGCAACTGAGCAGAGGCTGTCCCTGTCCTTGTCCCTGCCTTCCTGCCCACCAGCCCTCAGCTATTGATAGACATTGATCAGATCTCCTCTCAGCCTTCTCCTCTCCAGACTGAACAGCCCCAGGGCTCTCAGCCTCTCCTCACCAGGCAGTGCTCCAGGCCCTTCAGCAGCCTTGGAGCCCTCCCTTGGACTCTTTCCGGCAGATCCCTGTCCCTCCTGAAGTGGGGAGCCCAGAATTGGATGCAATATTCCAGGATGCAATATTCTCAGCAGGGCAGAGTAGAGGGGAAGGAGAACCTCCCTGGATCTGCTGGAGACACTCCTCCGAACGCTCCCCAGGATCTGCCCACCAGCACCGACTCACAAACAATCAGCACTGCCGCGCAGCGAGCTCCCCACCGCCCCGCCCGGCACGCAGCCTGCATCCTGGGCGAGCTGGAAGGCTGCAAAGCCGAGGGAACAAAGAGATGCTGCAGCTGGGTTGCGCTGGCCTTTGGTTTCCTCGCATTGCTGCCGGCAGCAGCGCAGGGCTGCAGCCCGGAGCGGCGGGAGCTGTGTGCTGGGACAAAAGAGGCAGGGAGAGGCTCCCAGAGAGGACGGCGTCAGCCAGATGAAAATGAACACCAGCACCGAACAAAACCCCTCCGCTGAGGGAAGGACAGGATCTAAAACTGCTTGAAATGAAGGCCGAAACAGCGCTGCTCACAGCCCTGCCTGAGCCAAGGGCCGGGCCGGGTCTGCGCTGCCTGCCTCGCCACGCTCCCCCTGGCAGACGCTGCATTTTATTGCCTTCTTTGGCTCTTCGTATGCAACCTGTCACAAACCAGCAGCTGCAGCGCTGCAGCGGTCCCCTGCAGGAATGCTGAGCAGGTTCTGGGCTCGATCAGCACATGTGGCAGAGCACAGCCCCTGCCTGACAGCTTCCAGCAGCAAGTCCTGAAGGGTTTCTCAGCAGGAAAGCTGGAGCAAACCTCACCTTAGGAGCACCTGGGGATGACGACTTGGATCTTCCTGGATATTCTGATTTAAAATACAATGCACAATTGTATTGTGTATTGTAAAAGTAGAAAGACATTTTAACTTTGAGCTCAAATTCTCAGGAGGGGGGGTTTAGGTGAAAAACAGAAGCATCATCCATTGGTTAAAGCTGAGTCCTTTGGGCTGGAAAAGCCCTTCCAGATCCTCCAGCCCAGCCATTCTCTAACTGTGCCAAGGCTGGGGTTAAGACATGGTCCTCAGCACCACAGCTCTGCCTCTCTCAAACACCTCCAGGGGTGGGCATTCAACCCCCTCCCCAGGCTGCCTCTGCCAGGCTTTCAGAACCTTTTCAGTCAGGAAATTTCTTTTTCTAATGTCCAACCTAAACCTCCCCTGGGGCAACTTGAGGCCATTTCCTCTCCTCCCATCACGTGTTCCTAGGGAGCAGAGACCAACCCTCACCTGGCTCCAGCCTCCCCGCAGGGAGCTGTAGAGAGCAATGAAGTTTCCTCTCAGCCTCCTCTTCTCCACATTAAACACCCCCAGCTCCCTCAGCTGCTCCTCCCCAGCCCTCTTCTCCAGACCCTTCCCCAGCCTCCTTGCCCTTCTCTGGACTCTCTCCAGCCCCTCAATGTCCTTCTTGCAGTGAGGGCCCCAGAACTGAGCCCAGCACTCCAGGTGTGGCCTCCCCAGTGCTGAGTGCAGGAGGACCACCCCTGCTGCCCACACCATTGCTGATCCAGGCCTTGTCTCAGTTTCTCTCACTTTGCTGTTTGTTGTGTTTAACAGAACTTCCAGAAGTGTCTGCAGTTTGTCAGAGTCAACATAAATTCACAAGGGGGAAAGGAAAGTCCACTTACAGCATGACATACTGGCAGGGCTTGGAAAGGACCTGTGGAGATCAGAGTCAGTCACACAGGTACACCTCCAGGTGGGTCTGGAATGTCTCCAGAGATGGAGACTCCACAGCCTCTCTGGGCAGCCTGCCCCAGTGCTCTGCCACCCTCACAGGGGAAGGATTTGTTCCTTCAGCTCATGTGGCACCTCCTGGGTTCCAGTCTGTGTCCATTGCTCCTTGCCCTGTCCCTGGGCACCACTGAGAAGAGTCTGGCTCCAGCCTCCTGACCCTCACCCTTCAGCTATTGCTCAGCACTGCTGAGCTCCCCCTCAGGCTGCTCCTCTCCAGGCTAAACAGCCTCAGGGCTCTCAGCCTCTCCTCACAAGGTTCAGTGCCCTCAGCAGCTCAGTGGCTCTCTGCTGCACTCTCTCCAGTAGTTCCCTGTCCTTGTGGAACTGGAGAGCCCAGAACTGGACACAGTGCTCCAGATGAGGCCTCAGCAGGGCAGAATAGATGGGGAGGAGAACCTCCCTCAACCTGCTGGCCACCCTTCTTCATGCACTTACAGAGCAAACACCAACATTCACCCCAGGTCCTCGTTTTTCTCTTCTGTTTCATCCTCCACTCTCTCCATCCTTCATCAGAAGTCCACACTGGTGCAAATGAGCTTCTCAATGTGTGACAACACAATCCACCTAAGAAATCTAATCCCAAAGCCACAAGTCTTAATTACTCTTAATTCTGCTTTCTTTTCTCCCTCAGAGGCCAAGAATCTGGGTGGGAGCCTGCTCAGGAACCCTTTGGATTTGCCTGTTTGTGTAAAAAGAATCCACATTTCCTTGACATGTTGAGAACACAAGATGCCAGAAATAACTCACATACTTCTGGAGGCCTTTCTGCTTGGAAAGCTCCAGCCTGCTGCTGGCTTCACCCAGAGGGATGAGGCATGCCTGAGGAACTAGAAGAAAAGGCCTTTCCAGGCAGTGATGCAGCTAACCTGGGAGGCTAACTCATGAAGTCAGCAGAAATGCCCAACACAAAATGGAAAAGGAAATTTCACATCTCCTAGCTGATAATGAAATCAATCACAGAATGCTCTGGGTTGGAAGGGACCTCCAAAGCTCACCCAGTCCAACCCCCCAACTAGATCAGGGTGCCCAGAGCCCTGTCCAGCCTCACCTTGAGTATCTCCAGGGATGAGGCCTCAAACACCTCCCTGGGCAACCTGTTGCAGTGTTCCAGCAGCCTCCTGGTACAGATCTTGTTCCTCACATCCAATCTCAATCTGCTCTGCTCTCATTCCCAACCATTGCCCCTCATCTGACCCTCCCTGACTGCTGCCAGACTCTTCTCACCTGGAGATGCTCCACAGGCTTTCCTGTCCACCAGAAGCCTCTGGGAGAGCCCATCTCTAGCACATCCCTGCAGCTCCAGCCCCAGCCAGGCCTGATGGTTAAGCAGAAGGTGGATGAGGGTAACAGCATCCTTCACCTTCCCACCATGTGGCTGTAAGAACTGCAGAAGGCTGCTCTGGACTGCTCCTCTGAGGGACTGCCAGGTCCACA
Source organism: Colaptes auratus (assembly GCA_015227895.2). Lineage (NCBI taxonomy): Eukaryota > Metazoa > Chordata > Aves > Piciformes > Picidae > Colaptes > Colaptes auratus. The sequence continues at coordinate 40,138,069 of CM037641.1, read as the reverse complement.
GCGCTGAGCGGATTTTACACAGCTCTGTTTGCCTTGTAGCTTCCCTGGATCACAGCACTGCACCCAATACAAAGGAAAAGGTCTCTGAAGACTTCTCATGTTTCCCTTGCTCCTAGCTCATTAAAGAGTTGACTTATTGCTGCAGGGAAAAGTGAGGAGAGCTGGGAACACTTGTGACAAGGGAGCAGAGCCCAACCCCCACCTGGCTCCAGCCTCCTCTCAGGGAGCTCCAGAGAGCAAGGAGGTCTCCCCCTCAGCCTCCTCTTCTCCACACTAAACACCCCCAGTTCCCTCAGCTGCTCCTCCCCAGCCCTGTCCTCCAGACCCTTCCCCAGCTTCCCTGCCCTTCTCTGGACCCTCTCCAGCCCCTCAATGTCCTTCTTGCAGTGAGGTCCCAGAACTGAGCCCAGCACTGCAGGTGTGGCCTCCCCAGTGCTGAGTGCAGGAGGACAATCCCTGCCCTGCTCCTGCTGCCCACACCATTGCTGATCCAGGCCAGGCTGCTGATGGCCTCCTTGCCCACCTGGGTAAGTAGTGATAGGAGAGCAAGTGGCCTGAAGTTGCCCCAGAGGAGGTTTAGGTTGGAGATGGGAAGAAACTTCTTGCCTGAAAGGGTTCTCAAAGCCTGTCAGAGGCTGCCCAGGGAGGTGGTTGAGTGCCCATTCCTGGAGGTTTATTTGAGAGGCAGAGATGTGGTGCTGAGGGCCATGGTTAGCCCCAGCCTTGGCAGAGTTAGAGAATGCTTGGACTGGATGAGCTGAAAGAGCTTTTCCAGCCCAAACCATTCTGTGCTCTCCTGAGCCACATCTGATCTCTCCAACACCCCCACAGATGTCAGAGCTGTGCTACTGCTCCCTTATTACTCTAGAGCAGCTTCTCTGGCTCTCCTGTCTCCTCCACACCATGGAAAGCTGAGCATCAGAGCCCCTGCACAGCAGCACATTTTCCAGCCAGCTCTGCTTTATTCCTCCTCACCACCCTGAGTCTCAGAGCCCCATGCCTGCCTCCAGCCTGCTCTGGTGTTGCTGCCCAGACTCTTCTGTGGGCAGGGGGCAGAGGTGGTGTCTGACTTTACAGCCACTTGTGTCTCTGTGCTGTGTAAGCCCTCTCTGCTCAGCTGGGCTTGGGCTAAGAAGCTCTTGGATCTGCTTGCATCCTGAGCCACAGCTGGTTGGAAGTGTGCAGATCCCTGCTGAGCCCCCAAGAAAAAGGTGGCTGGGTTCAAAAAAAAAACCCAAACAAACCAACCACCAAAGAGATATGGAAAGTCCTCAGGTGTTTGTTTAAACAAAATAATGTTCATTTAAATGCTGGCACCAGGTCAACAATTTGAGTTTAATTTGAAGTGTTGAAAATGCCCTCAGACAATTTCTGCTGCATTCCAGCCCCCCAGAAGCCAGGGTGGAAAGCAAGTCACTTCAGAAAGCAAATCCACTGCAGAGCTGAAATTCATTTCCTCTCTTCTAGGAAAAACAAAGAGCCCAATGTTCTCCAGTGCTTCACAGCCAGAGCTGCTCAGGAGCAGGGCTCAGCCAGGCCAGCAGGGTTTGCCTTTGCCCCAAAAAGCAAGCCTGAGTTTGCCCTCTGAGGATGCTGCCCAGAGCCTTATGAGCCACACTCAGTACAACTGACTGGACATGAGCACCAAGCACTGCTGTGGGCACTGTTCACACACTGAGAGAATGGGTTGGGTTGGAAGGGACCCTAAGGATCATCCAGTTCCAATCCCCCTGCCATGGGCAGGGACACTTCCCACCAGCCCAGCTTGCTCAAGGCTTCATCCAGCCAGGCCTAGAACACCTCCAGGGAGGGGACATCCACAGCCTCCCTGGGCAGCCTGTGCCAGTGTCTCCCCACCCTCACTGCCAAGAATTTCTTCCTTATCTCCAGTCTCAATCTCTCCTCTCCCACCTCAAAGCCATTGTCCCTCATCCTGGCACTCCCAGCCCTTGTCCAAAGTCCCTCCCCAGCTCTCCTGGAGCCCCTTCAGGTATTGGAAGGCTGCTCTGAGGTCTCCCTGGAGCCTTCTCTTCTACAGCCTGAAGAGCTTCCCTCTCCATTTCCCAGCTGGCCTGAGCACCCTTTGCCCACCATGAAGGGACAAGTGCCCTGTTCCTGACACCAGTGCTCAGCTGGCAGCAAAGCAGTTGCCATTCTGCCCCCCGAGCTCGGTGCCCACGTCCCAGCTGCGAGGCCGCTGCTGTTCAGCAGCTGGCACTTGGCACAGCAGCTGTGTGTGACTCAGGCAGGCAGGAGCCTCTGGAGAGGCTTTCCTCTGCTTTATCTCTGCAAGGGATTGGCAGTGTTTGGGCCACATTGTTGTGGTGCCAGCTACACTGTATGAATCTGGAGGTAATAGACTGCGCTCTCAGAAGCTGCCAGCTCTTCCCAGGGCACACTGGGCTGGGGAGTGCAGAGCTCCTGGTCCTGCAGCACCACCCCCAGCTCTGAGAAACAGCCTCAGGTGACCCCAGGGTAGGTTTAGGTTGGAGATGAGAAGAAACTTCCTGACTGAAAGGGAGGGGATTGGCCTCTGGGCCTCAGCTCTGGGCAGGCCACACCTCGAGGGCTGTGCCCAGTTTGGGGCAGCTCAATACAAGAGAGATGTGGAGGTGCTGGAGCCAGGGCAGAGGAGGGCAAGGAAGCTGGCAAGGGCCTGCAGAAGGAAGCTGAGGAGGAGCAAGGGAAGGAGCTGGGGATGGGTAGTGGGAAACAGAGGAGGCTGAGGGCAGACCTCCTGGCTCTCTCCAGCTGCCTGAAAGGAGGCTGTGGAGAGCTTGGTGCTGGGCTCTTCTCCCAGGTGATTAGTGACAGAACAAGAGGGCAGAGCCTCAGGCTGCAGCAGGGCAGGGGCAGACTGGAGAGCAGGAAGGATTTTTCCCCATCAGGAGTGGTCAGGCACTGGGCTGAGCTGCCCAGGGAGGTGGTGGAGTCCCCAAGCCTGGAGGTGTTTAAAGGTGGTTTGGCTGTGGTGCTTGGGGCTATGGTTTAGGGGTGAGCCTTGCAGAGCAGGGTCAGGGGTTGGACTTGGTGCTCCTGAGGCTCTCTTCCAGCCTGAAGGTTTCTGTGACTCTGTGAACTTGAGGCCATTTCCTCTCCTTCTGTCACTTGTTCCCAGAGAGAAGAGTCCACCCCCAACCTGGCTTCAGCCTCCTCTCAGGGAGCTCCAGAGAGCAAGGAGGTCTCCCCTCAGCCTCCTCTTCTCCACACTAAACACCCCCAGCTCCCTCAGCTGCTCCTCCCCAGCCCTCTTCTCCAGACCCTTCCCCAGCTTCCTTGCCCTTCTCTGGACCCTCTCCAGCCCCTCAATGTCCCTCTTGCAGTGAGGTCCCAGAACTGAGCCCAGCACTGCAGGTGTGGGCTCCCCAGTGCTGAGTGCAGGAGGACAATCCCTGCCCTGCTCCTGCTGCCCACACCACTGCTGATCCAGGCCAGGCTGCTGGTGGCCTCCTTGCCCACCTGGGCACCCCCTGGCTCATCTCCAGCCAGCTGCCCACCAGCACCCCCAGGGCTTTCTCTGCTGGGCACTTTGCATGAATGAGCCCCAAGGCTGCTGCACTGGTGTGTGGTTGTTCTGGAAGAGAGCAAATCCTCTGCAGATGTTGAGGGCAGTGCCTTAGCTGCCTTCCTCGGCTCGGAGGCACAGCCTGGGGCTGAGCTCCCCTCGGCTGCTGCATTCCTGCATGTCTCTGGCTGCACACAGCTGTAGCTAAGCACAGCCAACCTGTGTCCAGTGCGAGCCTAGGCACAGCTCCTGCAGCAGCCACCAGGCGTTATTGCTGCCCTGCTGCCTGGCTGTGCTGTGTCCTTACACAGAGCTCTGCAGCTAGCAGCAGAGAAAGACTGATCCTGCAGGCTCTCCCCTGGCCTTTCCCTGCCGGCAGAGAGAGCTCTGGGTTCAGCTGCTGTCCCCAGCAGGGTCAAGTGCTTCTGGCTTGCACAGAAGTATCTCTGGTTCCACGGAGCCACTTTCCCAGACCCCCCTTCCCCGGGATTGCCCTGCGGGGTGGGGCCACCCCTCTGAGCTGCTCTTTGAGGCTGCCCTTGGTGTTAAAGGGCTTCCTGCTGATCCCCTTGTGGCAGGGAACCCTCGGCAGAGCTGCAGTTGGAGGCTGCAGCCTTACCTTTCTGATAAGTGGATGCTAATATCCCGTGACTGATGCCTGCCTCAGGATGCTGCTGGGTGTTGATAAAGGCTGAACTGCTGCTTGAAATGCTGAGCCTGACAGCCCTGTGGCAGGCACTGAGATGTGATTTCCAAGTCTGAGGGGGAATGAGGGAATACATCACTACTTCTGATGAGAGGACTTCAGGAGGAACATATTCCAGTCACATCTCAGGGAGCCCCTGCCTGAATCCCTCTTGCTTTCTGCAGCCAGTGCCTGGGCACCAGGGTGGAACAGCAAAATCCTCTTTTCATTTACAGAATGCAGAATCACCCAGGATGGAAAAGACCTTTGAGATCATCAAGCCCAACCCATCACACAACACCATCTGACCAACTAACCCATGGCACTGAGTGCCTCATCCAGGCTCTTCCTAAACCCCCTCCAGTGATGGTGACTCCACCACCTCCCTGGGCAGCACATTCCAAGGGCCAATCTCTCTTTCTGTGAGGAACTTCTTCCTAACATCCAGCCTAAACCTCCCCTGGCACAGCTTGAGACTGTGCCCTCTTGTTCTGGTGCTGGGTGCCTGGGAGAAGAGACCAACCCCCACCTGGCTACAACCTCCCTTCAGGTAGCTGTAGAGAGCAATAAGGTCTCCCCTGAGCCTCCTCTTCTCCAGGCTAAGCAACCCCAGCTCCCTCAGCCTCTCCTCACAGGGCTGTGCTCCAGACCCCTCCCCAGCCTTGTTGCCCTTCTCTGGACACCTTCCAGCAGCTCAACATCTTTCCTAGACTGAGGGGCCCAGAACTGGACACAGGACTCAAGGTGTGGCCTAACCACTGCTGAGTACAGGGGCAGAATGACCTCCCTGCTCCTGCTGGCCACACTGTTCCTGCTCCAGGCCAGGATGCCCTTGGCCTTCTTGGCCACCTGGGCACACTGCAGGCTCATGTTCAGCTGCTGTCCACCAGCACCCCCCAGGTCCCTCTCTGCCTGGCCACTCTCCAACCACTCTGACCCCAGCCTGTAGCACTGCATGGGGTTGCTGTGGCCAATGTGTACGACCTGGCACTCAGACTTGTTCAATCTCATGCCCTTGGACTCTGCCCATCTGTCCAGCCTGTCAAGGTCTCTCTGCAGAGCTCTCCTACTCTCTGACAGATCCACACCTGCCCCCAACTTGGTGTCATCTGCAAACTTACTGCTGATGGACTCAATCCCCTCATTCAGATCATCAATAAAGATATTGAACAGGATTTCCAGCTGGATGCTGCCTGTGGGTGTGGAGTCAGTTCAGCAGGTGTGAAGAGCTCCCCAGGAGGAAGCAGCTGTGTCTGCATGGAGCACTGGGCACTGAGCTGTGGGGAGACCTCAGAGCACCTTTGCCTGGGAGTGAAGCTTGTGGAGCAAGCAGAGCATGGAGCATGTGCCAGAGGCCTGGAGCCAGGATCCCACTGAATCTGGGTGGACCTAGGATGGCTGGATGCAGGAAGGTCCAGCAAAGCCCTGCCCCAGTGAGCACTCACTGGAGTGTATTTATCTTCTGCAGCCTGCTTGCTCTCATTCTCAGCTAGTTCTCTCCTCTCCCAGCTGTCCTGATTGCTCCCAGCCTGGGGGACAAAGAACAAGGCACAGGGAAGGTGCACAGAGCAGCAGCAAACCTTTGCTCAGCAAGATAAGCCCCAAAGAGCAGATCCTGCTCCACCAGTCACAAAGCTGACACAAGCAGTGTGCAGGGAAGCAGGGGAAGGAGCAAGAGTGACTCAGGGTAAGGGACACCTCTGGCACCTTCCCAGAAGCCTGAAGCTGTGGTGAGGCCATCTCCTGCAACCTCCTTGCTACATGAGTCAAGCATGCCTTGAAGGATCACCACATCATGGATGAGATGCTCAAGAGGAGCCAGCAGTGTGCACTTGCAGCCCAGAGAGCCAAGCAGAGCCTGGGCTGCAGCAAGAGAAGTGTGGCCAGCAGGGCCAGGGAGGGGATTCTCCCCCTCTGCTCCACTCTGCTGAGACCCCACCTGGAGCACTGTGTCCAGCTCTGGAGCCTCTCTTCCAGGAAGGAGCTGGAGGTGCTGGAAGGGGTCCAGAGAAGGGCCAGGAGGGTGAGCAGAGGGCTGGAGCTGCTCTGCTCTGGAGACAGCCTGAGAGAGTTGGGGTGGTGCAGTCTGGAGAGGAGAAGGCTCCCAGGAGACCTTCTTGTGGCCTTCCAGGATCTGCAGGGGGCTCCAAGCAAGCTGGGGAGGGACTTTGGAGGGTGTCAGGGAGTGATAGGACTGGGGGGAATTGAACAAAAGTGGAAGTGGGGAAATTCAGAGTGGATGTCAGGAAGAAGTTGTTGCCCATGAGGGTGGTGAGACACTGGCACAGGTTGCCCAGGGAGGTGGTGGAAGCCTCCTGGCTGGAGGTTTTTGAGGCCAGGCTGGCTGTGGCTGTGAGCAACCTGCTGTAGTGTGAGGTGTCCCTGCCCATGGCAGGGGGTTGGAACTAGCTGATCCTTGAGGTCCTTTCCACCCCTGACAGTTCTATGATTCTATGATCTGTCTTTAAAAGAGATCAAAGATTTTCCTGCAAGTAAACCAATGCCACCAAGCTGCTGCTTCTTAGGGGTCAGGGTAAGAAGACATTTCTTCCCAGCAAGGTTTCTCAGGCACTGGCCCAGGCTGCCCCGGGAGCTGGTGGAGTCCCCATCCTTGGTGGGGTTTAAAGGCTTCATGGATGTGGTACTGAGGGAGGTGGCTCAGTGGCAGTGGCTCAGTGGTGGAACTGTGAGCTCTGGGTGAGGGCTTAACTTGGTGGTCTCAAAGCTCTCTTCCACCCTCAGCAGTTCCTTGCTTCTGTGCCCATCCTGCTGCACACAAGCAGCAGCTTGCTCAGCACAACCCCTCAGGTCCTGCTGCACTGCTCAGTGGGGAGTGTGGGTCCACATCCTGCTGACACCTGGGCACACCCCCAGGGCACCTGCTGCACCTGGAGACACTGCTGCTGAGTGCTCCCCAGCCAGCAGGGCACTGCCTGCTCTGCAGTTTACTCTCCTCCAGCCTCAACAGTTCCATGGTTCTAGTTCCAGTGAGGTCTGGATTGGCATTTTCAACAGGGAGCTTGGTTGCAGCAGAGCCATTGGTGCCTGAGGTGTCCTGGCTGCAGGGACGGGAGCAGATGAGGCTGCCAGCTGCAGCTTCAGGGGGCACCCTGCTCCCCAACCCGAGGCCCCTGCTGGTGTGGCTGCACCCAGCCCCCAGCCACACTGCTAGAGGGAAGTATTTTCCTAGCCTGGCTGGCTTAGAAGCCAAGGAGAGTGGCTGGCCAGGGGGACAGGAGTGCTGTGGAGAACAAAGGAAGGCAGAAGGCAGAGGCTGTCTTTAGCCCCCAGCAGGGTCGTGCAGTGCCCCACAAAGAGCAGGAAGGGCTGGAGAACACAGGCAGTAAGGCACAAAGTGCTGTCAGCATCAGCATGACCTCACTCCCCTGCCTTTGCAGAGCCATTCCCTTCTCTGCTCTTGCTCCTGAGACCGTGGCCAAGTGTGCAGCTTCGTCCATACTGCTGCAGGTGTCACTGGAACCACAGAACATTTCTGTTGGAAAAGATCTCCCAGCCCAACCAAGCTCTGCCAAGGCTGGGGCTAAGCCATGGCCTTCAGCATCACATCTATGACTCTTTCAGACACCTCCAGGGATGGGCATCCAACCACCTCCCTGGGCAGCCTCTGCCAAGCTTTGGGAAGCCTTTCAGTCAAGATGTCTCTTCTCATCTCCAGCCTAAAGTTCCCCTGCTGCAGCTTGAGGCCATTTCCTCTCCTCTCACTATTTGCCCATGTAGCCAAGAAGGGAAGAAATTTCTTCTAAGGTCCAACTGAAAGGTCCCCTGGAGCCAGCTGAGATGGAGCCAAGCTCTCCTTGGAGGGGCACATGAGGCAAATGTGCACAAGATGCACCATGGAGAAATCCACCCAGATGTTAGGACAAATGTTTTCCCCATGAGGGTGGTCAGGCACTGGAGTGGGGTGCAGAGAGGTGGGCAGGCCCTGTTCTTAGGAGATACTCCAACACCAGCTGGACACAACCCTGATCCAGCTGCTCCTCTGGGGAGCAGGGACATGCAGAGTCTCCTACCAGCCTCTGCTATCCTGTCACTCTGTGGCTAGCACAAGAGGGCACTTCTGAACAAGGCATTTGTCACTCTCTCCTCTTCCGCTCCTCCTGTGTCAGCAAATCCACACTTCGTGCTTGTCACAGCCTCCACTGTGCTGCCTGACCAGCCTGCAGCTGAGTGACTCCTAAGAACTAGCTTGAGCAACCCTCACCACCGACCCAGGCTGGGGGAAGGTGATAGAAAGCAGCCCTGCAGAGAAGGACTTGGGGGTGCTGGGGCGGAGAAGCTGGACAGGAGCCAGCCCTGGGCACTGGCAGCACAGAAGACCAAGGGCAGCCTGGGCTGCATCCAAAGCAGAGTGGCCAGAGCTGGAGAGAGGGGATCCTGCCCCTCTGCTCTGCTCTGGGGAGACCTCACCTGTAGGGCTGTGTCCAGCTCTGGGGCCCCCAACACAAGAGAGACCTGGAGCTGATGGAGAGGGGAAAGAGGAAGCCACAAAGATGCTCAGAGGGATGGAGAACCTCTGCTGTGGGGACAGGCTGAGGGAGCTGGGGTTGTTCAGCCTGGAGAGGAGAGGGCTCCAGGGAGACCTTAGAGCAGCCTGCAGTACCTGATGGGGCTACAAGAAGGCTGCAGAGGGACCACAGGCCTGCAGGGGCAGGACCAGGGACAATGGCTTCAAACTCGAGCAGAGCAGATGGAGATTGGATGTGAGGAACAAGTTCTGCACCAGGAGGCTGCTGGAACACTGCCACAGGTTGCCCAGGGAGGTGGTTGAGGTCCCATCCCTGAAGATGTTCAAGGTGAGGCTGGACAGGGCTCTGGGCAACCTGCTGTAGTGGAGAATGTCCCTGCTGACTGCAGGGGGTTGGACTGGATGAGCCTTGGAGGTCCCTTCCAACCCAGACCGTTCCATGATTCAGTTGTAGTGAAGTGTGTACTCTGTGGATGCAGTCAAACCCTAGCAGCCCTGCATGAGGGATGCTGCAAGGCTGAAGCTGCTGAGCAGATACAAAGAGCAGTGCTGCCCCTTCCCCTGCTGCCCCTTCCCCTGCTGCCCCCACTGCAGGTGGGAGTGGTTTTGCAGGGCAGGAAGTTTCTGTTAGCTTTTTGCAGTTGAAACTCTCTTGGAGTCGAGTAAGGAATGGGAACTGGGGTAGGATACGGTGTGCAGTGTAGCCACCTGAGCTGTGGGGAGGAGGACTTTGGGAGTGAGCTGCCTCCATTAAATGAGGCTGTTGCTGAGGATTTGAGAATTGAATGCTGCTGCTATAAACCCATCAGGGGCTGGGAGTGGAACTGGGTGATCCTTGAGGTCCCCTTCCCACCCTGACAATTTTGTGCTTCTCTCATTTCCAGGGACTGAAGGCAAGCCTGAAGGAGCTCCTTTGCCTTCAGCTGAACTGAAGGGGCTGCCTTTAGCAAGCCCTGGCAGAGCTGGCTCAGCTCCAGATGCTGCTGAGAGAGCAGCAGTCCCCTTTGGGGCTCTCCATTTGCCCTTTGCCAGGAAGGCAGAGTTCCCAGGCAGGCTCTGAGCAGGGAGCTCAGCTGGGATGGAGCAGGCTGTGCCTTTCCTGAGCTGGCAGGGACCCCCAGGCCCCAGCAAGGAGAACCCTATGGTACCAATTAAGGGCAGCACCAACACTGATGCAGCACACAGCTGAGTGCATTCACTTGCTGCCAGCACCAAGCTGGCTGGCAAGAGGCACACTTCCAGCTTGCCTGCTGCCAGGTCCCAGCCAGCCCACGTGCACCAGGGATGTGCTGCTGCCTCCTCTTTCTCCACCAGCAATCCTGAAGCAGGGAAGGAGCAACCAATTATTGTCTCTGCAGGCTGCCTCCTTCCTTGCCCAGCAAATTAAACAAAAAAAGCAAATCCTTGGTGGAGGGGGGGGGGAATTACTGATGCCCTAAGGACCATGAAGACTGAAGGAGGAACTACAAAGTGCCTGGGAAAGGATGGGGCTTGTCTTGCCTATAAAGGCTCTGCTTGGGCTTTGGACTGGATGATCTCTCGAGGTCCCTTCCAAGCCCTAACCTCCTGTGACTCTGCTGAGGACCTGAAGCAGGAACTCATTTGCCAGCTACGCTTCTCCCAGCGCCCCAGGCAGAGAGCAGACAAATGGTTAAGCCTTGTGGGTGGCTTGGTGCTGGCAGCCAGCTGAGTTTGCTGGACCAGAAGGAGACTTCACACTCTTGTTCCCACTTGCTGTTTGCCAGGGAAGACAAAGATTATCTCTAGCAAGCTGTGGCTAAATTCTCCTGCCTTCCCTTACGGAATCACAGAATGCAGGGCTGGAAGGGACCTCCAAGGCTCATCCAGTCCAACCCCCCTGCACTCAGCAGGGACATCCCCAACTAGGTCAGGTTGCCCAGAGCCCTCACCTTGAACATCTCCAGGCATGGGGCCTCAACCACCTCCCTGGGAACCTGCTGCAGTTTTCCAGCAGCCTCCTGGTGCAGAACTTGTTCCTCACATCCAATCTCCATCTGCTCTGCTCTAGTTTGAAGCCATTGCCCCTGGTCCTGTCCCTAGAGGCCTTTGGGAACAGTCCCTCTGCAGCCTTCTTGTAGCCCCCTTCAGGTATTGGAAGCTTCTCTAAGGTCTCCCTGGAGACTTCTCCTCTCCAGGCTGAACAGCACCAACTCTCCCAGCCTGCCCCCACAGGAGCCAGGAGGTTTGCACAGAAGGCTGAGCAGATCTGCTGCTTTCAATGCACCTCCTGTCCCAGCAGTGACACCCAGGGGCTCCAATGCACCTCCTGTCCCAGCAGTGACACCAGGGGCTCCAATGCACCTCCTGTCCCAGCAGTGACACCAGGGGCTCCAATGCACCTCCTGTCCCAGCAGTGACACCAAGGGGCTCCAATGCACCTCCTGTCCCAGCAGTGACACCCAGGGGCTCCAATGCACCTCCTGTCCCAGCAGTGACACCCAGGGGCTCCAATGCACCTCCTGTCCCAGCAGTGACACCCAGGGGCTCCAATGCACCTCCTGTCCCAGCAGTGACACCCAGGGGCTCCAATGCACCTCCTGTCCCAGCAGTGACTCCCAGGGGCTCCAATGCACCTCCTGTCCCAGCAGTGACTCCCAGGGGCTCCAATGCACCTCCTGTCCCAGCAGTGACACCAAAGGGATTTCCTCCTCACAGCTTTTTCTCTCCCAGAGCCACAGAGCTCTCTGGAGGGGACACAAAGCTACAGCACTTCCACTTCTACACACACCTAGGGAGAGGCCACCCCTCCACATACCCATCTTCCAGAGCCACACATGGGCTTGCTCCTGAGAGCAGCTCTGCCCCACCTCCTCCCCACTGGCTGAGCAGGGTCCTCAGGGGGAGCTTCCCCAGCCGAATGCCTGGCTCTCTCTGCCTGCTGGCAGCCCTCCAGACACATGGCAGCAGCCCCCGGGCACAGGCTGTGTGTGCCAGTGTCTCTGTCTGTTTGAACCTGCTGGGGGAAGCCGCTGCAGCTGTGGCCCCCACCGGCACAGCCATGCCTCCCAGAGCAGTCGTTTCACCAAGCCACCTTTGCCAGACACATTCCTGATGGACAGAGTTATTCCTGGAGCACTGCTGAGCCAGGATGAGCTCACAGAAACACAGGCTGGCAGGGGCTGGAAGGGATCTCTGGAGAGCATCCAGTCCAAGCCCCCTGCCAGAGCAGGGCACCCCGGGTCAGTCACACAGGAACACATCCAGGTGGGTCTGGAATGCCTCCAGAGATGGAGACTCCACAGCCTCTCTGGGCAGCCTGTCCCAGTGCTCTGCCACCCTCACAGGGAAGGATTTGCTCCTTCTGCTCATGTGGCACCTCCTGGGTTCCAGTCTGTGGCCACTGTCCCTTGCCCTGTCCCTGGGCACCACTGAGAAGAGTCTGGCTCCAGCCTCCTGCCACTCACCCTTCAGCTATTGATCAGCACTGCTGAGCTCCCACTCAGACTTCTCCCCAGGCTAAACAGCCCCAGGGCTCTCAGCCTCTCCTGGGAAGGCAGTCCCTGCAGAACCTGCCTGAGATCCCATCAGCTGCCCAGACTGCCCATCAGGGATGTGTAACACAGGCTGGCACGTCAGGCTGCCAGCTCAGAGGACAAATCCTGGCTCCCAGATGGCAACAGGGAGGGCATGGCAAGCCACAGCATCAGTGGTAAGAGAATCATAGAAACACAGAATTGTCAGGGTTGGAAGGGACCTCAAGGAGCATCCAGTTCCAACCCCCTGCCATGGGCAGGGACACCTCACACTACAGCAGGTTGCTCACAGCCACATCCAGCCTGGAGAGCAACATCCAGCTGGAGAGCCGCATCCAGCCTGGAGAGCCACATCCAGCCTGGAGAGCCGCATCCAGCCTGGAGAGCCGCATCCAGCCTGGAGAGCCGCATCCAGCCCGGGCAGGCAGAGGACAGGCTGAGGGCTCCTTCAGCACCCGCAAGCACAATCCGCCCTGCAGAGCAGCTTCGCTCCCAGCCAGCAGCCCCGACAGCAGCTCCAAGCCCCGAGCCTTGATTCCTCCCATCGCTGCTCCAGCAGGCAGAGGGGGAGGGCAGGGCCCATCCCTGGCTGTCGCAGGCAAGCCCAGCCCGCAACGGCAGCGGCTGCGCTGTGCCCTGCGTGGCTCAGCTGGTCCCTTCAGCACTGCCTCGGCCGCTCCCACGGTGCCTCTCCTTCCCCTCTGCTCCTCTGAGGCTGACAGTTGGTGACACGAACCCAGCAGATCCCGCAGCCTCCCAGCCCCTGCGGGGCTGTCCGCAGGACGGGATGGATGTGGCAATCTGCGTCAGAGCAGATGAGCTTCCCCCCCCCCCCCTTCCCCTCCTCTTTAATATGCTTTCCACATTAACTCAGCGTCCAAGGGCAGGAGGCTCCTCCGGTGCCCAGGAGCAGATACTTTCCGCTGTGGGCAGCGCAGGCTGGTGCTGGGGGAGCGGCTGGCAGCGTGTAATTGCTTCGATGTGCGCCGTGCTTCCCCGAGCTGAACGCCGCCCCCCGGCCCGCGGCACCCCGGCGCCTCCAGCCTGAGCTCCCCGTTGCAGCCCGCGGGGAGTCCCTCCAAGACACTGAGTAGTCGTGACGTGGAGATAAATGCTCTTATCTGCAGCTTCCAAGGCTGCTGCTGCTGCTGCTCTCAATAAGCGCTCCTGACAGGTTCTGCTGCTTTAACCGCTCTCCAGCAGAGGGGGAGAACTCTTTTAACACACCTGAACTGCAGCCAAACGGCTCTCCCGGGACCAGCCTGGCTCGGCACCACAGCAGATGGCTTCCAGGGGGACACAGCACCACCATTCACAGCGAATAAAGGCAGGCCCCCAGGCAAGCCGCACACTTAAACACCTGAATAAACCTGCGGCTTAAGCTGATCGGTTGCTCTGCGGGCTTAGCATGTCCCGGTACGGGCTGGGAGGGGATCTGCTGGAGAGCAGCCCTGGGGAGAAGGGCCTGGGAGTGCTGGTGGGCAGCAAGTTCTGCAGGGGACAGCAATGTGCCCTGGGGGCCAAGGAGGCCAAGGGGCTCCTGGGGGTGCTCAGAGGAGTGTGTCCAGCAGATCCAGGGAGGTTCTCCCCTCTGCTCTTGCCCTGCTGAGACCTCACCTGCAACTTGCATCCAGTCTGGGCTGCCCAGTTCAGGAGGGACAGGGATCTGCTGGAGAGAGTCCAAGGGAGGCTCCAAGGCTGCTGAAGGGCCTGGAGCACTGCCTGGTGAGGAGAGGCTGAGAGCCCTGGGGCTGTTTAGTCTGGAGAGGAGAAGGCTGAGAGGGGATCTGATCAATGTCTATCAGTATCTGAGGGCTGGGGGTCAAGAAGGAGGGGACAGGCTCTGCTAGTTGCACCCTGGGATAGGACAAGGAGCATTGGATGGAATACAGAATTAACCAGGTTGGGAAAGACCTTCAAGATCATCAAGTCCAACCTATCACCCAACAGTATCTAATCAACTAAACCATGGCACTCAGTGCCTCATCCAGTCTACAGCACAGGAGGTTGCACCTCAACATGAGGAGGAACTTCTTCCCTGCGAGGGTCCCAGAGCCCTGGAGCAGGCTGCCCAGAGAGGTTGTGGAGTCTCCTTCTCTGGAGCCTTTCCAGCCCTGCCTGGCTGTGTTCCTGTGTGACCTGTGCTGGATTCTATGCCCTGCTCTGGCAGGGGGCTTGAACTGGAGGATGTCCTGAGATCCCTTTCAACCCCTAACCTCCTGTGATCTCTGATCCAGATGAGTGTGCATCTCCAGGACCTCAGCTAGAATAGCCATACACAGGACCCCTACAAACAGAACTGTGCTGCTGAGCAGCTTCAGGACTTGACAGCCAGGCAAATGCTCAAACATCAGGGAGCATCTTTGAGGAGGCCAGGAGTGAGAAGCTGTGGCAGGCACTGATCTTAGGGCAGCTGCTGGGACGCTGCAGAGTGCACAGAATCAAAGAATCACAGAATGGGCTGGGCTGGAAGGGACCTCCAAGGCTCATCCAGTCCAACCCCTGCACTCAGCAGGGACATCCTCCACTAGATCAGGTTGCCCAGAGCCCTGTCCAGCCTCACCTTGAATATCTCCAGGGATGGGGCCTCAACCACCTCCCTGAGCAACCTGTGGCAGTGTTCCAGCAGCCTCCTGGTGCTGAACTTGTTCCTCACATCCAATCTCAATCTGCTCTGCTCGAGTTTGAAGCCATTCTCCCTGGTCCTGTCCCTGCTGACCTTTGTAAGCAGTCCCTCTGCAGCCTTCTTGTAGCCTCCTTCAGGTACTGGCAGGCTGCTATTAGGTCTGCCCAGAGCCTTCTCTTCTCCAGGCTGAACACCCCCAGCTCCCTCAGCCTGTCCTCATAGCAGAGGTTCTCCAACCCCCTGATCATTTTCATGGCCCTCCTCTCAACCTGGTCCGTGCCCTTCCTATATTGAGGGCTCCAGGCCTGGATGCAGTTCTCCTGGTGAGGTCTCACCAGAGCCAAGTGTCAGAATCACCTCTCTGGCTCTGCTGGCAATGCTGCTTTGGATGCAGCCCAGGGTGTGATTTGCCTTCTGTGCTGCAGGCTCCTGTCCAGCTTCTCCCCCACCAGCACCCCCAAGCCCTTTTCCCCAGGGCTGTTTTCTATCCCCTCCTCCCCCAGCCTGTACTGACAGTGAGGACTGATCCAGCCCAGGTGCAGGACCCTGCCCTTGCCCTTGTTGAACCACATGAGGTTGTCTATGCTGAGACACTGCCCAACATGTAGGAACAAACCAAGTCAGTAAGAGCAGCAGTGGAAAGAAGTGAAGACATCAGACTGCAGTGAATCAGCTGTGCTGACAGCAGCTGCCCAGCAAAGTCACCCAAGGCCCTGGCACCAGCTGGGGATTTACCTTTCCACAGCTGTCACTGTGGATGGTCTGCCCTGCAGCAGAGGGCCAAGATCGTTGTGGGGTGAACCCAACAGCTGTAAAATACCCAGCTGGAGAAAAACAGCTGAGGAAAATCCCAAAGCTTGAAGGTGAAAGCCCCCAGGCCAAAGGCAGCAGCAGATTTGGTTTTGGTTGGTTGGTTGGTTGGTGGTTTTTTGCTTGTTTGGTTGGTTGTTTTAAGCCAGTGAAGTTCCTCTCTGAATTTTGAGTGGAGAAATTCAGATTTCTGGCCAGGGTGTTGTGTCAGACCCCCTGAACTCTGGCAATGAAGTATTCAGCTGCACAGCTCACCAAGCCTACATCCACAGCCAGCTCTGAGAGGACCAAGGGGGAAGAGGCAGAATGGTTTAAGAAAGATGTTGAGATGCTGGAAGGTGTCCAGAGAAGGGCAACAAGGCTGGGGAGGGGTCTGGAGCACAGCCCTGTGAGGAGAGGCTGAGGGAGCTGGGGTTGCTTAGCCTGGAGAAGAGGAGGCTCAGGGGAGACCTCATTGCTCTCTACAACTACCTGAAGGGAGGTTGCAGCCAGGTGGGGGTTGGTCTCTTCTCCCAGGCACCCAGCACCAGAACAAGAGGACACAGTCTCAGGCTGTGCCAGGGGAGGTTTAGGCTGGATGTTAGGAAGAAATTCATCACAGAAAGAGTGATTGGCCATTGGAATGTGCTGCCCAGGGAGGTGGTGGAGTCCCCATCCCTGGAGGTGTTTCTAAGGAGCCTGGATGAGGCACTCAGTGCCATGGGTTAGTTGATTAGATGATATTGGGTGATAGGTTGGGCTTGATGATCTCAAAGGTCTTTTCCATCCTGATTAATTGTGTATCTGTATCTGCAAAACAAACTGTGTGTCCAGCATTTCTGTTCCTGGGATCAGCCAGGACATAAACTCTGCTCCTGGGGCTGAGCTGAAAGCCTCCCTGGACTATGCTGATGCTTAACTTCCAGCATGAGGTATGCAACTTGCTCTAAATGCAATCCCTTTGCCAAATGCTAATTGCAAGCCAGCAAACACTGAGTGCTGTGTGTGGCAGACAGGATGCTTCCTGTCCTGCAGCCCAACCACCACACTGTCCTGCCCTGAAGTCAATCAGGGCAGTGTCTGCACTGATGCAGAATGGAATCACAGTCACAGAATCCTTTGGGCTGGAAAAGCCCTTCTAGATCCTCCAGTCAAACCATTCTCTAACTCTGCCAAGGCTGGGGCTGAGCCATGGCCCTCAGCACCACAGCTCTGCCTCTCTCAAACACCTCCAGGGATGGGCATTCAACCATCTCCCTGGGCAGCTTCTGCCAGGCTTTCAGAACTCTCCCAGTCAAGAAATTCCTTCTGATGTCCAACCTAAACCTCCCCTGGGGCAACTTGAGGCCATTTCCTCTCCTCTTGTCACGTGTTGCTAGGGAGCAGAGCCCAACCCCCACCTGGCTCCAGCCTCCTCTCAGGGAGCTGCAGAGAGCAAGGAGGTCTCCCTCAGCCTCCTCTTCTCCACACTAAACACCCCCAGATCCCTCAGCTGCTCCTCCCCAGCCCTCTTCTCCAGACCCTTCCCCAGCTTCCTTGCCCTTCTCTGGACCCTCTCCAGCCCCTCAATGTCCTTCTTGCACTGAGGGCCCCAGAACTGCAGCCAGCACTGCAGGTGTGGCCTCCCCAGTGCTGAGTGCAGGAGGACAATCCCTGCCCTGCTCCTGCTGCCCACACCACTGCTGATCCAGGCCAGGCTTCTGGTGGCCTTCTTAGCCACCAGGGCACACCCTCCCCTCCCTTGCCTTGCCTCCAAGCCTCTTCTCCAGACTAAACACCCCCAGGTCCCTCAGCTGCTCCTTGGTCAGATCTAGTAACTGTAGCTGGTCACCAAAGGCTACTTCATAGTTTCATAGTTTCATAGTTTCAGTTAGGGTTGGAAGGGACCACAAGGATCATCTAGTTCCAACCCCCCTGCCATGGGCAGGGACACCCCACACTAGATCAGCCTGGCCAGAGCCTCATCCAGCCTGGGCTTAAACACCTCCAGGGACAGGGCCTCAACCCACCTCCCTGGACAACCCATTCCAGGGCTTTACCACTCTCATGGTAAAGAACTTCCTCCTCACCTCCAGCCTGAATCTCCCCACCTCCAGCTTCATTCCATTCCCCCTAGTCCTATCACTATCTGATAGCCTGAGAAGTCCCTCCCCAGCCTTCCTGTAGGCCCCCTTCAGATACTGGAAGGCCACAATGAGGTCACCTCGGAGCCTTCTCTTCTCCAGACTGAACAGCCCCAACTCCTTCAGTCTGTCCTCATAGGAGAGGTGCTCCAGCCCTCTGCTCAGCCTCCTGGCCCTGCTCTGGACACCTTCCAGCACCTCCAGATCCCTCTTGTAATAGGGGCTCCAGAACTGGATGCAGTACTCCAGGTGGGGTCTCACCAGAGCTGAGTAGAGGGGGAGAATCACCTCCCTTGACCTGCTGGCCACACTTCTGATGCAGCCCAGGATCTGATTGGCTTTCCGGGCTGCAAGTGCACATTGAGAGCTCCTGTTGAGCTTCTCGTCCACCAGCACCCCCAAGTCTCTCTCCTCTGGGCTGCTCCCCAGCCAGTCACTGCCCAGCCTGTATTTGTGCCTGGGATTGCCTCGACCCAGAGGCAGGACCCTGCCCTTGGTCTTGTTGAAGCTCATGAGATTGCTTTTGTGCCCACCTCTCCAGCCTGTCCAGGTCCCTCTGGATGGCATCCCTTCCCTCCAGCCTGTCTGCTGCACCACACAGCTTGGTGTCATCAGCAAACTTGCTGAGGGTGCACTCAATGCCACTGTCCATGGCACCCAGAAAGATGTTGAACAAGCCTGGTCCCAGGACTGATCCCTGAGGGACTCCGCTTGTCCCTGGCCTCCAGTGGGACATGGACCCATGGACAGCCACTCTTTGGGTGCGGCCATCAAGCCAGCCCTCAACTCCAGCCCCTCACTGAGGCTACTCCAGAACACACTCAAAACCCAAACCACACAGCATGCTGCAGAGAGCAGCTGAAAGAAACCCACCAAACACCTGCCTCCCACCAACCAAGCTTCTCTTGCTGAGAGCAGGATCAGTACTTTACCTTAGAATGAGCAGCTGCTCCTCTGCTGGCTGGGTGGCTGGCAGGTATCATAGAGTGGTACTGGTTGGGTGAGACCTCCATCATCAGGTCCAACTTAAGACCACCATGGCCATTGAACCATGTCCTAAAGTGCCAAAATGGACACCTCTAGGGACAGGACTCCCCAGTGCTGAGCCCAGGGGGACAGTCACTGCCTTACTCCATCTGGTCACACTAATGCTGATGGAGGCCAGGCTGCTGGTAGCCTACTTGGCCACCTGAGCACACCGATGGCTCATCTTCAGCCAGCTGTCAACCAGCACCCCCAGGTCCTGTCCTGCTCAAAGATGCCTGGAAAAAGAGGGCAAGACACAGCTGCCCCACAGATGTTCCATGTATGAGTCTTGAGTTTTAGAGGCCTCCTGAGACGGCAGCAACTGCCAGCTCCACACAGGAACTGAGAAGCTGCATTTCTAGCAGTTGGATAGCCGCAGAGCTGAGGACTCTTCATGCTTCAGTCTGGTCCTATCTGCACAAAGGCAAGAGGCAGAGGCTCACTGGAGCCTCACTGCCAGCCACAGCGTGGACAATGAAACACAGCAGAACTAGGATCACAGTTACAGTTATACCCCCTCCATGCTGGCAGAAACTGGAATCATTCCTTTACAACCCACGAGCCTGAGTCAGCCTGTGTGGCTGTCTACCTGCAGGCCAATCTTTCTGTGGCACCACCACTTCTGCTGCCCTCTGCTTGGAGAGGTTCCCAAGGTGCAGCTGTGAAACTCAGTGGGAGGACAATGTGAACCTCCAGGGTTGTGTCTAGGTGCTGGCTGGAGGGTCAGGCCCAGAGAGTGGTGGTGAATGGTGCCACTGCCAGCTGGCAGCCACTCACAAGTGGTGTCCCCCAGGGCTCAAGTGCTGGGCCCCATCCTGTTCAGTATCTATACTGATGATCTAGACAAGGGGATTGAGTCCATCATCAGTAAGGTTGCAGATGACACCAAGCTGGGGGCAGGTGTAGATCTGTTAGAGGGTAGGAGGGCTCTGCTGGATTCTGTGGTTCTGCTCTGGCAGGGAGCTTGGACTGGAAGATCTCCAGAGGTCCCTTCCAACCCCTAACATCCTGTGAGCCTGTGAGGTGGCGCAGCAGCAGGTTGAGAAGCAGAGGCACTGTGGGCCAGGTGCAGTGCTGCAGCCCTGGCAGCAGTGACCTGCAGCCTGTGTGCCTGCAGTGCCAAGGGGGACCCCGCTGTGGGGACCTCACGTCCACGGCTCGGGGCTGCTGCCAGGCAACCCCAGGAGCTTTGCTCTGGGAGCACAGCCAGTCTCTACCAGCTTAGCTGCATTGCTGTGAAGACACAAAGGTCCAATATCCCTCTGATTCAGGGCTTGCAGGCAAATTCCAAGGGAGTTTCACCTATGGCTGGTGTGTGCAGAGAGGAGTGGAGCAGCCACTTCCATTGCTGGGCAGTGTTGGGCCTCTGTCTGCCAGTTTCACCTTCCAGGAGCTTATTCTGAGGCACAGAGAACTGGCAACCTGCTTATTTCCACCTTAACCTTTCCCACCTGGGGAGAGACAGGAAGGAAAGCCTTTCCATGGAGGAAAGGAGAAGGCCAAACACAGGCTCCTCACGGACGCTGGGCACGGAGGGTCACTGAGGCGGTGGCAGACACCCAGCAGGGAAAGGTTCTTCCCTCTCCCACTCCTCAGGGCACAGATTTGTACCTCTCCATCACAGG
Organism: Colaptes auratus; assembly: GCA_015227895.2. NCBI lineage: Eukaryota > Metazoa > Chordata > Aves > Piciformes > Picidae > Colaptes > Colaptes auratus. The sequence continues at coordinate 40,117,710 of CM037641.1, read as the reverse complement.
AATCCCTGACCTGTCAAAGGAGATGCTCTGGGTTTTAATCACAGAGTCCTAGAATGGCTCTGCTTGGAAGGGAGCTCAGAGATCAGCCAGTCCCAACGCCCTGCCATGGGCAGGGACACCTCCCACCAGCCCAGCTTGCCCAAGGCCTCATCCAGCCTGGCCTTCAACACCTCCAGGGAGGAGGCAGCCACAGCCTCCCTGGGCAGCCTGTGCCAGTGTCTCCCCACCCTCACTGCCAAGAATTTCTTCCTCATCTCCAGGCTCAATCTGCCCTCCTCAAGCTTCAATCCATTCCCTCTCATCCTGTCCCTCCCAGCCCTTGTCCAAAGTCCCTCCCCAGCTCTCCTGGAGCCCCTTCAGGCACTGGAAGGTTGCTCTGAGGTCTGCCTGGAGCCTTCTCTTCCCCAAGCTGAACAGCCCCAACTCTCCCAGCCTGTCCCCACAGGGTAGGTTCTGCAGCCTCTGATCATCTTTGTGGCCTCCTCTGGACCCTCTCCAGCAGCTCCAGGTCCCTCTTGTGCTGGGGGCCTCACAACTGGAGGCAGTGCTGCAGGTGGGGTCTGAGCAGAGCAGAGGGGCAGAATCCCCTCCCTGTGCTGCTGCTCTCCCTGCTCTGGATGCAGCTCAGCACACAGCTGCCTGCTGGGCTGCCAGTGACCATTGCTGGCTCCTGGGGACTTTGTCACCAACTGACACCCCCAAGGCCTTCTCCTGCAGGCTGCTCTCCTGCCACTCCTCACCCAGCCTGGATTTGTGCTGGGGATTGCCCTGAGCCAGCTGCAGGACCTTGCCCTTGGCCTTGTTGAACCTCCTGAGGTTGGCTTGGGCCCAGCTCTGCAGCCTGCCCAGGTGCCTCTGGATGGATCCCTTCCCTCCAGCCTGTCAGCAGCACCACACTGCTTGGTGCCACCTGCAGACTCCCTGAGGGAGCCTCAGTGCCACTTCCCATGGCTCTGACAAAGATGTTCACCAGCACTGGTCCCAGTACCAGCCCCTGAGGGCCACCACTTGTCACTGGGCTCCATTTGGACCCTGAGCCATTTGACTGCAGCTCTCTGAGTTCTTCAGATTTCTTCTGAAGGTCTTCAGGGTTATGTTTTGTTTTTTTGATGCAGCTCCCTGCTGGCATAATCATGTTTGGAGGAGTTCCTGAGGACAAGTTGTCCATATCCCAGCAGTCAGCAGCTCAAAAGCCACAGGCCTTTCTCAGAACTCCTGTTCTTTGTTGAGCCATCTTCCTCTCTGGTTCTCCCACTGGGAGGCAATGAAATTAAATTGGAACTAGGCTTTAAATTATTTAGTCAGAGATAATTGAGTTTGGAAAGTCATACCAGAGAATGATCACCCAGGGAAGGAGCTAAATATGATTTTGGGGGAGAGGGAAAGGGGGGAGAAGGGAGTGGGTGTGTTCTGTTAGGCACAGCAACCTCACAAAGGTTCCCAGTTCTCAGAGGGCAGAGGCAGAAGCTGCTGCTTCAGCCTGAGCCTGCAGGATTTCCTGCACACCTTTCTTCCCAGAAGGAATCAGGACCTAAGGGGGCTGCAAGACCTGGAGGACAGATTACCTCACTGGGGGGTGGCTGGGGAGCTACACTTGCCAAATCAAAGCAGACTAAGCAGAACTTTTATTTATGTTAATAGCTTGGGATAACCCCAGGAGCGCCTCCTCCAAGGGACAAAAGCTAACAGGATAAAAAGGCTGCAATGATCTCACAGCCACCCAGACAGGTTTACCTCAGGCAAAGTTTAGCCAGAGCTCAGTCTGTCTTTACAAAAGGATCATTTAGCTTCAGCTTAAAGAATGCCAAGGGCATGCTTGGGACCCTCTGCCAGGCATTGAGAACCATTTCAGTCAAGAAATTTCTTCTCATCTCCAACCTAAACTGCCCCTGGGGCAACTGGAGGCCATTTATTCTCATCCCTCTTCTTAGGGAGCAGAGTTCAACCCCTGCCTGGCTCCAGCCTCCTCTCAGGGAGCTGCAGAAAGCAATGAGGTCTCCCCTCAGCCTCCTCCACACTAAACACCCCCAGCTCCCTCAGCTGCTCCTCCCCAGCCCTGTCCTCCAGACCCTTCCCCAGCTTCCTTGCCCTTCTCTGGACCCTCTCCAGCCCCTCAATGTCCTTCTTGCACTGAGGGCCCCAGAACTGAGCCCAGCACTGCAGGTGTGGCCTCCCCAGTGCTGAGTGCAGGAGGACAATCCCTGCCCTGCTCCTGCTGCCCACACCATTGCTGATCCAGGCCAGGCTGCTGGTGGCCTCCTTGCCCACCTGGGCACCCCCTGGCTCATCTCCAGCCAGCTGCCCACCAACATCCCCAGGGCTTTCTCTGCTGGGCACTTTCCAGCCACTCTGCCCCAAGCCTGCAGCCTTCCTGGGGTTGTTGTGTCACAAGGGCAGGACCCAGCCCTTGGCCTTGTTGGATCTCATCCCATTGGCCTCAGCCCATGGATGCAGCCTGTGCAGGTCCCTCTGCAGAGCCTTCCTGGCCTCCAGCAGCTCCACACTGCCTCCCAGCTCTGTGCCATCTGCAGACTGACTGAGGGTGCCTGGATCCCCTCAAACATGTCATGGAGACATTAAAGAGAACTGGCCCCAGCACAGAGATGGCCTTGACACTGGGCTGATGGGCAGCCCAAAGGGGGCAGGAATGCCACCCCGCTGCACAGTGACAAGGGGCAATGGATGGAAACTGCAGCACAGGAGGTTCCACCTCAGCATGAGGAGGTTCACTGTGAGGGTGCCAGAGCCCTGGAGCAGGCTGCCCAGAGAGGTTGTGGAGTCTCCTTCTCTGGAGCCTTTCCAGCCCTGTCTGGCTGTGTTCCTGTGTGACCCGAGCTGGATTCTATGGTTCTGCTCTGGCAGGGGGCTTGGACTGGAAGATCTCTAGAGGTCCCTTCCATCCCCTAACATTCTGTGAGCTTGTTCCTGTGATCCTGTGACTGCAGCAAGGAGCTACTCCATGCACACCCCCAGGGCAGGAGCGTGCTGCTCCAGGACTCTGTGCCTCTGTTGCTGCACACCCAGGCAGCGCCAGCATGAACAGATGTGCTCCCCGCAGCACACCAGCAGCTCACAAAGTGCTGCTCTAGCTCTCTCTGCCAGAAAGCTCTGCTGGAACTCTGTCCCCAGAGCCCTGACACCCTTCTTGCTTCCCCAGCACCGGCACAGGCTTCAAGCCGCACCCCTCCAGCCGGCTGGAGGCTGGACAGTAGCCAGCAGGGTGCCCGGGGGGCACAGAAGGCCAATGGCATCCTGGCCTGGATCAGGAACAGTGTGGCCAGCAGCACTAGGGATGGAATTCTGCCCTGGACTCAGCACTGGGGAGGCCTCACCACGAGCACTCTGTGCAGCTCTGGGCCCTCACTGCAAGATAGATCTTGAGGTGCTGGAGGAGGTCCAGAGGAGAAACCAGACTGGGGAGGGGGCTGGGGGGAAAGGCTGATGGGGAGAGGCTGAGGGAGCTGGGGGTGTTCAGCCTGGAGAAGAGGAGGCTCAGGGGGGACCTTATCACTCTCTACAACTACCTGAAGGGAGGTTGCAGTCAGGTGGGGTCAGGCTCTGCTCCCAGGCAACCTGTGACAGGACAAGAGGGGCATGGCCTGAAGCTGCCCAGGGGAGGGTTAGGTTGGAGGTTAGGAAGCAATTCCTGAGGGAAAAGGGAATCAGACACTAGGATGTGCTGCCCAGGGAGGTGGTGGAGTCACCATCCCTGGAGGTGTTTAAGGCAAGATTGGATGTGGCGCTCAGTGACATGGTCTGGTCGGTGTGGTGGCGTCGGGTCAGAGCCTAGACTCGATGACCTCAAAGCCTCAAGCCTTCTGCGATGCTGCGAGCCCAGACCACGCCCAGCCAGCAGGCAGCAGCCCCCGCCCCCTCCGCCTCTCCCCTCCGCCCGCCCCCGGCGCCTGCGCGTCCCATCCCCGTTCCCCCCTCCTCCCCCCACCCCAGGCCACAGCAAGGCCGGGCGGCGAGGCTGCAGCATGTCGCTGCCCGAGCCGCTGAGGAGGCGGCTGGGCTCCTTCAGCCGCAGCGTCTTCACCGACAGCCACGGCGCTGGCGGCCCGCGGCACCCGGCCCAGCACGCAGGTAAAGCGCAGCGGCTCGGCGGGCAGCGCGCCAGCAACAAATATGGCGGCGGCGCGGCCTGCGTGCAAAGATGGCGGCGGCGAGGCGGTGGCTGCCGGCCGTTGGGGCGGGGCCCGGGGCGGAGGGCCGTGCGGGCGGCCACGGCCGCGGCGGCGGGGTGTCGCCGCGCTCCCTCGGGCAGAGCCGTGCCGTCGGCAGGGGTGGCCGCTCCCCACCCACCGTGGTCGGCAGGCTGGTCCCGGGGCTCCGTTGCTCTCCTCCAGATCAAGGGGCCCGGGAGGCGACAGAGGGAACGCCTGCAGGGAGCCCAGTGGAGACTGCGGAGCTGCCGAGGGGCCTGGAGCGGCTCTGTGAGGAGGAGAGGCTGAGAGCTCTGGGGCTGTTGAGCCTGCAGAAGAGCAGCCCCCGAGGGGACCTGAGCACTGCTCAGCAGGAGCTGAAGGGTGGAGGTGAGGAGGCTGCCCCCGGCGCTTCGCAGGGGTGCCCAGGGACAGCACAAGGCACGGTGGACACACTGAGGTCTCTTCAACCCGAAGACAAAATTCTTCGTTGCGAGGGTGCTGGAGCCCTGCAACAGCTTGCCCAGAGAGGTTGTGGAGTCTCCTTCTCCGGAGAGATTCCAAACCCACCTGGACATGTTCACAGAGCGGTAGGGGCTGGAAGGGACCTCCAGAGAGCATCCAGCACAACCCCCTGCCAGAGCAGGGGCACCCAGGGCAGGGCACACAGGAACACAGCCAGGTGGGCTTGGAATATCTCCAGAGAGGGAGACTCCACAACCCCCTGGGCAGCCTGCTCCAGGGCTCTGTCACCCTCACAGTGACAAAATTCTCCCTCCTGTTTCCATGGAGCTTCCTCTGCCTCAGCTTCCACCACTGCCCCTTGTGCTGGCATTGGGCAGCACCCAGCAGAGCCTGGCTCCAGCCTCTGGGCACTCACCCTGCACATCTGGATCACCAGCCTCAGGCTCAGGAGGTCAGCCTCAGGCTCCTCCTCCCCTTGCTACAGAGCCCTCAGCTCCCTCAGGCTCTCCTCCTAAGGAAGATGTTCCACTGCCTGCAGCATCTTTGTGGCTCTGTGCTGGACTCTCTCAAGCAGTTCCCCGAGGTCCTTGAGCTGAGTGGCCCAGAACTGGGCACAATCTTCCAGATGTGGCCTCAGCAGGGCAGAGCAGAGGAGCAGGAGAACCTTTCTCAACCTACCCATCACAGCCCTTCTAATCCAGCCCAGGATGCCCTTGGCCTTCTTGGCCACCAGAGCACATTGGTGGCTCATGGTCAACCTCCCATCCACCAGGACCCCCAGGTCAGTCCCTTTCCCCTGTGCTGCTCTCCAGCAGGTCAGTCCCCAGCCAGTCCTGGTCCCTGGGGTTGTCCTTCCCCAGGTGCCAGACTTCCCCCTTGCCCTTGTTGGGTTTCATTCAATTCTCCCTGCCCAACTCTCCAGCCAATGTTCCTGTGCATCATACTGTGGGTGACTGCTCTGGCAGGATGTTTGGACCAGGTGGGTCTCTGGATGGACTAGATGGTGTCTGGAACATTCTTCCAGTACCACCATGCTGGGATTTCCCATCCTGAAAGCTGTTAGGTGAATACCCAGCCCACTGAAAGCAATTGGAAATGTGGAATTAAGCTCTTGTAGACCAGGGTGTCAAACATTTCTTCCACAGCTACACATTAGTGAGGAGTTCTAGCATCAGATCAACCATCACAATGCTGCCTGGCTTTTCCAGGGATGTTAGTCACAGCATCACAGAATGGTCTGGGCTGGAAGGAGCCTCCAAAGCTCATCCAGTCCAACCCCCCTGCACTCAGCAGGGGCATCCCCAACTAGATCAGCTTGCCCAGAGCCCTGTCCAGCCTCACCTTGAGTATCTCCAGGGATGGGGCCTCAAACCACCTCCCTGGGCAACCTTTGGCAGTGTTCCAGCAGCCTCCTGGTGCAGAACTTGTTCCTCACATCCAATCTCAATCTGCTCTGCTCTAGTTTGAAGCCATTGCCCCTGGTCCTGTTCCTGCAGCCCTTTTTGGGATATTCCCTCTGCAGCCTTCTTGAAGCCCCTTCAGTTACTGCCAGGCAGCTCAAAGGTCTGCTCAGAGCCTTCTCTTTTCCAGGCTAAACACCCCCAGCTCCCTCAGCCTGTCCCCACAGCAAAGGCTTTCCAGACCTCTGATCATTTTCATGGCCTCCTCTGGATGCTCTCCATCAGGTCCATGTCCTTCCTGTGTTGAGGGCTCCATAGCTGCACACAGCACTGCAGGTGAGGTCTCCCCAGAGCAAACTGTCAGAGTCACCCCTCTGGATCTGCTGGCAGTGATTCTTTGGATGCAGCCCAGGCTGCCATTGGCCTTCTGTGCTGCAGGCTCACACTGCTCCTGTCCAGCTTCTCCCCCACCAGCAGCCCCAGGTCCTTTTCCTCAGGGCTGTTTTCTATCTCCTCCTTCTCCAGCCTGACTTGATGCCAAGGATTGTTCTGACCCAGGTGCAGGACCCTGCCCTTGCTCTTACTGAGCCTCATGAGGGTCACCATGCCAGAAAATAAGCCTTAGTTCACTTTAGGGCTAGAGAGATTGATTAGAATTGGCTTACATTGCAAAACCTTCATCTGGAGCAGACTTTTAACACTGGAGCAGAAGTTAAAACCTCCCAGGCTCTGTCAGGGAAGCCTTTGGCATACCTAAAATGTTGGCATCCCCACTGGAACCAGAGCTCTTGGCTTCTCTGGTGTTCTGGCCATGAGCCATTGAATCTTCACCCTGTACATCAAGAAGGCAGAGCCATGACTGCAATTAGGTGCTCATGGTTTCTTGAAGGGTAAACCAGTGGTTTAGAGTTGGATCTTGGTGCTCCCTCCAGAGTCCTCCTGGCATTTAAGAGAGCTGCTCCTCAGGGCAGCAGGAACAGGTTTGGGTAGGTAGTGGAACTGGGTTTGGAGTGCCTGTGGATTTCATTCCTTTGGAGATGTCAGAAAGTGTTGCTGCTCAAACCCTGGGTGATTAAAGCAAAGTATTTATACTGGTTGTCTTGCACCTTCTGTTTCAGTATGACAAGTCCCTGCCTTGCACACCTTACCTGCCCTTAAGGTCTGTCCCAGTTGTGTTCCCAAATCCCCTCCCTTCCTGCCTAGTCTAGTAGCTACCATGAATACCTCTGCAGCTGGCAGAAAAGACTTCTGGAACAGGCTGTACCAGGCTACCTGTGGCTGGACTGGAAACAGGGATGCCAGACTGGGATGGAACAAAGACAGGTATGAGAGTGGTTGGAAGGTACAAAAGGAGGAGGCAGTGCCAGAAGAGAGGCTGGAAGTGAGGCACTTGAGTGACTGTTTGGACTGATTTGCAGTGATCACCACTGTGACAGGCAGGGGCACAGGACCTGAATGCAGACCAGGAGGTCACAGTGATTAGAATAGAATAGAATAAGAACAAGAATAGAATAGAGATGCTCATGTAGGGCCAAGTGAAGATGTTCCTGCTCCCACTTCATTTGGGGGAAACATGAGAGAAGGGAGAGTGGTGGCACCTGAAGTGAAGGAGTGTGTGTGTGTGTGTGTGTGTGTGTGTGTGTGTTGCACTCTCAGCTAACCAGAGGCTGGCAATAAAGCTTCCCCCATTCCAGATGAATTATTCCCTTAGAATTCCCCTGCCCTGTTTTTCCTGAACTCTAGCCTGGTAGGTCTGCTGCTGAACCCTAAAGAAAGGGTTTACTGCCTGCCTGTTAGGATTCAGCCTCTTGTGTTCCTCTGTGTGGTAGCAATGCATCTCCTCCTCTCCAGACCTCAAAGGGAAGCTTTCAGTTTGCCATGGATTTGAAATTGTCTGCTTTGAAAGGGATTTTATGGAAATGTGAAAGGTCACTGGCTTCAGAAGTGCTCAGGAGAGGCTCTGCCACAGGTCTCCAGCAGCCCTTCCTGTGACCCTAAGCTCTCTGGTACCCTCTGAAGCCCCTCCAGGTAGTCTCCAGACCAGCAAGGCACCCACAGCTCTCCAGCTGCCACAAGCAGGGGACAGATTTCCACAGGGCATGACTAGGGTGGTGTTGACTGGGGGAGGGTTATCTGCATCTGGATTCCCCACTGCAGTGTAGAAGATGAGGCTGTGAAAGGGAAGAAAAGCAGAAACACCGAGTGATGAGAGCTCTCCTTGTGTCTCCTTGCAAACCAGGCTGGCTGCCTCCTTGCAGCATCTCTGCCATCCAAATGTCTGCTTCAACAGGGACTGGAAGAGCTGAGTGAGCAGGGCAGACCTGCTCTCTAGCATCCAACTCCTCACCCAGGAGGATCCCCTCCAGAATAAGTGTGATCCTGCAGACTTTGGCCATTCTCTTAGGAACAGCAGTGACATGAGCCCTGGCTCTTCCTCCACTGCCTGAGCTGAGTCTTAACCAGGCAGAGACCGTGGAATGAGCCAGCAGGTAGTCACCAGTCAGACACTCAGCTCGAGCCCAGGACTGAGTGATGAGAGTTGTGTGTCCTGCCAAGTGGAAGCTGGGTTAGGTGCTGGGAGGTGGTGTGAGGCAAGGTAGGGCAAGAAGTGTTTCTTTGGGTGGTTTTTTTTTCTCCTGGGAGTTTAGTTTGACAGGGAAGTGTCAATGCCCTGCTTGAGGCTAAGATGGAGCAGTCTCTTCCTCTCCTGTTTATGAAAGGGAAGTGATGAAGACTTCTCTCTCTCTCCAGGTAATGAAATCCTCTCCAGCTTGCCTCTGCAGATGGCCCTCTACTTCAATGTTTATTACTTCCCTTTTTGGTGGCTCAGCACAGTGGTAATGCTCTGCCTGAAGGTGAGTCCAGAGGAAAAGGGGTGGTTTGCAAAGGTGGATGTGGTCCTGACCAAGCGCCTCCTGGTACTGAGGCAGAGCCCACTTAGAGGTTTTTCACCCTGAGAACCTTGTGGCCCATGGCATGGACAGGTGGAGGGCTCTTTGCTGGGTTAAAAACTGGCTGGAGGCCAGGCCCAAGGGGTTTTGATCAATGGAGTTAAATGCAGCTGCTGGCTCATCACAAGCAGTGTCCCCCCAGGACTCGGTGGTGAAGCCAGGTCTGTTTAGTGTCTTCATTAATGATTGGGATGAGGGGATCCAGGGCATCACCAGCAAGTTTGCAGATGGCACTAAACTGAGCAGCAGTCTTGATCTGCTCAAAGGTAGGAATGGTCTGCAGGGAGTTCTGGAGAGGTTAAATCCATGGGCTGAGGTCAAAGGGATGAGGTTCAACAAGGCCAAGTGCTGGGTCCTGCACTGGGGTCACAGCAACCCCATTAACACTCCAGGCTTGAGGCAGAGTGGCTGGAAAGCAGCCTGGTGGAAAAGGATCTGGGGATTGCTGGTGGACAGTTGGCTGAACATGAGCCAGCAGTGTGCCCAGGTGGCCAAGGAGGCCACCAGCATCCCAGCCTGGACCAAAGCAGTGGCCAGCAGGAGTAGGGCAGTGATGGTGCCCCTGTTCTGTGTTGAGGCCACAGCTTGAGCACTGGGTTCAGTTCTGGGCACCACAGCACAGGAAAGACATTGAGGAGCTGGAGGGTGTCCAGAGGAGAGCAAGGAGGCTGGAGAGGGGTTTGGAGGGCATCATACAAGGAGAGGCTGAGGCAGCTGGGGTTGGTTAGTCTGGAGAAGAGGAGGCTGAGGGAGGATCTTACTGCTGTCTACAGCTCCCTGAAAGGAGGCTGGAGAGAGGCTGGGGTTGGTCTCTTCTCCCAAGTAGCCAGCATCAGGATGAGAGGAAATGGCCTGAAATGGTGCCAGGGGAGGGTTAGGCTGGAGATGAGGAAAAATTTCTTTCCTGAGAGAGTGGTGAAGGACTGGCACAGGCTGCCCAGGGAGGTGGTGGTGGAGTCACCACCCCTGGAGGTGTTCTAGAAGCTGTAGATGTGGTGCTTCAGGATGCAGTTTAATGGTCTTGGCAGCTGGGGAGGTGTTCAAAAAAGGCTTGGGTGTGGCACGTGGAGCCATGGTTTGTCTGTCATGAGGTGCTGGGGATTAGGTAATAGGTTGGACTTGATGATCTCTGAGGTCTTTTCCAGCCTGGTTGATTCTAGGATTCTATGTTATGGTTGGACTGGAGGCTCTTAAAGATGCTTTCCAACCTTAGTGACCCATTGACTATTAGATTGACTTGAATTCCTTGAAACTGGAGGTTGAAAGAGTATTTGAACCCCAGCTCTAGCCTGCCAATCCCAAGCAGCCTGCTGGGGAGCAGCCCAGCAGAAGCTCTCTTTTTTTCCCCTCTAGTATCAAGCCTTGCCAGATTACTGCAAGTTCATCCTGGTCACCGTCGTGCTCCTGGGCTCCCTGATAGAGGCCATCCGGCTCTACCTGGGCTACATGGGCAACCTGCAGGAGAAGGTAGGTGACCCCTGCCTGCATTCAGCTCTGGCATCAGAGAATGGGCCAGGCCAGGAGGCACCTCCAAAGCACATCCACTCCAACTCCAACCCCCTGCACTCAGCAGGGGCATCCCCAACTAGATCAGGTTGCCCAGAGCCCTGTCCAGCCTCACCTTGAGTATCTCCAGGGATGAGGCCTCAACCACCTCCCTGGGCAACCTGTTGCAGTGTTCCAGCAGCCTCCTGGTGCAGAACTTGTTCCTCACATCCAGTCTCAATTTGCTCTGCTCTAGTTTGAAGCCATTGCCCCTGGTCCTGTACCTGCAGGCCTTTGGGAACAGTCTCTCCATCCTTCCTGTAGCCCCCTTCAGGTACTGGCAGGCTGCTCTAAGGTCTCCCTGGAGCCTTCTCTTTTCCAAGCTGAACACCCCTAGTTCCTTCAGCCTGTCCTCATAGCAGAGCTGCTCCAACCCCCTGTTCACTTGCATAGCCTTCTCTGTCCCCTCTCCATCAGGTCCATGTCCTTCCTGCATTGAGGGCTCCATAGCTGCAGACAGCACTGCAGGTGAGGTCTCACCAGAGCAGAGCAAAGAGGCAGAATCACCTCTCTAGCTCTGCTGGCACCACTGCTTTGGGTGCAGCCCAGGATGTGATTGGAGTTTAGCATCAATAAAATGCTCTCTACCTGTTCCACCTCACAGGTTCCATTTGAGGAGGTATTTATTTCTCTTAAGTTACAGTCTGCATCTTCTGTTCACTTGGCATCAGCTTCCCCTTAATGTTGTGTGCTCCAAGACACTGTCCCTCAGCAGAGTGCCTTCTTGCTCCCCTAAACTGCTTTGTCAGTTTACAGCTGACCATTCAAACTGTGTCAGGGTCAAACACCACCCCTGGCATTAAGTGAAAGGTGAGATTATTCCTCCCCATTCAACAAACCCCTGCTCTTGTCTGCATGCTTGAGAAGAAAGCCAGCAGGCAAGGTTTAGCTGAGCCAGGAGGACAGCACAAGCAGCTGGGAAGGGACAGCTGACAAGGGCTGGGAGTGACAGGACAAGGGGCAATGGATCGAAGCTTCAGGAGGGCAGATTGAGACTGGAGATGAGGAGGAAATTCTGGAGAGTGAGGGTGGGGAGACACTGGCACAGGTTGCCCAGGGAGGCTGTGGCTGCCTCCTCCCTGGAGGTGTTGAAGGCCAGGCTGGATGAGGCCTTGAGCAAGCTGGGCTGGTGGGAGGTGTCCCTGCCCCTGGCAGGGGGTTGGGACTGGCTGATCTTGAAGGTCCCTTCCGAGCCAACCCCTTCCACGAATCTCTGAACAAACCAGGCCTGGTTAAAACCAGAGTGTGTGCAAATCCTACCCCCCCTGGTGTGCCCTGTCCCACTGTCTGCTGGCCTCTGGCAAGCTAAGGATGTGGGATTTCTTCACAAGCTTTGGGGCTGTTATCTCCACCTGCCACTTCTTCACAGCCACTGTCTCCCTGCGGTAGGTGCCTGAGCTGGCTGGGTTTTGGCTCCTCAGTCTCCTCCTGCAGCTGCCTCTCATTCTCTTCCTGTTATTCCATGAAGACCTGAAGAACCAGCCCCTGGAGCGTGCCCTCCATGCCATCTTTGCCCTCTTCCTTATCTTCCAAGTCCTCACCACCTTTGTCACCCTGAAGAGGATGGTGAACAAGCTGACAGCTCACTTCCGCCTGGTGGAGTTTGACCTGCTGGAGGAACAGCCTGGGCCGGCTCCTTCCAGCCTGGGCAGAGCAAGCAGAGCAGCCCCCTGGGGGGTAGAGGCCCCAGTGCTGGCTGGGCATCACAGACCTGAGGGCTTGAGGGGCCAACACACAGAGGCCTCCTGCTGCTGTGTTTTGTTGGGTCCTTCCTTAACCCTCCTGCTTCAGAGACCTTCCAAAGTAGGCCTTGCTGAAGAGCCAAGATGAAGCCTCAGAGACTGGAGCTCCAGGCTGCAAGGAGGATTGAAGCCAATGCCAGCAGTGGGTTGAGTGGACTCTGTGGATTGCTGCTGTGTAGAGCAGATGTGTGTTGGGGGGTTAGGTTGCACAAAGTCCTGCAGTGTTTCTCAGACACAGCAGAAGCCTTTCCCCCCACCCCAGTTTGCACAGAATGGGTTTGGTTACAATAAATCTTCTACCCCTGGTTTTTATCTCTGTTGGTGACAGCTTTCTCTCTGCTCTTCCAGAGCTGTTGCACAGCTTTAATGTCTGGTACCTCAGGGAGGCAAAACAAAAAGGCCCTAAGCTCAAAACATCACAGAACCTCATGGCCAGCTCTGGAGTCCTCAGCAGAGGAAGGACATAGACCTGAGGGGTGGGACCAGAGGAGGCCAGGAAAATGATCAGGGGGTGGGAGCAGCTCTGCTGTGAGGGCAGGCTGAGGGAGTGGGGGGTGTTCAGCCTGGAGAGGAGAAGGCTCCAGGGAGACCTTAGAGCTGCCTGACAGTACCTGAAGGGAGCTACAAGGAAGCTGCAGAGGGACTGTTTCCAAGGGCCTGCAGGGCCAGGACCAGGGGCAATGGTTTGGAATGGGAGCAGAGCAGATTGAGATTGGATGTGAGGAACAAGTTCTGCACCAGGAGACTGCTGGAGCACTGCAGCAGGTTGCCCAGGGAGGTGGTTGAAGCCCATCCCTGGAGATACTCAAGGTGAGGCTGGACAGGGCTCTGGGCAACCTGATCTAGTGGAGGATGTCCCTGCTGACTGCAGAGGGGTTGGAGTGGATGAGCCTTGGAGGTCCCTTCCAGGCCAGACCAATGTGATTCTCTCACCTGCAGCCAGGCAGGCCAGCAGGGCTGGGTGCCATGGGGCACACCACAGCTGCAGTCCTGTATTAGCAAGCAACCTTCATAGGTGCAGGAGTGCTAGGGAGCAGCAGCACAGCGCTCTCTGCCCCTTGGCTGACACATTCTCACCTACTGTGCCAAGAGGTGCTTCCCCCTTCAGCAAAGCCAGTCCCTGGGCACGGCTTTGGCACCCTGCTCAGGGGGGTGGGTGCCAGTGCCACGGAAGTTCAGATGGCAGTGGCACTGCTCTGAAACCTGGCTCCTGCCAAAGGGGGTTGGGAAGAAGCTGAAGCCTCAGCAGGGCTCCAAGGAGGGCTTGGTTGGGGTTTGCAGTCTTCCCACGTGCCAGCTGCCACTGTTACAGGCTGTGTGGCTGCCAGGCAGTTGGGCAGCCAGCTGCTGGTGTTTTCAGTGCTGGATGGCAGCCAGCTGGGCACAGCCCAGCCTGGTGTGGGCACCACCTGTGACAGGAGCTTGAGCTGTACCTCTCTGTCCAGCCTACCTTCATGCCACCACTGGCTTCATCTGAATGCAAAACCACAGCAAGCAGGTGGGGTGTAAGCTGTCTGCCCTGGTGTGGTCTCCTGCAAAGGTTGCAGCTCATCTCTAAGGGAGATACCAGGGGGGACACCCCCACCCATGGCAGCACTCTGGGCAACTGCACAGCCACAGCCTGGCAGGGATTGGAAGGGGCCTCTGGAGATCACCCAGTCCAAGCCCCCTCCCAGAGCAGGGTCACCCAGAGTCAGTCACACAGGAGCACATCCAGGTGGGTCTGGAATGCCTCCAGGGATGGAGACTCCACAGCCTCTCTGGGCAGCCTGCCCCACCACCTCACAGCACAGAAGAGTTTCATTAAGTTCAAGTGAAGCCTCCTGGGTTCTAGTTTGTGCCCCTGTCCTGGCACTTGCCACCACTGGCAAGAGCCTAGCCCCAGCCTCTTGCCCCCCAACCTTTAGCTCTTGCTGAGCATTGAGCAGATCCACTCTGGGGATCCTCAACAGCCCCAGGGCTCACAGAGCTGCTTCAGGCTCCTCAGCACCTTTGTGTCCCTCCACTGGGCTCTCCCCAGTAGTTCCCTGGTTCTCTTCAGCTGGAAAGTCCAGAACTGGACCCAGGAGTCCAAATGAGGCCTCAGCAGGGCGGGGAAGAAGGAGAGAAACCCCCCCCCCACCCCCCCGGAACACACTCAGGTGGGTCTGGAAAGCCTCCAGAGACGGAGACTCCACAGCCTCTCTGGGCAGCCTGTCCCAGTGCTCTGCCACCCTCACAGGGAAGGATTTGTTCCTTCTGCTCCTGTGGCACCTCCTGGGTTCCAGTCTGTGTCCTTGCCCCTTGCCCTGTCCCTGGGCACCACTGAGAAGAGTCTGGCTCCAGCCTCCTGACCCTCACCCTTCAGCACTGCTGAGCTCCCCCTCAGGCTGCTCCTCTCCAGGCTAAGCAGCCCCAGGGCTCTCAGCCTCTCCTCACAAGGTGATGTTCAGTGCCCTCAGCAGCTCAGTGGCTCTCTGCTGCACTCTCTCCAGCAGTTCCCTGTCCCTGTGGAACTGGAGAGCCCAGAACTGGACACAGTGCTCCAGATGAGGTCTCAGCAAGGCAGAGTAGATGGGGAAGAGAACCTCACCCTCCCAGGGAAGAATTTGTTCCTTCTGCTCATGTGGCACCTCCTGGGTTCCAGTTTGCATCCACTGCCCCTTGCCCTGTCCCTGGGCACCACTGAGAAGAGTCTGGCTCCAGCCTCCTGCCCCTCACCCTTCAGCTATTGATCAGCAATTGGGTTTTATCACTGTCCCCTTGTACCTTTTCACCCTCTGTGACCGGTTGAGGCTGTGCCTTTAAGAAAGAGACAGTTGCTGAGCACTCTGGCTGAATGTTTTTGATACTTGAACAAAACCAAGATAGTCTGAACTAATTTCATTGGTAGATTGTAGAATGCAGCAATTTTAAGTTTGGGTTCTGTTAGTTCAGTCTGTGTCTGGTCTGGGGTCAGGCTGGGGGCAGTCTGTGCTTCTCTGTCCTGTGGGCTGGACGGCTTCTCTCTTTTTCTTCCTGAATTGCCTTTCTCTCTCTCTCTAACCCTTTTTGGGAGAAAGGGGAGGTAGGGAGGGAGAGAGGGGGGTTTCAGGGAACCCCCCTGGCCAGCTGGAGGGAAAAGGCTTGTCTGCATGGTGTTCATTGCTGTGTGTTTCTGTATATATTGTAAATATTGTATATTTGTGTACATATTCATTGCATTCCATTGATGCCTGTAAATAGAGCTTTCATCTGCTTTTCCGACTGAGCTAGCTGTGGTTTTCTTTCCTTGTGTGTGGGGAAGGAACTTTCTCACCCCACCACACCCTCTAAAGCTGTCTGCCCTGGTTTGGTCTCCTGCAAAGGATGTGGGCACTCCAAAATTCAACAGTGGCCTATTGCAAGCAGAAACTGGTGAAGAATTAAACCCAAAGCCCTGTGAGGAACATCTCTCTCAGGTGAGAGCCACTGCCCCAGAGAACAAATGGCTTGAGCTGTTAGAACTAAATCAGTGATCTCCTGTTCTTCACAGCTGGACAGTGAGGATGGTTAGAGGCACTGCAGAGTGCTTGGGGTACTGCTAACCAGTGTCAGCCATAGAGTCACTGATTCCTGCACTGGCTTGGGACATCCCTTTCAGCTCACCCAGGCCACTCAGTCTTTAACTCTGCCAAGGCTGGGGCTAAGCCGTGTCCCTCAGCACCACATGTCTGCTGCTCTCCAGGGATGGGCATTCAACCACCTCCCTGGGCAGCCTGTGCCAGGCTGTGAGAACACTTTTGGTCAAGACATTTCTTCTCATCTCCAACCTAAACCTCCCCGGGGGCAACCTGTGGACACTTCCTCTCCTCCTGTCACTTGTTCCTAGGGAGAAAAGCCCAAGCCCCACCTGGCTCCAGCCGCCTCTCAGGGAGCTGCAGAGAGCAATGAGCTCTGAGCCTGTGCAGGTCTGACTGGATGGCAGCGTAGCCTGAGGGGTGTCACCTACTCCTCCCAGTTTGGTACCATCAGCAAATTGGCTAAGGGGTCCCTCCATCCAGGCCAATGAAGAACCTCTTCCCTACAGGAACCTCAGAAAGGCCTTTTCCAACTCCTCTGAAGCTCACCCTGGAGCACACACCCTGAGCTGGGCACAACCATGCAAGAAGTGTCCTTTGTAGAGTTGTCAGGGCTGGAAGGGATCTCAGTCAAGGATCATCCAGTTCCAAGCCCCTGCTATGGGCAGGGACACCTCACACTACAGCAGGTTGCTCACAGCCACAGCCAGCCTGGCCTGAAAAGCCTCCAGGCAGGAGGCTTCCACCACCTCCCTGGGCAACCTGTGCCAGTGTCTCACCACCCTCATGGGCAAGAACTTCTTCCTGACATCCAATCTGAATCTCCCCACTTCTAGTTTTGCTCCATCCCCCCCAGTCCTATCACTCCCTGACACCCTCAAAAGTCCCTCCCCAGCTTTCTTGGAGCCCCCTTCAGATCCTGGAAGGCCACCAGAAGGTCTCCTGGGAGCCTTCTCCTCTCCAGACTGAACCACCCCAACTCTCTTCCTTCAGCACCTCTTGGCCAGAGCTGCTCACCAAGCACAAGAAGTGCGTGCGGGAGCTTCACGATCTAGTCCTGGTTCGCTCAGGGACCCTCGCAGGGCTCCAGCCCTGCCCCACAGCGGTCAGCCCCTGCGCTGCCCGCAGCCTGCGCTGGGGGTTTGGCGGCAGACAGCGCCCTCTAGTGGGGCCTTTGCCATCTTGCTGCTCACACGTGGCGGCGCTCAGGGGGCTGGAGAGCCGCCTCTGTGGGGACCGGCTGAGAGAGTTGTGGCTGTTCAGCCTGGGGAAGAGAAGGCTCCTGGCAGACCTCAGAGCAGCCTGCCACTACCCGAAGGGGCTCCAGGAGAGCTGGGGAGGGACTTCTGACAAGGGCTGGGAGGGACAGGATGAGGAGCAACGGCTTGGAGCTGGGAGAGGGGAGAGTGAGACTGGAGATGAGGAAGAAATTCTTGGCAGTGAGGATGGGGAAGACACTGGCACAGGTTGCCCAGGGAGGCTGTGGCTGCCTCCTCCCTGGAAGTGTTCCAGGCCAGGCTGGATGAGGGCTTGAGCAAGCTGAGCTGGTGGGAGGTGTCCCTGCCCATGGCAGGGGGTTGGGACTGGATGATCTTTAAGATCCCTTCCACCCCAACCCATTCTGTGATTCTAGATTGTGACAAGGGGGGAAGGGGGAAGGGAGGGAGGGAGGTCAGTCGAGGGGGAAAGAGGATTCCCTTCTGGAAAGCCCTAAGTTAGAGAAATAGAGACTTGCCAAGCCTTCAGCTGCAGGCCACGATGGGGACACAGCTGTGAATTATGAGGAGCTGCTTCTTGCAAGCAGCATTCAATGCAAGCTCCACCAATGCTGTTCCCGTTGCTGAGGGACAGAGGATCCATGAGCTGTGATCCCTCACAAGGGTTCTCCCACACCCCCTCAGAGACCGACAGCAAGCCTGGAAGCAGCCTCCTGCAGCTCCTCAGAGCTTCTTGCAGGGCTTCCTGTGGAGCTCTGCACCTTAAGGGCAGGTGAAATCAGGCAGCCCCAAGAGCACCTTTGCAGGATGAGGTTTAATTTCTCCAGTGAAGCAGCACCAAAACAGCTGATTTCCTCCTTAAAACAAAAACACAAAGAGGTTTAATTTCTACAGTCCTGGACAATTCTCTAGCAGCAGGGTCAGGCAAGAAAAGCAGCTTTGTTCCCTCAGCTGAGCAAAACAAGAATTAAGAAATAAATACATGACAAGCTGAGGAAGACTCTGGTGGGATGCCCCTGCCCCCCCAAGCACAGCAGGAAGGTTGGCACAGCCAGCAGCCTGTGCCAGCTGGGGAAGGCAGAAGGCACCTAGAAGGTCACCAGGCCCACAGAGGGGCTGGGGGAAGGTCCCAGTGGTCCTCTCAGAGCGGAGGGGACTGCTCCAGACAGAGCTGGCACGCCTGGCCAGGGGGGATCCGTGCCCCCCACAGCCACTCGGGGGTCCTGGCCCGCAGCTTCAGCTGGAAGGGGTCGAGGCGCAGGCACTCCCCCAGGGCTGGCAGCTCCAGCGCCGGCTCCTCCTCCTCAGCCCTGCCCGCCGGCTCCTCGGGGCTGGGGCTCCTCCTGCACCTCCACCTCTGCCTGCACACGGCTCCAGCCGCTACCAGCATCGCCAGGGCAGCCACCAGGGATGCCCCCACCAGGATGTCAGCGTACTGGAGGAAAGCGCTCCCTGCGAAGAGAAGGGACACAGCCTTGTTCTGCTCAGCTCAGCTCTGCTCACACTGCCCCACAGCACGACTGCCATGCTCAGGGGAGAGACCTGGACCTCTGGGCACCCTCTTCCAGTAAGCTCAACGCCTGCCCTGACGCCTTCCAGAAACCCTCACGGTGGCCTCTGGGGCAGAGCATCACTCCCAAGCCTCCATCCCAAGGAAATAGAACAGAACTGTCTGGGTTGGAAAAGCTCTCAGGGATCATCCACTCCAAGCACCCACCCAGCACCACCACGGCCACCAAACCACGGCCCCAGGTGCCATGGCCACAGGTTTCATGGAACACCTCCTGGGACAGGGACTCCACCACCTCCCCAGGCAGCCTGTGCCAATCCCTCACCACTCTTGCAGCAAAGACTTTGTTCCTCATCTCCAACCTAACCCTCCCCTGGGGCAGCTTCAGGCCATTTCCTCTCCTGCTGTCACTTCTAACTGGGGAGCAGAGTCCAACCCCCCACCTGGCTCCAGCCTCCTCTCAGGGAGCTCCAGAGAGCAAGGAGGTCTCCCCTCAGCCTCCTCTTCTCCACACTCAACACCCCCAGCTCCCTCAGCTGCTCCTCCCCAGCCCTCTTCTCCAGACCCTTCCCCAGCTTCCCTGCCCTTCTCTGGACCCTCTCCAGCCCCTCAATGTCCTTCTTGCAGTGAGGGTCCCAGAACTGCAGCCAGCACTGCAGGTGTGGCCTCCCCAGTGCTGAGTGCAGGAGGACAATCCCTGCCCTGCTCCTGCTGCCCACACCAGTGCTGATCCAGGGCAGGATGCTGGTTGGCCTCTTGGCCACCTGGGCACACTGCTGCCGCACATTAGACCAAGAACCAGCCTGCAAGCATAGCACAGGGCTGGTGCTACCCCGGGAGAGCCCCAGCAGGGCAAAGGCACTACCAAAGCCATCTGCAGCTTACATACAGGCTAGAAGACCTGCAGGGACCTCCTCCTTGACCCGGGAGGGACAACTCCTTGTGTATAAAAACGATCCCTCTGCAGCTGCACCTCCAGCCAGGACTGCACAGGCTCATCCTGCAGGAGTGCTGCCCTCCTCTGGAGCTGGGAGGGGGGTGGGGGATGAGAAATGCAGTTTGGCTGCAAGCTCACGTGGAGGTTGGAGCAGCTCCTGGTGCTGCAGGGCTCAGCAGCAGCAGTGTTCTGGGAACACATTGCAGGGCGTTTGTGTTTCCCAGGCTGGGAGGCCACATCACTCTGCAAGACTGGGTTAGTCAGCTCTGATTCTAGTCAAGCACCTCCTTGCCATCTGCTTGGCCTTGCATCAAGCATGTCAGAGGAGAACTGGGCTCAGCATCAGGAGCACCAACATTTTTCTCATCAGGTTCTACACAGCATGACAAGGGAGGCTACAGAGCACCTCAGAGAGTGACCAGGCTTGCACTTGGAGGAGTGACCAAGGCTGTGGACCACAACAATTTCAGCAGTGCTTAACTCCTAGACCAGCCTTGGCCACACTCTGCTTGCCTCAACAAACCCAAGCAGCCAAGGCCAGGAGATGCAGGAGGTCCTTGCTGAGCCCTTCCAGTATCTGAAGGGGGCAACAGGAAAGCTGGGGAGGGACTTTTGAGGGTGTCAGGGAGTGATAGGACTGGGGGTGGTGGATCCAAGCTAGAGGAGAGGAAATTCAGACTGGCTGTTAGGAAGAAGTTGTTGCCCATGAGGGTGGTGAGACACTGGCACAGGTTGCCCAGGGAGGTGGTGGAAGCCTCCTGGCTGGAGGTTTTTCAGGCCAGGCTGGATGTGGCTGTGAGCAGCCTGCTGTGGTGTGAGGTGTCCCTGCCCATGGCAGGGGGGTTGGAACTGGATGATCCTTGAGCTCCCCTCCAGCCCTGACAATTCCGTGATGCTGCGATCTCGGGAGGTCGTCTCCCAACCCCTCCCCCCGGAGCGCTGCCGCCCCGGCAGCCGGCGGCACGGCCGGTGCTGCACAGGCAGCTCGCAGACGGGAGACAAACCTCCGGCTGCGGGGGGGCGGCAGAGCCGCTGCTGTGCCCTCTACCTGATCGGGGAGCAGGGACGCAGGAGGTGCCAGATTTGGTGGGGGAGCGGTCCTCGTAGCCCTCTCTGCAGCGGCAGAGGTAGGTGCCCGGGCGGTTGAAGCACTCCGCCTGCTCCCCGCAGAGGCTGGGGCCGGCGCCGCACTCGTCCACGTCTGTAAGGCAGGCAAAGAGGGGCCGTGAGGCGGCCCGGAGCCTCGGCAGGGAAGGGCTCGGAGCCGAGGAGAGGGAAGCTCCCACCTTCGACCAGCAGCGAGACGAGCTGCGGCTCCTCCGGCCCTGCCCGGGGGCCCGGCAGCTGCTGCAGCTGGGCGTGCAGCAGCGCAGACAGGTTCCTCTCCTCCGGCTTCAGCTGCAGCCAGAGCCGCAGCAGCAGGTTGGCACCGCCGGTCCTGCGGGCAGAGGAGAGCCCGGGCTGAGGGGAGAGGCAGGCACCACCGCCAAGCCCTGTGCTGGAAGCCCACTTCGACCTTCCCCTCGTTCCTATCAGACCATGCTGCTGCAGGCTGGAGAGCCTCCCCTACGGGCACAGGCTGGGAGAGTTGGGGCTATCAGCCTGGGGAAGAGAAGGCTCCAGGGAGACCTCAGAGCAGCCTGCCAGTACACGAAAGGGCTCCAGGAGAGCTGGGGAGGGACTTCTGAAGCCTTTTGACAAGGGCTGGGAGTGACAGGATGAGGGACAATGGCTTTGAGATGGGAGAGGGCAGACTGAGACTGGGGATGAGGAGGAAATTCTTTAGAGTGAGGGTGGGGAGACACTGGCACAGGTTGCCCAGGGAGGCTGTGGCTGCCTCCTCCCTGGAGGTGTTCCAGGCCAGGCTGGATGAGGCCTTGAGCAAGCTGGGCTGGTGGGAAGTGTCCCTGCCCATGGCAGGGGGTTGGAACTGGATGGTCTTCAAAATCCCTTCCAACCTGAGCCATTCTGTGATTCTAGACTGTGATGGGAGGCAGCTTTGCACTTGGCCCAAGGGAAGCAGGTGAGCCTCCTCGCTGGAAGCTGGGCTGCAGTCCCCAGACACTCCCAGAAAGTGAACTGCAGCAGGGATCTGCTGCCCTGCACCAGCCTGGGCAGTGTGGCAGGGCCCTTCTGACAGCTCCCAGCTTTCTCCAGCAGACACTGTGGCAGGGGTGAGGATTCTCATTCTCCTAGAGTTGTCAGGGTTGGAAGGGACCTCAAGGCTCATCCAGTTCCAACCCCCCTGCCAGGGGCAGGGACACCTCACACTACAGCAGGTTGCTCACAGCCACAGCCAGCCTGGCCTGAAAAACCTCCAGCCAGGAGGCTTCCACCACCTCCCTGGGCAACCTGTGCCAGTGTCTCACCACCCTCATGGGCAACAACTTCTTCCTCACATCCAATCTGAATCTCCCCACTCCTAGTTTTGCTCCATTCCCCCCAGTCCTGTCACTCCCTGACACCCTCAAAAGTCCCTCCCCAGCTTGCTTGGAGCCCCCTTCAGATCCTGGAAGGCCACAAGAAGGTCTCCTGGGAGCCTTCTCCCCTCCAGACTGAACCACCCCAACTCTCTCAGTCTGTCCTCATAGGAGAGGAGCTCCAGCAACTCCCCAGAGCTTAGACCATCTTAGACCTAGAAAGGCCCCAGCAGCACTTGGCACCCAGTTTTCACCAGCTTTCCTCTAGAAAACAGTTTGTTGGAGCTTTTCCCCCTTCCTCTTTCAGTACCAGTTGGAGATCACAGGACAGGAGCAAAGTGAAGTATGTGAGGAAGGAGGAGGAGGAGAAGCCAAGCCCCCACTGTCTAAGAAAGATGCCAGGTTATACAGCAGAGCCAGCGGCCAAGCCATCAGCACAGCCCTCGCCCTACCTTTTGATCTCCTTTAACTTGACCTCACTGACTCTCTTGGCAGGAAGCTTCAGGTTCTGCTGGATCTGCAAAGGAACAGAATGAGCAGCAGCTCTGAGCTGACCCTTGGAGGGCAGGAGCAGAGCAGCAAATGGTTCCTTCGCCTGCACACCTCGCTCTTCCCTGGCACAACCACTTGGGATGCCTGAGGTGTCCCTCGGCTCACTGCTCTCAGCCTTTTTCCTCTCGGCTTCAGCTCAGCACAAGGCCATCTGGGGAAAGGGAGGGCAGTAGGAGCCCCAGGTGAGCATTTGGGTGCTCAGCCGTGGAAGAGCAGCAGTGGATGGACAGCAGCTGCGGGCTGAGCACCAAGCCGAACCTGCTGCTCCAGACTGCACCCCGAAAGGCAGCTTGGGGGCAGCTCTGGGCACAGCTGCTCACGGACCTGCCCTCTCTGAGGCTGCAAGCTGCCCTGCTTGCAGGGCTGTCACCTCGCCTGGGGGACACCTCTGTCTTTGCAGTGGCTTTCAGCTGCTAGGAGGGGCTGCAGCCACCAAGTGCCAGCTGCAGCAGCTGGGCATCCTGCCAGGGCATCGCTGCTAACCTCAGGTGACAACCAGCACCAGACAGCCCCTGGAGTGAAGGGCACACCCCACGGGCTCTTCTAGCTGAGGAGCTGAGCCATCACATTGGCTTTTCTCCTCCCTCTTCCCAAGCCCTACTTACATAGTTCTTCATGGAGTCCAGGAGACCTTTTTGGAGCTCCCTCTCATCAGGAGGAATCCAGCCCTGGGGGTTGATTTCAGCAGTGACTTCAAACAGCACATCTGTCAGAAGAGAGGGGAGCTGGCATGCAGGAGCCCACAGAACACAGGCTCCTTAGAGAATCAACCCTCAAGCACCAGCAGGAGGACAGGCTGGGGTGAGTTGGTGCCACAGGGTTATGCCCAGAGGTTGTGCACCAGGCAGAACACAGAACCATCACTGCAGCTGGAAAAGACCTTCCAGATCAGCCAGCCCAGAGCACAGAACCATCACTACTGTCACAGTAGACTAACTTTTATCAGCTCCCTCACTCTGGGAGATCCTAACTTGTGCTTCTCCTGGCTGGGCTGACCTTGGCTGTGTTCTTTGTTATGGCTAAGTGCTAACGACTCTCTGCTCTTTTGTCCCATGGGTACAGGGGTGTAGAGGGAAGGCAGTAGGGAGTGGGGAAGCTATTAGTAGCCCCCTGGTGTTCTCCAGGGGGGTTCTGGTGCAGTTTATAAACTATAAATATGGTAAATCCTGGATGTCAGGGGTTGGAAGGGACCCAAAGAGGTCATTGAGTCCAACTCCCCTGCCAGAGCTGGACCATACAATCTAGCTCAGGTCACACAGCAACACATCCAGATGGGGCTGGAAAGGCAACAGAGAAGGAGACTCCACAACCTCTCTGGGCAGCCTGCTCCAGGGCTCTGTGACCCTTAGAAGTTCTCCCTTGTGTTGAGGTGGAACCTCCTGTGGTGCAGCTTACAGCCATTGCCCCTTGCCCTATCACAGGGTGCAACTGAGCAGCGCCTGTCCCACCCCTCAGCTATTGATAGACATTGATCAGATCCCCTCTCAGCCTTCTCCTCTCCAGACTAAACAGCCCCAGGGCTCTCAGCCTCTCCTCACCAGGCAGTGCTCCAGGCCCTTCAGCAGCCTTGGAGCCTCCCTTGGACTCTCTCCAGCAGATCCCTGTCCCTCCTGAACTGGGGAGCCCAGAACTGGATGCCAGATTGCAGGTGAGGTCTCAGCAGGGCAGAGCAGAGGGGGAGGAGAACCTCCCTGGATCTGCTGGACACACTCCTCTGAGTGCACCCCAGGAGCCCATTGGCCTCCTGGCCCCCAGGGCACATTGCTGTCCCCTGCAGAGCTTGCTGCCCACCAGCACTCCCAGCTCCTTCTCCACAGGGCTGCTCTCCAGCAGATCCCCTCCCAACCTGTCCTGCTGCAGTTTATTCTTCCTTCCCAGCTGCAGGACCCTGCACTGATCCTTGTTGAGCCTCAGCAGGTTCCTCTCTGCCCAGAGGAACATTTGTACATATTTTGTACATGCTCATTGCATTTCACATTTAGATTGCAGCTTTGCTTGTAAATAAAGCTTTGTTTGCTTCCAACTGAGCTGGGCTGGAAACTTAATCTTGGGGGGGGGGGATAGGAATTAACAGCCCACCACACCACATCCCCAGGTATCATGTCTGGAACACCTCCAGGGATGGTGTCTCCACCACCTCCCCAGGCAGCCTGTGTCAAAGAGAGCTGTGGAGCAACAGGAAGGAACAAAGCCAAAGCTCAGTGCTGAGCACCGGACCCGGCCTTGCAGCAGGGGCAGCGTCCAAAGCTCAGTGCTGAACACTGGACCTGGCCTTGCAGCAGGGGCAGCGTCCAAAGCCCAGTGCTGAGCGCCGGACCTGGCCTTGCAGCAGGGGCAGCGTCCAAAGCTCAGTGCTGAACACTAGGCCTGGCCTTGCAGCAGGGGCAGCGTCCAAAGCTCAGTGCTGAGCACCGGACCTGGCCTTGCAGCAAGGGCAGCGTCCAAAGCTCAGTGCTGAGCACTAGGCCTGACCTTGCAGCAGGGGCAGCGTCCAAAGCTCAGTGCTGAGCGCCGGACCTGGCCTTGCAGCAGGGGCAGCGTCCAAAGCTCAGTGCTGAGCGCCGGACCTGGCCTTGCAGCAGGGGCAGCGTCCAAAGCTCAGCGCTGAACGCCGGACCTGGCCTTGCAGCAAGGGCAGCGGCCAAAGCTCAGTGCTGAGCACTAGGCCTGGCCTTGCAGCAAGGGCAGCGTCCAAAGCTCAGTGCTGAGCGCCGGACCTGGCCTTGCAGCAAGGGCAGCGTCCAAAGCTCAGTGCTGAACGCCGGACCTGACCTTGCAGCAAGGGCAGCGTCCAAAGCTCAGTGCTGAGTGCTGGACCTCGCCTTGCAGCAAGGGCAGCGTCCAAAGCTCAGTGCTGAACGCCGGACCTGACCTTGCAGCAAGGGCAGCATCCAAAGCTCAGTGCTGAGCCGGTACCGGACCTGGCCTTGCAGCAAGGGCAGCGTCCAAAGCTCAGTGCTGAACACTGGACCTGGCCTTGCAGCAAGGTCAGCGGCCAAAGCTCAGTGCTGAACACTGGACCTGGCCTTGCAGCAAGGGCAGCATCCAAAGCTCAGTGCTGAGCCGGTACCGGACCTGGCCTTGCAGCAAGGGCAGCGTCCAAAGCTCAGTGCTGAGCGCCGGACCTGGCCTTGCAGCAGGGGCAGCGTCCAAAGCTCAGTGCTGAGCACCGGACCTGGCCTTGCAGCAGGGGCAGCGTCCAAAGCTCAGTGCTGAGCACCGGACCTGGCCTTGCAGCAGGGGCAGCGTCCAAAGCTCAGTGCTGAGCACCGGACCTGGCCTTGCAGCAGGGGCAGCGTCCAAAGCTCAGTGCTGAGCACCGGACCTGGCCTTGCAGCAGGGGCAGCGTCCAAAGCTCAGTGCTGAGCACCGGACCTGGCCTTGCAGCAGGGGCAGCGTCCAAAGCTCAGCGCCGAGCGCCGGACCTGGCCTTGCAGCAGGGGCAGCGTCCAAAGCTCAGTGCTGAGCACTAGGCCTGACCTTGCAGCAAGGGCAGCGTCCAAAGCTCAGCGCCGAGCGCCGGACCTGGCCTTGCAGCAGGGGCAGCGTCCAAAGCTCAGCGCCGAGCGCCGGACCTGACCTTGCAGCAAGGGCAGCGTCCAAAGCTCAGTGCTGAACGCCGGACCTGGCCTTGCAGCAGGGGCAGCGTCCAAAGCTCAGTGCTGAGCACTGGACCTGACTCTTCAGCCCTAGCCTTGGCATTGTTAGAGACTGGTCGGACCGGATGACCTTGAAGAGCTTTTCCAGCCCAAACCATTCTATGATTCCACTGCTCAGAAGGCCTCTTCACCCCTTCCCAAGCCTGGTACAGCCCAGTGAGCAGCAGCCTGGGCTCAGGGCAGTGCTCTCCCACAGGCTCACCTCCAGGCCGGTGCTGGGCTCGCAGCTCGGTGCCGTTCTCCAGCGAGGCCAGGGCGGACACCAGATCTGTCAAAGGAGAGGAGCAGCCTGCTGGCCTCAGCAAGGACAGGGCATGGGGCAGGGGGGAAGCACATTCAGGTGATTCAGACCAACCTCCTGTTGGTCTGGCACATCATGGCCACGAGGGCAGGGTTAGACTGCAGCTGAGGGGGACTGAAATAAAACTAGAAGTGGGGAGATTCAGATTGGATGTCAGGAAGAAGTTCTTGTCCACGAGGGTGGTGAGACACTGGCACAGGTTGCCCAGGGAGGTGGTGGAAGCCTCCTGCCTGGAGGGTTTTAAGGCTGTGAGCAACCTGCTGTAGTGTGAGGTGTCCCTGCCCATGGCAGGGGGATTGGAACTGGATAATCCTTGAGGGCCCTTACAACCCTGACAATCCTATGATGAGGTTGGATTAGGAACCAGCCTCCCCTTGTCAAGAGGAGCAGCAGGCCCTGGATGTCAATGCCGGAACCCTCTGCCCTCTCAAGCCCCACTTTGCTTGGCTGCAGGAGTGCTGCCACAGGGACTAACTGAAGGTGGCAGCGCTGCCTGCAAATGGAACCTCTCTTCAGAGAGCTCTGCAGCCCTAGGAAGGGATGGTGCACAGCGTGGGACAGCAGTTCAGCCCCAGACAGCCCCCAAACCGCCTTACCGAGGAGCTCGTAGGGTCCCTCGCCTGGAGAGGTCACACCTCCAGCAGTCACAGCAGGAGAAGGGTAGAGAGGAGCAGGTTTTGTGCTCCTGGTCAGCAGTGGCTCTTCCAGCACTGGTGTCTGTGTGCCAGGTGCAGCAGAGGCCACTTCATCCAGCAGGCTGGCACTAGCCTCACCCAGGCCAGGTGATGTGGCCAAGACATCTGCACTGCTGCTGGGCACCCCTGGGCAGGGGACATTCGCTGGGGGGCACCAGGTCAGCAGAGCAGACACCAGCCCTGCCTCTGCAGGCTCTGGAGCAGACACCTCAGCACCTTGCTGAGCTGGAGACAACCCCACCAAGACATCACCTTCAGCTCCCTCACTGCCACTGTCCTTGAGGCTCCTGTCCAGCTCTCTCTCATCCTGCAGCTGACCACACTCATCCAGCCCCAGCTTGCTGAGGGTAGCACCAGACTGAGCAGATTCCAGGAGACCAGGAGGGTGCTGAGCCTCTTCAGTGGGGCTCACAGGCTCAGGCTGGACCTTCCCACCAGCAGGTGCATGTGATGGGCCTGGAGATGCTCTTAACGTGGGCAACCAATCTTTGGTGACTGCCATGCTCCAGCTTTCTTTCTTGGAGGCCTCCTGGACAGGCTCTTGGGGGGGCATGGTGTCACTGGAGAGGCCCCTGGTGCCAGAGTCTCTGAAGACATAGTAGTGACCTTTGAAATGTCCATACTGACCGGGCAGGGAGGCCAGGAGCACGATGTGGAGCGCAGCAGCTTGGGTAGCGAAGATCAGAGTACCTCGGTTGTGGCAGGCATAGACCACTTGGGTTTCCACCCTGGACAGCACCCCCTGGAAGATGATCTTGTCCTGGTTCTTGGCACAGCCATCACTGCCCTGGAATCCCTGGATGTAGACGAGGAGGTGCTTCTGGGGGCCCCCCAGGACGGTCCAGTTGCACCAGATGTTGTTCTCGGCCTCGGCGCGCGGCGGCAGGGAGAAGGTCCCGGAGCCATCCCCCAGGACTCGGTGGCAGCTCCTGGCAGGGGAGTACTGCACTGCCCAGGGAGCTCCCAGCTCTGCCACAGCAGAAAGGAAGCCTGCAGTAAGTGCTTGGAAGACACCAATTTGATTTGGGGGGGGTAATTTCAACCCTCCACACACCCCAAGGCAGGCATCGCGCCACAGGAGAGGTCCTGCTGCAGGCTCTGTCCTGCTGCAAGATTTCGACAGTTTGAGGCCCCCAGAGCCCTGTCTGAGCTCTGCAATCAGAGCTGAGCCCAGGCCACAGCTGCCTCGCAGGGGTCTGTCCCGTTGCAGCCCCCACCCCAGCCTCCAGCACCCTCAGTGTCATGGGTTTGCTGCCAACAGAGGCTTGGCCAACAAGACCACTTTGCCGGAAGCCTGTCCCTGCCCAGGCCGGTGGGTGACAGGCTTGTCCTTGACCCCACCAGGCACTCCTGCCTTCCAAAGACAGCTTACACCAAGGGAGGAACTCTTGGGGGACCTACCAGCATGCTTCTGTTGCTGTCCTCCTGGCATCTGGGGGGTTCTGGATACAGGATCCTCAGAGGACTCCGGAGGCTTTTGGCCTCTCCACGCTGTCTGCCCCTGCTGGGCCACAGCAGGACCAGGCTGTGCAGGAGTAGCACTGGCAGAGGCATTTCTCCCCTCTCCTGCACCCACCTGGGGAGCTTCAGTGGTTTTCTGCAGGTGAAGCCCCCCAAGGATGGAGGCAGAAGTCGGTTTGCCATGAGCAGCTGTGCCCCGATGCTGCCCTGGCACCACATGCTCCTCTTGCCTCTCTCCCCAGGTGCCAGGCAGGGAAGCTGGAGCCACCCCAGAGCCACTGCTTGCATGGTCCTCAGGCTGAGGGAACCCCACACCAGGCTTTGGGCCTGGGGAGGGACCACCAGCTTGTGAGCCCACTGGGGCTGCAGTTTCTCCTTGCTGGCCACCCACCTCCCCCAGCAGCAGCAGCTCATGCATCCCAGGCCCGAGGCAGCCAGGGGCCTCATTCGTGCCTGGTTCAGAGGCTACTGCTGGCTGGCAAGGTGGGGAAGGGGAGATCACCTCCTGTCCTCCTGCACTAGCCAGCAAGGTGCCTGTCCTTGGCCTGAGGCTGATGGTGTCCACAGGTGCTGGTGGAGAAAAGACGATGCTGGAGGCAGGCTCCACTGCTGAGGGAAGGGTGAAATCAGCAGGGTCAGGTCCTGTGCAGGACACCAGCACTGCTCCTGTCCCTGGGCTGGGCACAGCCCCGGGAGGAGGCTGCAGCCCTGCAGCAGCTCTGGCACTCTGCTGGAGGCAGCTCCTCACACCCATGCATGCTGCCTGAGCTGCCTCAGCGGCTGGACAGCCCTGGGCACTCTGGGGAAGGCTCCCGGGGGCTGTGGAGGCTGGCTGCAGGCTGTGGCTGCTCTGGCTGTGCCAATGAGGATGCCCTGGAAGGGTGCCCCACGCTACAGTGGGATGCAGCACTGCTTTCTCCTCAGCAGCTCCCCTAGAAGCTTCTGGAGGGGAAGCAGCCATCAGGTTTGTGTGCTGGAGGCCAGGGGCTCCCAGCCCAGGCTGAGTCACGGCCAAGCCCCCAGAGCTGCTTTGGCACCTTGGAGGAAGCAGACGAGAGGGGTCCCCGGGTGCCACGGCATGGGGGCTGCTCATGCTGGGCAGCAGGGCCTCTGCCAGGCTGCTTGCTGTGCCAGCCCTGCCCAGCTGGGAGCGGCTTTCATCCTCCTCCAAGCTGACTGTGCTGAGCCCTTGGTACCTGGTGGCATCTGTGCTCTCCTGGCTGCCTCTTCTCGCGGGGGCCAGAGGCTGTGAGGCTGCAGCCAAGCCCAGGCGCCCTGTGGGTGTCGGCTGAACGGCAAAGCGCAGGTCAGACAGAGCTGGCAGCCTCGGGGCAGGGGGCAGGGCAGACTGCCTGCCCTCCAGCCCCCAAAGCCGCCCTGCTGCCTGCCAGGCACCGGGCAAAGGAGTCGCCAAGACCACATCTGAAAGGCTGGGCGTGCAAGCCAGCCGGGCCGGTGCCCCTGCCCAGGGAGAGCCTCTGCCCAGGGCTCTCCGGCGCCGCAGCAGCGGCCGTGTGCCCAGCTGCTCCTCTGCCCTCCGCTCCCTGGCAGCTCCTCAGGCCCCCTGGCGGCTCGGACCCCAGCGCACAAGAAGCTTCGCTTTCCACGCGTGATGGCTTCACGGGTTCACGTGGGACAGCCTCAGCTGGGCCGCCCACGGCCTCAGCACCCGGCAGGATCCCTCTGTGCCACAGCGACTCCGAGCTCAGCGCCGCGGGCTGGCCGAGCCCGGCGGCGCCGTGAGGGGGGGCCGAGCTCAGCACCGCGGGCTGGCCGAGCCCGGCGGCGCCGGGAGGGGGGGCCGAGCTCAGCACCGCGGGCTGGCCGAGCCCGGCGGCGCCGTGAGGGGGGGCCGAGCTCAGCACCGCGGGCTGGCCGAGCCCGGCGGCGCCGTGGGGGGGGGGCCGAGCTCAGCACCGCGGGCTGGCCGAGCCCGGCGGCGCCGTGAGGGGGGGCCGAGCTCAGCACCGCGGGCTGGCCGAGCCCGGCGGCGCCGTGAGGGGGGGCCGAGCTCAGCACCGCGGGCTGGCCGAGCCCGGCGGCGCCGGGAGGGGGGGCCGAGCTCAGCACATCAGCAGGAGTTCCAGGAATCACATCCCCCTGGGAGGCAGCTTCACCTTGCTGGTCTTGGAAGATGTGGTACTTGCCTCTGAACTGTGCCCCTCTGCAGCTGGGGGAGGCCGTCCTCAGCAGCAGGACGTGGACAGCCTGTGCCAGGGTGGCAAAGACGTGTGTCTGCTTCTGCCAGCAGGCATACACCACGCTGTGCTCCACCAGGGAGGAGACTCCTTCAAAGAGGATCTTGTCCCCGCTGCTGTGGCAGCGCTGCTGGCTGCTGAAGCCCAGGATGTAGATGATGATGTGCTTCCTGGAGCCTGCCCAGATCGTCCACTTGCACCAGAAGCTCCTGGGGCTGTCTCCGTGGTATGCTGGAGGAGAGAACTCCCCATGCTCCTCCTGCAGGACCCTGTGGCAGCTTCTTAGAGGCACATAGGCTAATATCCAGGGAGACTCTGAGCCTAGAAGGCAAGGATCACGGGAAGTTAGGGGTTGGAAGGGACCTTCAAAGGCCATCGAGTCCAAGAGCCCTTGCCAGAGCAGGACCACAGAATCCAGCACAGGTCACACAGGAACACATCCAGATGGGGCTGGAAGTGCCCAGAGAAGGAGACTGCACAACCTCTCCGGGCAGGAGCAGCCACCTCAGGCTTTCCTCCATCCCCAGTTCCCACAGGCACTTGTCCTACATCCAGAATTTTCCCCTCTCCTCCTCAGTTTGCTACCTCCCCCTCCCATTTGTCAAGCAGCTGGCAAGCCCCCAGGCAGGAGCACCTGCAAGCAGTCACACAACACAGAAACCTTCAGGCTGGAAGAGAGCCTCAGGAGCACCAAGTCCAACCCCTGACCCTGCTCTGCAAGGTTCACCCTAAACCATAGCCCCAAGCACCACAGCCAAACCACCTTTAAACACCTCCAGGCTTGGGGACTCCACCACCTCCCTCAGCAGCTCAGCCCAGTGCCTGACCACTCTGGATGGGGAAAAATTCTTCCTGCTCTCCAGTCTGACCCTGCATGGCTGCAGCCTGAGGCTCTGCCCTCTTGTTCTGTCACTAATTATGTGGGAGAAGAGACCAGCACCAAGCTCTCCACAACCTCCTTTCAGGCAGCTGGAGAGAGCCAGGAGGTCTGCCCTCAGCCTCCTCTGTTTCCCACTAACCATCCCCAGCTCCTTCCCTTGCTCCTCCTCAGATTTGTTCTCCAATGTCACACCAGAGTTTGACTTCAAAAGGAGACCACCTGAGCACACAGCCGTGCACCCACAGCATCCTTCCCATCTCAAGGAGCAGCTGCCATCCACACCTGCCAGAACCCTACCCCAAATCCCACCTCCATCAGCACTCACTATGTGCTGCTGCAGGGCACTTGGAGGGCTGAGGGAAGCAGGGAAGCCCTAGGCACCAGCTGCCCCATCCGTAGCCAGACTGAAGCCCTACCCCTGCCATTGTGCAACACCCAGCTCTGCATGTGCAAGGACAACAAACACTGCCTGTGTGTGCCCCCCTCCCCCCCCCAACGCCTGGGGGAAACTAGGAGTGGGGAGATTCAGATTGGATGTCAGGAAGTTGTTGCCCATGAGGGTGGTGAGACACTGGCACAGGTTGCCCAGGGAGGTGGTGGAAGCCTCCTGCCTGGAGGTTTTTCAGGCCAGGCTGGCTGTGGCTGTGAGCAACCTGCTGTAGTGTGAGGTGTCCCTGCCCATGGCAGGGGGCTTGGAGCTGGCTGAACCTTGAGGTCCCTTCCAGCCCTGATGATTCTAAGATAGTGGTTCACCTTACAGAATCACAGAATGCTCTGGGTTGGAAGGCACCTCCTTCAAAGCTCCTCAAAGCTCCTCCAGTCCAACCCCCTGCACTCAGCAGGGACATCCTCCACTAGGTCAGGCTGCCCAGAGCCCTGTCCAGCCTCACCTTGAAGATCTCCAGGGGTGGGGCCTCAGCCACACCCTTGGACAACCTCTCTCCCACCTCTTGATATCACAGAATGTCTTGAGTTGGAAGGGACCTTCAAGATCTCCCAGTTCCAGCCCCCTTCCCATGGGCAGGGACACCTCCCACCAGCCCAGGCACCTCAAAACCTCATCCAGCCACATCTCCTTCCCTCTCCATACCACCCTGGGGCCAGTTGCTGCTCCTTGGCTTGAGGTACTTAACAAATTTTGGGGAGAATTTGTTCAGGCTAAAAACAGTAAATAAATGATAAAAGCCACAAGTAGGGGAAGGAAGGGAGGGAGGGAGGGGAGGGAGGGCTTGATGTGAGAGTTCCTTCTTACCTGGCTTAACCTTCTGCTCTTCCTGAGAGGACCCACATGCCTGTAAGGAGAAGAGAGCCTTAGTGCAGACCCAGCTGCCACTGCCCACACTGGTGCTGCTCAGAGGCAGGGAGCACCATGCTGGCCTGGGGGCTTTGCCTGTGCCAAGCCCCTGGGCACCTCACTCATAAAAGAGGTCTGAAAAATTAGAGTCACAGAGCTGTCAGGACTGGAAGGGACCTCAAGGATCAGCCAGTTCCAGCTGCATTGATCTCTGGCCTGCTCTGAAGTTCCAGTGTCTGGAATTTGTCTCTGGGAGGGATGCACACAGGCTGAGTGTCCTATCACTCCCTGACACCCTCCAAAGTCCCTCCCCAGCTTGCTTGGAGCCCCCTGCAGACACTGCAAGGCCACAAGAAGGTCTCCTGGGAGCCTTCTCCTCTCCAGACTGAACAGCCCCAACTCTCTCAGGCTGTCTCCATGGCAGAGCAGCTCCAGCCCTCTGCTCCCCCTCCTGGCCCTTCTCTGGACCCCTTCCAGCACCTCCAGCTCCTTCCTGCAAGAGAGGCTCCAGAGCTGGACACAGTGCTCCAGGTGGGGTCTCAGCAGAGTGGAGCAGAGGGGGAGAATCCCCTCCCTGGCCCTGCTGGCCACACTTCTGCTGCAGCCCAGGCTCTGCTTGGCTCTCTTTCCTGTAGGCTCCCTTACTCCCTTGCCTGCCTGGTTTGTGTTGCTAAATAAGAGGCAGGACCAAAAAAACTACCAACAGCCCCAACCCAGAGTGAATCCCAGCTCCACCCAATCATAGAATGCTTTGAGTTGGAAGGGACCTCTATAGCTCACCTAGTCCAACCCCACTGCAGTCAGCAGGGACATCTCCAAGCAGATGAGGTCACCCAGAGCCACATCCATCCCCCTTCCAGCCATGGGGCAGCTCCCACCTCTTTGGGCAACCTGTCCCAGGCTCTCCCCATCCTCAGTGTCAAACATTTCTCCCTTTGCTCCACTCTGAATCTCCCCCTATCAGTTCAAACCGTCCCCTATTGTCCTGTCACAACAGGCCCTGCTCCAAAGCCTGTCCCCAGCTCCCTTAGAGGTCCCTTTGGGCACCGGAGGGCCACCAGCAGCTGTCCCTGGAGCCTTCTCTTCTCCAGGCTGAACAACCCCAACTCTCCCAGCCTGGCCTCCCAGCAGAGAGGTTCCAGTGCCCTGATCCTTGCCATGGACCTGCTCCAGGAGGTCCATATCTTTCTTATGGCACAGAGGGAGG
The DNA here is from genome assembly GCA_015227895.2 of Colaptes auratus. NCBI lineage: Eukaryota > Metazoa > Chordata > Aves > Piciformes > Picidae > Colaptes > Colaptes auratus. Next base: position 40,083,613 of record CM037641.1, on the reverse strand, counting down.
TTGCAGAGGAGAGCAGGGGGGGAGCAGACAGGAGGGAGCTTCCTGCAGGGCCCCCTGGCTTCCATCACTCACCCCTGGAGCAGCACGGGCAGCGTCACCGCGGGAGCTCAGCACCCAGCCGGGAGCCTGCCTGCCACCGGCTGGTGCTGGCACCCAAGGGGGCAGGAGCAGGGCCAGGAGCATCAGGGAGGATAAAGGCTTCATGGCAGAGGCTTATCAGAGGCACAGCATAAAAATGAGACAAAAAAAAACCCAACCAGGAAAACCTCTCCCTCCCTGCAGCAGTGAACCAGACAGAGCAAAGCCAGGGCCTCCCCCAGCCCCTCTCCAAAACACATCCCTGCAGCCAAAGAGCCCTGGCAGGGGCTGCCTTGCTCAAATACTGCCCTGCTGCCCCTCCCAGAGCAATTAGCTCATCAGGGTAACGAGGCCAGCTGCCACCCCTTGGAGCCAATCCACCACCCTTCGGCTGCCCAGCCAGGGCTCCTGCTCCTCTGGGTGCAAAGGCACCCAGGGCATGAGAGGACACTGGGACACCTGAAGGTGTCCAGAGGAGGGCAGCGAGGCTGGGGAGGGGTCTGCAGCACAGCCCTGTGAGGAGAGGCTGAGGGAGCTGGGGGTGTTCAGCCTGGAGAAGAGGAGGCTCAGGGGAGACCTCATTGCTCTCTACAGCTACCTGAAGGGAGGTCATAGCCAGGTGGGGGTTGGTCTCTTCTCCCAGGCAGCCAGCACCAGAACAAGAGGACACAGTCTCAGGCTGTGCCAGGGGAGGTTTGGGCTTGATCTTAGCAAGAAGTTCTTCACAGAGAGATTGCCCATGGGAACGTGCTGCCCAGGGAGTGGCTCAGTGTCCCTGGAGGTGTTCAAGAAAGGCTTGGATGTGGCACTTGGAGCCATGGTTTGGCTGTCAGGAGGTGTTAGGCATTAGGCAATAGGTTGGACTGGATGATCTCTGAGGTGTTTTCCAGCCTGGGTGACTCTGTGATGCTGCCAGCTGGAGCTCAAGTGATGCTGATAGCCCTCAGCCCAATGGCAAGTTGCTTTGCCCTTAAAAAACTAATTAATGGGGGGGGGAATAAACTAATGTAATTAATGACATTTAATTAATCAATAAAGGGGGGGAGGGGGAATAAACACCTCCAACCAGCCAAACACCCACAGCTGAATGTAAAAGTCAGTGCTGGCACCACAATGCTCCTCCTGCTGAAGAAGGTGACCCCCAGCACTGTGCCCTTCTGAGGTGCTGAAACCCCCTTGGAGCTCAAGGGGCTCCTCTCCTCCTCTGAACAAAAGCAGGGGGAAGGAAACAGCCCAGATGGGTAAGTCAAGAGGGGCTTCAAATCCTTCTCAGCTGGCAGGGTCTAACTTGGCCTTAAGGACCAGGTGGTTAGACCTGCAGCTCAGAAAATAGTCCTCTTAAAATCATAGATGGATAGAATGGGGTTGGGTTGGAAGGGACCTGAAAGACCACCCAGCTCCAACCCACCAGCCCAGCTCGCTCAAGGCCTCATCCAGCCTGGCCTTCAGCACCTCCAGGGAGGAGGCAGCCACAGCCTCCCTGGGCAGCCTGTGCCAGTGGCTCCCCACCCTCACTGCCAGCAATTCCTTCCTCATCTCCAGGCTCAATCTCCCCTCTCCCAGCTCAAAGCCATTGTCTCTCCTGTCCTGTCCTTCCCATCCCTTGTCAAAAGTCTCTCCCCAGCTCTCCTGGAGCCCTCCAGGTACTGGCAGGCTGCTCTAAGGTCTCCCTGGAGCCTTCTCTTCTCCAGGCTGAACAGCCCCAATGCTCCCAGCCTGTCCCCACAGGGGAGGTTCTCCAGTCCCCTGAGCACCTTCCCAGTCCTGTGTCAGTCATCACTTAGCAAAGCCAACGTTCAAGCTCTGGGGTTTGGGTGGCTTTTTCCTCCTGTGCCATCACAGCTTGGCTGGATGTCAAGGGACAGCTGCCCCCATCCCTCTTGTGGTCCCTCTTGTGGGAGGTCAGACCTCCCCAGCAGTGAGCCTTGTGCCAGCCCTGCTGTCCCAGCTGCCTGTTGCCAGCTTTTCTGCCTCTCCTACACACAGTCCTGCTGCCCCAAAGGCTGCTGACAGGCAGCTGTCCTTCCAGCAGCACAAACCTCCACCCCCCAGGGCTGCCTGGCTCTCTCTACACATGTCCAAAGGGACCCCAGAATCAGAGAATCAAGCTGAGCTTGGAAAAGACCTTTAAGATCACCAAATCCAACCATTAAGCTACCACTGCCATGTCCACCACTGAACCATGGCACTGAGCCCCATGTTCTGGGCTGCCCAGCCCAGCAGGGACAGGGAGCTGCTGGAGAGAGTCCAAGGGAGGCTCCAAGGCTGCTGAAGGGCCTGGAGCACTGCCTGGTGAGGAGAGGCTGAGAGCCCTGGGGCTGTTCAGTCTGGAGAGGAGAAGGCTGAGAGGGATCTGATCAATGTCTATCAATAGCTGAGGGCTGGGGGTCAAGAGGGAGGGGACAGGGACAGGCTCTGCTCAGTTGCACCCTGGGATAAGGCAAGGGGCAATGGATGGAAACTGCAGCACAGGAGGCTCCACCTCAACAGGAGGAGGAACTTCTTCCCTGTGAGGGTCCCAGAGCCCTGGAGCAGGCTGCCCAGAGAGGTTGTGGAGTCTCCTTCTCTGGAGCCTTTCCAGCCCTGTCTGGCTGTGTTCCTGTGTGACCTGTGCTGGATTCTATGTTCCTGCTCTGGCTTGGACTGGAAGATCTCCAGAGGTCTCTTCCTACCCCTAACATCCTCTAATCTTGTGATGTCTACAGCTCTTCTGAAGACCTCCAGGGATGGGGACTCCACCACTCCCCTGCAACACCTCCCCAAGGGTTTGGCAATCCCTCCTTGAAGTGATTTTTCCTACTGTCCAATCTAAACCTGCTCTCCTGTAACTTGAGGCTAGTTCCTCTTGATTACTAGGGAGAAGAGACCAACCCCTAGCCCCCTCCAACCTCTGTAGAGAGCAAGGAGGTCTCCCCTCAGCCTCCTCTTCTCCAGCCTGAACATCCCCAGCTCCCTCAGCTGCTCCTCACCATGCTCATGCTGTACATCCCTCATCAGCTTTGTTGCTCTTCTCTGAACCCACTTCAGCATCTCAACAGCCTCTTGCAGTGGGCCCCCCTTGGCTCTTCTCCAGCCAGCTGCCCAGCAGCACCCCCAGGGCTTTGCTGGGCACTTTCCAGCCACTCTGCCCCAAGCCTGCAGCCTCCCTGGGGCACAGTGGCTGGAAAGGTGCCTGGTAGACAAGGACCTTTGTTGGTCACCAGCAGCCTGGCCTGGATCAGCAGTGGTGTGGGCAGCAGGAGCAGGGCAGGGGATTGTCCTCCTGCACTCAGCACTGGGGAGGCCACACCTGCAGGGCTGGGCTCAGTTCTGGGGCCCTCAGTGCAAGAAGGACATTGAGGGGCTGGAGAGGGTCCAGAGAAGGGCAAGGAAGCTGGGGAAGGGTCTGGAGAAGAGGGCTGGGGAGGAGCAGCTGAGGGAGCTGGGGGTGTTTAGTGTGGAGGAGAGGAGGCTGAGGGGAGACCTCCTTGCTCTCTGCAGCTCCCTGAGAGGAGGCTGGAGCCAGGTGGGGGTTGGGCTCTTCTCATCTGCAGCAGTGACAGAATCAGATGAAAGAGGCTCAAGTTGCCCCAGGGGAGGTTCAGGTTGGTCATTAGGAACAATCTCTTCCCAGCAAGGGCTCTCAGGCACCGGCCCAGGCTGCCCAGGGAGGTGGTGGAGTCCCCATCCCTGCAGGGGTTTCACAGCTGTGTGGATGTGGTGCTGAGGGAGTGGTGCTGTGGTTCAGCGGCAGAGGCTCAGCAGCAGTGGTGAGGTTGTGAGCTCTGGGGAAGGGCTTGGACTTGGTGATCTCAAAGGTCCCTTCCAGCCTCAGCAGCTCTGTGGTTCTGTGCTCCTGCCTTGACACCCTCCTGTGAAGCAGGGGAGGTCCCTCAGGTGTCCTCTGGTTGAGGAGCAGCTCCTTTGAGCTGAGCAGATGGCAGAGTGGAGATGGGTAAGGGGCTGGTCTGAGCCAGGGTGCATAGAGTTTGCTGACAGGGGAGGCTCCAGCCCTGTGTGCCAGCTGGCAGGGCCAGGGCTGCTCCATTATTGATGTGGACATGCTGTAGGGTGAGAGCCCTGGATTCAGTTACCAGAGATAAGCCTGGGCTGTGTCACTCATTAGCCAGATTGATCTGAGATCTGCTGGGGCTAATTACCCACTCAGATCCAATTAGAAGGAAGGGATTCCTGGGGAGCTGATGTTTCCCTTCAGCGTGGAGTTGGCTTTCCTTGCTCAGTGGCTGCTCTCCAGCAGGAACATGCCCTGGGGTGCTGGGGGATGAGAAGCTCAAGAGGAGCCAGCAGGGAGCACTTGCAGCCCAGAGAGCCAAGCAGAGCCTGGGCTGCAGCAAGAGAAGTGTGGCCAGCAGGGCCAGGGAGGGGATTCTCCCCCTCTGCTCCACTCTGCTGAGACCCCAGCTGGAGCACTGTGTCCAGCTCTGGAGCCTCTCTTCCAGGAAGGAGCTGGAGGTGCTGGAAGGGGTCCAGAGAAGGGCCAGGAGGGTGAGCAGAGGGCTGGAGCTGCTCTGCTCTGGAGGCAGCCTGAGAGAGTTGGGGTTGTTCAGTCTGGAGAGGAGAAGACTCCCAGGAGACCTTCTTGTGGCCTTGCAGTATCTGCAGGGGGCTCCAAGCAAGCTGGGGAGGGACTTCTGAGGGTGTCAGGGAGTGATAGGACACTCAGCCTGTCTGCATCCCTCCCAGAGACAAATTCCAGACACTGGGAACTTCAGAGCAGGCCAGAGATCAATGCAGCTCTGGTTGTTGTGCTCCTCTTTTGGGCCCTTTCCCCCTTCTCAGCTCTCCCTGCTGGGGACAGAAGCAGTAAGGTCAGCCCCAGGTTGATCAGCTCAGCCTCACAGAGCTCCATCCACGTGGGAAGCCTGCTGGCTGGTTAGGCCCTGGGGACATGCAAGGTGTAAACACCTCCTGCCCCTTGAAATGAGCTCTCCAGAGGGCTTGTGAAGTCGTTGTGCTTCACTTGACATTGTGGGAGAGGCAATGAGCTGGAGGCACTCAAAGGTTTCTGTGCTCACTTGGCCACCAGGGCTTGCATCAGGGTTTTTCTCCTGGGGTGGAAGAGAAGGGCAATGCTCCTGCCTGCAGCTCCCAGGCTGCTGCTGCTGGCCATGAAATCACAGCGTGGCAGGGGCTGGAAGGGACCTCAGGAGATCATCCAGTCCAACCCCCACCTGCTAGAGCAGGGTCAGCCAGAGTCAGCCACACAGGGACACAGCCAGCTGGGCTGTTCAGGCTGGAGAGGAGAAGGCTCCCAGGAGACCTTCTGGTGGCCTCCCAGTACCTGCAGGGGGCTCCAAGCAAGCTGGGGAGGGACTTCTGAGGGTGTGAGGGAGTGATAGGACTGGGGGGGATAGAGCAAAAGTAGAGGCAGGGAGATTCAGATTGGCTGTCAGGAAGAAGTTGTTGCCCATGAGGGTGGTGAGACCCTGGCACAGGTTGCCCAGGGAGGTGGTGGAAGCCTCCTGGCTGGAGGCTTTTCAGGCCAGGCTGGCTGTGGCTGTGAGCAACCTGCTGCAGTGTGAGGTGTCCCTGCCCATGGCAGGGGGCTTGGAACTGGATGACCCCTGAGGTCCCTTCCAACCCCCTGCCAGTTCTGTGATTCTATGGAAAGCCTCCAGAGATGGAGACTCCACAGCCTCTCTGGGCAGCCTGTCCCAGGGCTCTGCCACCCTCACGGGGAAGAATTTGCTCCTTCTGCTCCTGTGGCACCTCCTGGGTTCCAGTCTGTGTCCATTGCCCCTTGCCCTGTCCCTGGGCACCACTGGCTGCCTCCTTCCAGCTCAGACGACCTTGGCTGCCCCTCAGCAAGCTGCCTACAGGCAGAGGTGCACAGGAAGTCATTGCAGCAAGCCAGGGCAGAGTGCTGAGTGCAGTCCATCATCTCTTGCTTCAGCTGATCTGCAGGAGTCTGGGTGCAGCACTGTACTCACCCAGCTGGATCAGCAGTCATGTGTGCACCAGCCCTGGAGGAGGGATCTAGGGCTGAAGTCCTCTGGCCTCCTCCTGCTTTGTGCCTGTAGCCTGGGGAAAACACATGGGGCAGAGTGGCTGGAGAGGGCCCAGCAGAGAAAGCCCTGGGGGTGCTGGTGGGCAGCTGGCTGGAGATGAGCCAGGGGGTGCCCAGGTGGGCAAGGAGGCCACCAGCAGCCTGGCCTGGATCAGCAGTGGTGTGGGCAGCAGGAGCAGGGCAGGGATTGTCCTCCTGTCCTCAGCACTGGGGAGCCCACACCTGCAGGGCTGGGGTTACTCTGAGGACCTCTAACAGACTCACAGACTGTTAGGGGCTGGAAGGGACCTCCAGAGATCATCCAGTCGGAGCCCCCTGCCAGAGCAGGGGCACCCAGGAACACACCCGGGGGGGTTGGGTCTCCAGGCAAGGAGACTCCACAGCCCTTCTGGGCAGCCTGCTCCAGGGCTCCAGCACCCTCACACTGACAAAGTTTCTCCTTAAGTTCAAGTGAAACCTCCTAGGGTCCAGTCTGTGTCCAGTGCCCCTTGTGCCGTCCCTGGGCACCACTGAGAGGAGTCTGGCTCCCTCCTCTTGCCCTCCACCCTTTAGCTCCTGCTGAGCAGGGATCACCTCCCCTCTGGGGCTCCTCTTCTCCAGGCTCTCAGCCTTTGCTCTTCACAGAGCTGCTCCAGGTCCCTCAGCTGCTTTGTGTCCCTCCATTGGACTCTCTCTCTCTGCCTCTCTTGAACTGGGGAGCCCAGCACTGGACCCTGGACTCCAGAGGAGGCCTCAGCAGTGCAGAGCAGAGGGGAAGGTGAACCTCCCTCAACCACACTCTTAATGAACTCCAGAACACCCTTGGCCTCCTTGGCCATGAGGACAGGCTGCTGGCTCAATTAGTTTCATGAAGTGCCCTTCATCCTTGGAGGTATGGAAGGCAGAAGACTGAATCATGAGAGGTGGGGAACAAAAAAAACTCTTCTTCTTCTTCAGTACCATTAAGAATTGCAGGGCAAACCTCACCCAGGGTAATTAGGTCACCATTAATTACCCTGAGTGAATGACTCAGATCCCTCTGGCATTAAAAACCAGGGGAACAAACATCCCCAAAAAAGGGAAAACCCAAAGCTGGCCACCTGAGAGCAGGCAGAACTCACCCAGGGGTACAGAACCCCAGAATTCCTGGGTGTGAGGGGCTGGAAGGGACCTCCAGAGAGCATCCAGCACAACCCCTGCCAGAGCAGGGGCACCCAGGGCAGGGCACACAGGAACACAGCCAGGTGGGGCTGGAAAGGCTCCAGAGAGGAAGACTCCACACCCCCTGGGCAGCCTGCTCCAGGGCTCTGTCACCCTCACAGTGACAAAATTCTCCCTCCTCTTTCCATGGAGCTTCCTCTGCCTCAGCTTCCACCACTGCCCCTTGTGCTGGCATTGGGCATCCCCCAGCAGAGCCTGGCTCCAGCCTCTGGGCACTCACCCTGCACATCTGGATCACCAGCAAGGAGGTCAGCCTCAGGCTCCTCCTCCCAAGCTACAGAGCCCTCAGCTCCCTCAGGCTCTCCTCCTAAGGAAGATGTTCCACTGCCTGCAGCATCTCTGTGGCTCTGTGCTGGACTCTCTCTAGTAGCTCCCTGTTACTCTTGGCCTGAGTGGCCCAGAGCTGGACACAATCTTCCAGATGTGGCCTCAGCAGGGCAGAGCAGAGAAGGAGAAGAACCTCTCTGACCTACTGACCACAGCCCTTCTAATCCACCCCAGAATGCCCTTGGCCTTCTTGGCCACCAGAGCACATTGCTGGCTCATGGTCAACTTCCCATCCAAGCAGTTCCCTGAGGTCCTTCTTGAGCTGAGTGGCCCAGAACTGGGCACAATCTTCCAGATGTGGCCTCAGCAGGGCAGAGCAGAGGAGCAGGAGAACCTCTCTCAACCTACCCATCACAGCCCTTCTAATCCAGCCCAGGATGCCCTTGGCCTTCTTGGCCACCAGAGCACATTGGTGAGTCATGGCCACCTTCCCATCCACCAGGACCCCCAGGTCAGTCCCTTTCCCCTGTGCTGCTCTCCAGCAGGTCAGTCCCCAGCCAGTCCTGGTCCCTGGGGTTGTTCTTCCCCAGGTGCCAGACTCTCCCCTTGCCCTTGTTGGGTTTCATTCCATTTCTCCCCACCCAGCTCTCAGCCTGCCCAGGTCTGGCTGGCTGGCAGCACAGCCTGAGGGCTGTCCCCACTGCTCCCAGTTTGGTGTCATCAGCAGGGGTGCTGGCAGTGCCCTCTGTGCCCTCAGCCAGGTTGTTGATGAATAGACTGAACAGAACTGGTTGCAGTCCTCACCCCTGAGTCCTACACTCTGCTGAGAGCAGAACCAGCAGGTCCATGCTGTGTGCAGGGGCACAGCACATGCACACCTGAGAGGACCCTCCTGTGTGCTGGAGCCACCTGGAATGTGGGCTGCAAGGAGCAGGCATCACCTGGGAAGGACCAGGCTGGCTGCATGCCAGTCCCTCCTCCCCAGACACAGGCCCCCAGGCAGCTGCAGCCCACCTCACACAGCACGGCTCCGGGCAGCACAGCAGGCAGCTGGAGGAGGTGGCAAACGCTGGCACAGGCCTTGGACCCGGCACAGCTAAGGCAGGAAAGCAGTGCCAGAGCCACATCAGACAGGAACGTTTGGGGGGGGTGGAAAAACAACCAAACAACTTTGAGAGGCTTCAATTAGAGATCCAAAAGTAACTTCTGGAACAAGGAGCAGCCACTGGAGCCCAGGGAGCTGGGGGAACGTGAGCATTAGGCTGGGCACGAGAAGAAAGGGCTGGGCACTCTTCACTTTCTCCTCACCCTCTTCACTTTCTCCTCACCCTCTTCACTTTCTCCTCACCCTCTTCCTCTTCACTTTAAGCTCTTGGCCTGCTCCTTCCTGGATGAAGATCACAACAGGAGTGAGAGTGAGAACTTAGTAAAAGCAAACACAGTCCTGGAGAGAAGGCAGCTGAGGGCAGACCTTGTGGCTCCCCACAGCTCCCCCAGAGCAGGCTGGAGCCAGGTGGGGGTTGGTGTCTTCTCCCTAGGAACAAGTGGTAGGAGGAGAGGAAATGGCCTCAGGTTGCCCAAGGGGAGGTTTAGGTTGGAGATGAGAAGAAACTTCTTGGCTGAAAGGGTTCTGAAAGCCTGGCAGAGGCTGCCCAGGGAGCCCTGGGCTACACCTGCATGCGAGACATGTCATCAGTTCTTGTTCAGTGCTGACCATCCATTGCCTCTCCTCCACCTTCCTGGGGTTTAATTCTGGTCCTTCTTTCCTCCCAGGAATGAAAGATGAATGATTTTAGCTAGAAGAACATCAAGGGTGAGAAAAGTGGGGTCAGAGGTGCTGGAGAGTGAATGGCACAGCAGGGGCATTGCAGAGGAACTACAGAAGAATCATAGAAGCATTTTGGCTGGAAAGGACCTTTCAGAACAGCTCTCTGCAGCCTTCCTGCAGGATCCCTTCAGCTATTGCAAAGCAGCTCTAAGGTCCCCCTGGAGCCTTCTCTTCTCCAGGCTGAACCCTCCCAGCTCCCTCAGCCTGTGCTCACAGCAGAGCTGCTCCAGCCCTTGGCTCATCCTTGTGGCCTCCTCTGGCCTCACTCCAGCAGCTCTGTGTCCTTCTCCTGCTGGGGACACCAGAACTGGAGGCAGGGTTGGAGGTGAGGTCCCAGCAGAGCAGAGTTTGGGGGTAGAATCCCCTCTCCTGCCCTGCTGCCCACACTCCTCTGGCTGCACACAGCTGCCTGGAGAGCAAATGTGGGCAAGTCTTGGGGGCTCCCTGCAGAGCTCTTCCGAGAGCAAAGATGCTGCCAGCTGCCCAGTGCCCCCCAGCCCCAGCAGGGAAAGGCTGCTGAGGGCTGAGCACCACTCCTGTGCTGCAGGCCTCAGGCAGAACAACAGTTAACCCCCCCCAACCCAACCCCAAATCCCCCAACTAACCCAAACCAATGAAGAAGGTAGCTGCAGTGACCCAGAGGTACAGGAAACAGAGCCAAGTCTGAGATCACACAGGGTGGGTCCATACCTGGATTAATGTTCATAGCTGGCACACCACAGGCACAGAATCATCATCCAGCCCAACCAGTCTCCAACTCTGCCCAGGCTGGGGCTGAGCCATGGCCCTCAGCACCACAGCTCTGCCTCTCTCAAGCACCCCCAGGGATCCGGACACCAGCCCCTCCCTGGGCAGCCTCTGCCAGGCTTTCAGAACCCTTTCAGCCAAGAAGTTTCTTCTCATCTCCAACCTAAACCTCCCCTTGGGCAACCTGAGGCCATTTCCTCTCCTCCTACCACTTGTTCCTAGGGAGAAGAGGCTGACCCCCACCTGGCTCCAGCCTCCTCTTGGGGAGCTGTAGAAAGCCACAAGGTCTGTCCCTGGCTGACTGCCTTCTCTCCAGGACTGTGTTTGCTTATACTAAGTTCTCACTCTCACTCCTTTTGTGATCTTCATCCAGGAAGGAACAGGCCAAGAGCTTAAAGTGAAGAGGAAGAGGGTGAGGAGGATGAGGAGAGGGTGAGGAGAGTGAGAGTGCTTCTGCTGCCTGCCAGAGCATTGTCCTCTCTAAGAGATCCATCAAGCAACAATCACTGCCCTGTTTGCTGGCTGAATTGGTTGCCTCTATGGAGGCCTATGGAGCCTTATGGAGCCTCAATATTGACCACTGGAGCCTATGTGTAGACCATGGGAGCCTCTATAGGGGCCTATGCATCCTCTGTAGAGGCAGATGGAGCCTCTAGACAGACCGTGGTTGCCTCTGTAGAGGCCTATGGACCCTCTGTAGAGCCCTTGGGAGTCTCTATGGAGGCCTAAGGAACCTCTCTATTGACCATTAGAGCCTCTATAGAGGCCTATGCAGCCTCTAGATACACAATGGAAGCCTCTCTAGAGGCCTATGGAGCCTATGCAGAAGCCTATGGCACTTCTGTAGAGCCTGTGGGAGCCTCTGTAGAGGCCTATGGAGCCTCTATATAGACCATGGGAGCCTCTATAGTTGCCTATGGAGCCCCTATTGAGCAAATAGGAGCATCCATAGAGCCCATGGGAGCCTCTGTAGAGGCCTATGGAGCCTCTGAAGGGCCCGTGGGAGCCTCTAGAGAGGCCTATGGAGCTTCTACACAAACCATGGGAGCCTCTATAGAGCCCTTGAGAGCCTCTATAGTGGTCTAAGGAGCCTCTATATAGGCAGTGGGAGCCTCTATAGAGGTCTATGGAATCTCTAGAAAGCCTTATGGAGACTCTATAGACCAGTGGGAGCCTCTATAGAGGCCTATGGAGCCTCCATATAAACCATGGCAGCATCTATATAGACCTTGGGAGCCTCTGTAGTGGCCTAGGTAGTCTTGACAGGAGCTTATGGCACCTCTGTAGAGCCTCTGAAGAGCCCCTGGGAGCCTCTATGGAACCTCTATATTGACCGTTGTAGCCTCTATGGAGGTCTATAGAGCCTCTGTATTGACTGTTACAGCCTCCATGTTGACCATGGGAGCCTCTATAGTGGCCTATGGAGCCCCTACAGAGTCCAATGCAGCCCCTATAGAACTTCTGTAGAGCTCCATGGAGTGTCTGCATATCCCTATCCAGCCTCTTCAGGGCCTCCATAGAGCCTAACTCAGCCTCTACAGTGAGCTATGCAGCTCCAGGGCTCTATAGAGCCTCTGTAGAGACCTATGTAGTCCTGTGGCTCCTCTCTAGAGGTCTGTGTAGCCCTGTAGAACCTACCCCACCCAGCCCCATCCTTGCCGACCCCACCCCAGCCTAGCCCTAGGGAGCCTCACTAGACCCATGTGGAGCTGAGATAAGGAGATGGTTGAGGGCAGACAGGACCTCCTCCGGATTGGTGCCCTCAGGCACACACAGCTGCAGTGGGGATCCGAAGGAGCCGAGGTGCAATGAGATAGCAGGAAAAGGAGCCTGGATGGTAAAGTGCTGCCTGTAAACGAGCCCAGCACAGCGGCAGCACCACAGACACCCAGGTGCAGAGAGAGAGACCCAGGCTGCTCCTCAGCACCACACCATCCAGGTGCAGAGAGAGAGACCCAGGCTGCTCCTCAGCACCACTCCACCCAGGTGCAGAGAGAGAGACCCAGGCTGCTCCTCAGCACCACACCACCCAGGTGCAGAGAGAGAGACCCAGGCTGCTCCTCAGCACCACACCACCCAGGTGCAGAGAGAGACCCAGGCTGCTCCTCAGCACCACACCACCCAGGTGCAGAGAGAGAGACCAGGCTGCTCCTCAGCACCACACCACCCAGGTGCAGAGAGAGACCCAGGCTGCTCCTCAGCACCACACCACCCAGGTGCAGAGAGAGAGACCCAGGCTGCTCCTCAGCACCACACCACCCAGGTGCAGAGAGAGACCCAGGCTGCTCCTCAGCCCCACACCACCCGGACCAGAGAGATAGACCCAGGGTGGTCCCTGGTGAGCTGCAGACCTAATGCCAGAGCTGGACTCCAGCTCCAGTCTGGGTCTTACTGGTGGTCTCTAGCCAAAATCCCTTTGAAGTGCTTCCAGCACTGTCAGGAAGGGCTGTCAGGGATTCTCTCCCAATCTCCAGCCCTGCCAAGTGCTAGGTCTCCTGAGGGGACTGGGGGAGCAGGGCAGGGAGCCAGTGCCTGAGCCATCATCAGTCAGCTTTGATGGAGTGGAGAGGAGCTCCATCCCGCAGAACATGCCAGCTGGAGCAGCAATTCCAGCTCCTTTTCCTTCCTTCTCCAGAGGCTGCATTCCCTCCTCCCAGCTGCACTCGGAGGCACAGGTCCCAGCCTGGGGCCAGCCCAGCAGCTGCACTGCAGTGGCTCCCAGCCCGGGGCAGTGCGGTTGGATCCCAACAGCTCTGCCCTCTCCTGCTGGCTGGAGACAATGGGAAGCCTGCAGCCACCCGGAACTGTCTCATCCAAACCAGCTTCCAAAGCCATTATTCCCGGGATTCTCACTGCAGGAACAGTTCCTCATGCTTTCAGCTGAGTGCTTCTCAGACCATTACTCATTAAGGCATTCCAGGAAAGGTTCATTTATCACAGTGGCTGAGGGTGGGAGGGACCTCAGAGATACCTCCCCCAAGCCCCTGCCATAGGCAGGGACGGCTCTCAACTAGCCCAGGCTCAGCTGCTCAAGGCCTCATCCAGCCTGGCCTTCAACACCCCCAGGCAGGAGGCAGCCACAGCCTCCCTGGGCAGCCTGTGCCAGAGTCTCACCACCCTCACACTGAAGAGCTTCTCCCTCAGCTCCAGTCTGACCCTGCTCTGCCTCACTTCAAAACCATTCCCCCTTGGCCTGTCTCCAGACACCCTCAGCGAAAGTCCCTCTGCAGCCTTCCTGCAGGATCCCTTCAGCTATTGCAAGGCAGCTCTGAGGTCCCCCTGGAGCCTTCTCCTCTCCAGGCTGAACACCCCCAGCTCCCTCAGCCTGTGCTCACAGCAGAGCTGCTCCAGCCCTTGGCTCATCCTTGTGGCCTCCTCTGGCCTCTCTCCAGCAGCTCTGTGTCCTTCTCCTGCTGGGGACACCAGCACTTCCCATGAAGTAGCTCCATGCAAGTCAGAGTTGTTTTAACACCGGGTGAGCAGTTTTTTACTCCTTGTCTCCTCAACTCTGAGGTTTCTCCATGGGAAACCAGCCCACATTAACATCCTGATTTAAGTCCTTTGTGTTCGCTCCTTAAAGTCACAGAATGGGCTGGGTTGGAAGGGCTCATCCAGTTCAACCCCCTGCACTCAGCAGGGACATCCTCCTCTACATCAGCTTGCCCAGAGCCCTGTCCAGCCTCACCTTGAATATCTCCAGGCATGAGGCCTCAACCACCTCCCCTGGGCACCCTGCTGCAGTGTTCCACTAGTGCTCCAAACCCCAGGCACCCTCAGCCAGGAAACCCCTAACCCACCAACAGCCCCAACCCAGACACCACCACCCAGGGCTGAAGCTGCTGCTTCAAAACTTCTCGCCTCCTGTTTCCCAGCTGTCTCCCAGTCCCCATCCCAGCACCTTGCCTCTGGAGGTGGTGTGGTTTCCTTTGATGCTTCTCCCAGCACCTCTCCCCATTCTTTGTCAGGACAATTATGCCTGCGTGGGAGTGGACCAGGGAAACAGCTGGACAGCCACTGGTGCTTCTCTACACATGGAGTAAACAAACCCAGTCTGTCCAGCTGCTTTCTCCACTACCTTTTAGCTAGTCAAGGCCACTGGGGGCCACCTGCTCAGCCTGTTCCTCTCCCTTCAACTGCTCTCTGGTCATTTCAGAAGGCAGGTGGACATTTCTCACAGCATTTCTCCTTGACAGGTACCACTCAGGCTGTTCTTCCTCAGTCACAGATTTGTAGACTGGTTTGGCTTGGAAGGGACCTTCAAGACCATCCAGTTCCAAGCCCCTGCCACGGGCAGGGACCCCTCCCACCAGCCCAGCTTGCTCAAGGCCTCATCCAGCCTGGCCTTCAACACCTCCAGGGAGGAGGCAGCCACAGCCTCCCTGGGCAACCTGTGCCAGTGTCTCCCCACCCTCACTGCCAAGAATTTCTTCCTCAACTCCACTCTCAATCTGCCCTCCTCAAGCTTCAATCCACCCCCCCTCACCCTGTGCTGCACAAGAGGCCTGGTTCTAATCTCCTGGTTACAGGCAGGGTACAAAGCAAACGATGCTGGCCCTGCAGCCATTCACTGCCTGGCTGGTATCACACAGGAACTCCACTGATCTTCCTCAGACGACTTCATTCTTGGGCTCTTTCCCTGCCCCTTTGCTCGTGCCCCCTGCTCTTGTTTCTGTTTGATCCTTCCCTGGAGCTCACCACTAGGTTCAGGACCTCTCCTCTCTCCCATGCCATCTTTCTTTCCTCCCACCCCATGTCTCTGCTCACTTACAGTACCTTCCTTTCATAGACTAGAGAGTGAGAAGGCTTTTAGCACCACTTCCCTCCTGACAGCATCATTTTTGTTGGCAGACTCTTGCCCTCCACCACTCCTGTCGTTCCTTTTCTGTCATTTGGCCCAAATCCTTGATCCCACTAATAGGCTAGAGGGCAGAAGTGTGCTGAGCACACACACATCCCAGACATGTACTTGCTGAAGAGGGTCCAGAGGAGGCTACCAAGATGACCCAAAGGCTGGAGAACCTCTGCTGTGGGAACAGGCTGGGAGAGTTGGGGCTGTTGAGCCTGGAGAGGAGAAGGCTCCAGGGAGACCTTAGAGCTGCAGTTCAGTATCTGCAGGGGAGCTGCAGGCAGGCTGGGGAGGGACTGTTCAGAAGGGCCTGTGGGGATAGGATGAGGGGCAGTGGTTTGAAAGTGGAGCAGAGCAGAGTTAGGTTGGAAATCAGGAGGAAATTCTGCACAAGGAGAGTGGTGAGACACTGGCACAGGCTGCCCAGGGCCGGGGTTGAGGCCCCATCCCTGGAGCCATTCAAGCTCGGCCTGCTCTAGCTGGAGATGTCCCTGCTGAGTGCAGGGGGGTTGCACAAGATGCCCTTGGAGGCTTCCTCCCAACCCAGTGCAAGCTGTGCCTGTGTGTGACAAACAGAGCAGGAAGTGCCACACCTAGGGCCAAGCCCGCAGCTCTTTCAGCAAGGTGTCAGTCAGCAGCGAGGAAGGAGGAGGCAGAGGGACCAGAACCATGGCACAGTATCGCTGTACTCTCTGGGCTCAGGGAGAGTGCCCACAGAACACTAAGGTGTTGGACCAGATCCCCTCTCCTCTTCCCAAAGAAGTGAGGCACTGTACTTGTTCTTCAAGGGAAGTGAAGAAAGAAGAAAAGCAAGGGAGGAAGCCAAAGAGAGCTGTAGCTGCCAAGTTCTTTCAGACAGGACCTGAGGTGCCGGCCACTTCAAGCCATGCCTTGCCTCCCTGCCCCAGCACCAGCAGGGCTATTGTGTGAGCACAGCACTGGGCCTGGGGCACTTCCCCTGCCCTGGCTTTGTCTGATCCAGCACCTCACAAATCTCTGCACAGCCACAACAACATTTTCTTGATGTGAAAGCGTTGAAGAAATTAGCCAAAATCCAACCTCTTGGTGTGAAGTTCTGAACTGCCTTGGCACTGAGTGCTGCAGGGCGGAGGTGCAGCTGCTCTGCCAGTCACACAACCACGGAGTTGTCAGGGGGTTGGAAGGGACCTCAAGGCTCAGCCAGCTCCAACCCCCCTGCCATGGGCAGGGACACCTCACACTACAGCAGGTTGCTCACAGCCACAGCCAGCCTGGCCTGAAAAACCTCCAGCCAGGAGGCTTCCACCACCTCCCTGGGCAACCTGTGCCAGTGTCTCACCACCCTCATGGGCAACAACTTCTTCCTGACAGCCAATCTGCATCTCCCCACTTCTGGTTTTGCTCCATTCCCCCCCAGTCCTATCACTCCCTGACACCCTCAAAAGTCCCTCCCCAGCTTGCTTGGAGCCCCCTGCAGATACTGCAAGGCCACAAGAAGGTCTCCTCAGAGCCTTCTCCTCTCCACACTGCACAACCCCAACTCTCTCAGGCTGTCTCCAGAGCAGAGCAGCTCCAGCCCTCTGCTCACCCTCCTGGCCCTTCTCTGGACCCCTTCCAGCACTTCCAGCTCCTTCCTGGAAGAGAGGCTGCAGAGCTGGACACAGTACTCCAGGTGGGGGTCTCAGCAGAGTGGAGCAGAGGGGGAGAATCCCCTCCCTGGCCCTGCTGGCCACACTTCTCTTGCTGCAGCCCAGGCTCTGCTTGGCTCTCTGGGCTGCAAGTGCTCCCTGCTGGCTCCTCTTGAGCTTCTCCTCCCCCAGCACCCCCAAGGCCTTTTCTCCAGGGCTGCTCTCAAGCCAGTCCCTGCCTAGCCTGTATCAGTGCCTGGGATTGCCCTGACCCAACTGCAGGACCTTGCCCTTGGCTTTGTTGAACTTGATGAGGTTGGCTTGGGCCCAGCCCTGCAGCCTGCCCAGGTGCCTCTGGATGGATCCCTTCCCTCCAGCCTGTCAGCAGCACCACACAGCTTGGTGCCACCTGCAGACTCCCTAAGGGAGCCTCAATGCCACTTCCCATAGCACTGACAAAGATGTTCACCAGCACTGATCCCAGTACTAAGCCCTGGGGGCCACCACAGCCTCCCTGGGCAACCTGTGCCAGTGTCTCCCCACCTTCACTGCCAAGAATTTCTTCCTCACCTCCAGTCTCAAACTCTCCTCTCCTAGCTCAAAGTCATTGTCCCTCCTGTCACTCCCAGCCCTTGTCAGAAGTCCCTCCCCAGCTCTCCAGGAGCCCCTTCAGGTACAGGCTCTAAGCTCTAAGGCTTCCCTGGAGCCTTCTCTTCTCCAGGCTGAACAGCCCCACCTCTCCCAGCCTGTCCCCACAGCAGAGGTTCTCCAGCCCCTCTGATGATCTTGGCGGCCTCCTCTGCAGCCTCTCATTCAGCTCCAGGTCTCTCCTGTGCTGGGACTCCCAGAGCTGGAGACAGCCCTTCAGGTAAGTTCTCCCCATAGCAGAGGGGCAGGATCCCCTCTCTCTAGTTCTAGCCATGCTGCTTTGGATGCAGCCCAGGCTGCCCTTGGCCTTCTGTGCTGCCAGTGCCCATTGCTGGCTCCTGTCCAGCTTCTCCCCCACCAGCAACCCCAAGGCCTTCTCCTGCAGGCTGCTCTCCAGCCACTCCTCACCCAGCCTGGATTTGTGCCCTGAGCCAGCTGCAGGACCTTGGCCTTGTTGAACCTCATGAGGTTGGCTTGGGCCCAGCTCTGCAGCCTGCCCAGGTCCCTCTGGATGGATCCCTTCCCTCCAGCCTGTCAGCAGCACCACACAGCTTGGTGCCACCTGCAGACTCCCTGGGGGAGCCTCAGTGCCACTGTCCACCCAGTGCTAGGTGTCAACTGAAGCCTCACAAGGGGGATAGTGAAAGCACATTTTTATTTGTCTTTCAAATTAAAAAAAAAACAACCAACAAACCCCCAAACCAAACCCCCAATTTAGCTTCTCTTGAACCATGTTACACATCCCACAGATTTAAAATATCATGCTCTATATTTAAATATATATATATATCTCTATATCTTGAGTGTGACAACACTATACAAATAAAACATTACACAAAATAGACTTCAGGGGAAAAAATAATTAATAATAATAATAATAATAATGGTTTTGGTCTTCCAATCTGAACAATAAATAGACAGACAGGCACTTCTACAGAGACAGAAGGAAGCAACCACTAAGTGAAGAGCAACTCTCAGAAGCCAGATGTGGAAATACAGAAGAGCAGCTGAGTTGTTGAGGCCTTGGTTTAGCTCTACAGGAGGACTTCATGCAGCTCAGAGGCCTGGTTCCAAACTCGAAGCTCTGAGGATCTGGCACCCCTCTAAGGTTTGCTGCTGCCTTAGAGAGCAATGTGCAGCCCTCTGTCCTCTGCAGCACAGCACAGCTGCCTGCTCACACCCAAGCTGCCTCCCCACACCCAGGGCCCAAACAGAAAACTGCCACTGACCAAAGCAGCTTTGCACATAATGTGAGCAGCAAAGCAGCTTTTACCTGCTTGGGGCAAGGAGTTCGACCTGACTGTGCCCACTGCCCAGCTCCAGCTTGGGCAGCAGCTAGACCTGACTGTGCCCACTGCCCAGCTCCAGCTTGGGGCAGCAGCTAGACCTGACTGTGCCCACTGCCCAGCTCCAGCTTGGGGCAAGGAGTTCGACCTGACTGTGCCCACTGCCCAGCTCCAGCCTGGGGCAAGGAGTTCGACCTGACTGTGCCCACTGCCCAGCTCCAGCTTGGGGCAGCAGCTAGACCTGACTGTGCCCACTGCCCAGCTCCAGCTTGGGGCAAGAAGTTCGACCTGACTGTGCCCACTGCCCAGCTCCAGCCTGGGGCAAGGAGTTTGACCTGACTGTGCCCACTGCCCAGCTCCAGCTTGGGGCAGCAGCTAGACCTGACTGTGCCCACTGCCCAGCTCCAGCCTGGGGCAAGGAGTTTGACCTGACTGTGCCCACTGCCCAGCTCCAGCCAAGATCTGCTCTTTCCTTTTCCTTCTATATGCAGCTCTTTCATGGGGCATTCCAAACAGTACTTTGGGTTGGGGGGGAAGGGATGCTGGTAAAAAAAGCATCATGTAATGAATGGCTAAATCCTTTAGAGACAGGCAGGCTTTGCAGAAAAGATGCTAAGTAAAACCAGAAACCACTCTCCTGGGCTGCAAAAAGACTGAAAACTATCCATTAGAAAAACCAAACAACCCAACAATGCAATCAGGTTTTGTAAGAGTGTTTCAGACTTCACCTAGGTTCCCCCACAACGAGTGAGTGTTCCATTTGCAGCAGTTTCCACCCCACCCCACAGCAATGCTACTGAAGGAAGAGTTCTCCTGAATGAGAGGTGCACTACAGGAGGCAATCCCCACGTCCAGCACTGCTGCTCAGCTGCACACACCTGCTTATGTCCTTGAAGTCCTTAAACAAGACTAATATTGAAACATAATGACCACCCAGGACAGTGGGGAAAAGGACAAAGTCAGGACCCAGTCTTCAAAGCCATTGCCTCCACTTTTAGTATTATTCTCATTTTTCAAAAGGACAGGGAAGGGGGGTGGTGGGGGAACCCAAAAACAAAGCTCCCAGAGAAAATTTATTAAAGAGAGCTTCAATGGTCCACCAAGAAAGCCAGAACCAGACTTGGGGAAAGTTCTTTGGACTCAAGACACCCCTGCACACCTTGCCTTAACAGCTTAAGTGTGGGTCTTGCAAGCGTGTCCAAATCCTGATCATCTCTTGAGGTTTCCTGCTGTGCACCAACATTAAGTTTGTGTAGGAGCAGATGTTGTTTCTGTATTTCTCTTCTATGTCAAACGTTTTGAAGCCTTTGTGTTTCTCTGGAGCAAGCCCAAGCTTCTGAAGGCACATTCCAGTGTAGACATCATCGATGGGGTAAAGCAGCACCTGCTCTGATGCATTACTCAGCCTCAAAGCCAGATCGCCAGAGTACAGGAACCCGCCGCCGCCTGCGTACGGAGGATAGGAACCTTCATAAACGCTTTCTGGGATGTAGTACTTCAACCTTTTCTCCCTGTGAGGCCCAGCATCTTTGATCACATCCCCTATAAACAAGTCTTTGGCTTTGTCCTTTGACAAGCTCTTCAAGTAATCCAGGATCTGATGGGTATTCACGAAGACGTCGTCGTCGCCCTTAAAAATGAACCGGACGTCGGCGCAGCTGCTGCTGACCCACTTGAGGAACAGCACCTCCTTCAGGGTGAGGTTGAAGAAGGTGTCTCTGTAGTTCCACAGCAGAATGTCCTGGTGGGTGTCGCTCTCAAATTTGACCATGTCTGAAAGGTCAGGAAAGTTATCCTCCGGCGGGGTCTGCCCCAGCAAGAAGACCCTTTTGACCGTCACGTCCCCCGCCTGGATCTCCTTGCCCCAGGACTCCCGGATCGCTTGCCTCCTGTCGAAGTGGGGGATGAGTGACTTAATAGCCAGCAGCAGGAAGGGTTTGTGCTTGCACTTGTGGGGCTGATCCATCAGCAAGGAGTAATTCCTGCAGCGCAAGTAGAGCAGGAAGTCTTTGAATCTGTCGGGCAAGTTCGCAAAGTCGCTAACCTCCGAGGACACCCAGGGGTCAGGCTCGCAGGAGCTGAGGAGGCTGGCGTTGGAAAGCAAGCTCTCTTCCACGGTCATGTTGGAAAGCAGGGCCAGGATAGGGTTGTAGAGCAGCTCGAGCTTCTGCTGCTGCTTGTTCCAGTAGGCCTTGTGAGGAGTGTACTTCCTCCAGAACTTGCTGCGGGGGATGATGACGCGGCCCTTGGCGCTCTTCTCCTGGCCGCCGCTCCTGGACACCTCCACGATCACGTAGATGAAAATGTTGACCATCATCACAACTCCCAGCAGCTTCAGTCTCCTGCGTCCAACACTCATCTCTCATATCTGCAGAGACAGGGAGAAACAAACAAGCACAGAAGTGACACATCTGTCACAGAGGCAGGGAACTGGGGGGGTTGGAAGAGACCTCTGAGACCACCAAGTCTAAGCCCTCACCCACAGCTCACAACCTCACCACTGCTGCCCAGGCTCTTCCACTGAACCACCTCCCTCAGCACCACATCCACACAGCTGTGAAACCCCACCAGGGATGGGGACTCCACCACCTCCCTGGGCAGCCTGGGCCCGTGCCTGAGAGCCCTTGCTGGGAAGAGATTGTTCCTATCTCCAACCTGAACCTCCCCTGGGGCATCTTGAGGCTCTTTCATCTGGTCCTGTCACTGCTGCAGATGAGAAGAGCCCAACCCCCACCTCCAGCCTCCTTCCAGAGTGCTGTAGAGGGTGCTGGGGTTTCCCCTCAGCCTCCTCTTCTGAAGACTGCACAAGCCCAGTTCCCTCAGCCAGGCACTTATTTCCTTTCCTCTTTTTTTTTTGTTTGCTGGAAACGTACCACTGAGCCCCTCAGCAACCTGCACAGAAACAAGGCCATGGCCCTGCTGTCACAGGGCAACAGGCAGCATTTCCACCCAGCTTGAACGCTGCCTTTCCAAGTCCTCTGACTGCTGAAGTGGTACTACAGCAGTGCAGGGTGGTAGCCCTTAAGCTTGAAGTGCTGCTCAGCAGGTGAGGTGAATCCCACATACACCATCTGCATCATCAGCCAGCAGAGGTCCTACTTAGTTCCCCAGGTGGTTCAAGGGAAGAGGGAAAAACAGAGTCTTCTCCAACCTGTTTTGTCTGCGCTGGTGTCCTTTGTCCTGCACACCCTCTGCCCAGGCCTGCTCTGCAGAAATGATTAAGCTGTGTCAATAGGGCTTTGGATCAATACGGTCCCTCCTCACTCGGGCTGCCTTATTTACCAGCCCAAGTTTTCTTGGGGTGTGCACATCCCAGAATCCCAGCATAGTGAGGTCGAAAGGGACCTCTGGAGATCATCCAGTCCAAACCCCCTGCTAAAGTAGGACACCCACAGCATCCTGACCAGCACAACAACGACCAGGTGGGTTTGGAATCCCTCCAGAGGAGACCACACAACCTCTCTGGGCAGCCTGCTCCAGGCCTCCAGTACCCTCACAGTAAAGAAGTCTCTTTTCTCACTGGGTTCCAGTAGGGGCCTACTGCCCCTTGTCCTGGCACTGGGCACCACTGACAAGAGTCTGGCTCTACCCTCTTGCCCCCCACCCTTTAGTTCTTGCTGAGCATTGCTCAGATCTCCTCTGCAGCTGCTCTTCTCCAGGCTCAACAGCCCCGGGGCTCTCAGCCTTTCCTCCTCAGAGCTGCTCCAGGCATCTCAGCAGATTCCAGTGCTCCTCCTTTCCACAAAAAAAGCAAACTGCTTTCAGACAAAGGACATGCAAAAGTTGGTAGCCTGAAAACAGGTGACCCCCAGGAGAGTAAAATCTCATCCCACTCGCAGGGGCACCCCTACAGCTAGCAGGGGTTTGGGGCTTCATCAGCAAACGAGAAGCTGGTAAGGATGTGGGGTTCCCACTCGCTGCTGAGGAACTGCACAGAGTCTTTCACAGTGGCTAAATCAGCCAGCAGTTTTTGCTCCTAAGACTCCTTGAGACACTTGACTGTGGAACAATTTAGCATTGGAGGCCTCATCTTGGCAAAGGCAGGCAGAGAAACCTTTTCTTCCTGCTCATAAGGTGAGCTCTAAGGGTACAGAATAAATTGCTGTATGATAAGGTCAGTTATTTTTAAATCAAGGTTCAAGCTTTTACATTTGCACTCTTATACCTTCCAAGTACAGGACAGAGGACAGGCAGAGCTGAATGATACAGCAGACAATTAATTTCTGTCCATTTCACTTGGCTGTTCCTCAGGAGAGGAGCTGACAAAGCTGGCCAGCTGCATTGCTGGTGTCCAGATCTCTGCAGACACAGAGGAGGAATTTTGATGGCTTCTTTCCCCGCCCCCCCTCCAACTGGCAAAGGAAATGAATGGCCACAGAAAGTGAAGGTATTGTTATTCCCAGGAATGAAAAAGAAACTGAGGACAGACTGAGAGAGTTGGGGCTGTTCAGTCTGGAGAAGAGAAGGCTCCCAGGAGACCTAATTGTGGCCTTGCAGTATCTGCAGGGGGCTCCAAGCAAGCTGGGGAGGGACTTTTGAGGGTGTCAGGGAGTGATAGGACTGGGGGGGATGGAGCAAAACTAGGAGTGGGGAGACTCAGATTGGATGTCAGGAAGAAGTTTTTCCCTATGAGAGTGGTGAGACACTGGCACAGGCTGCCCAGGGAGGTGGTGGAAGCCTCCTGGCTGGAGGTTTTTCAGGCCAAGCTGGCTGTGGCTGTGAGCAACCTATCTATTGTGAGGCAGGAGGGTTGGAACTGGCTGATCCTTGAGGTCCCTTCCAACCCTGTCAAGTCTGTGATATGAAATCCAAACAAGAGAGGTTTCCATGTATGTAAAAGCAGGTATAGTGAATGTCCCTCTCTGATGCAGCAAAGGTTATTCTGCCACCCATCACCAGTTGTCACTGAGGGGGAAAAAAGGGATCAATCCTTCCCCTTCTCTCTGCAGGGTACAAGAAGCAACACAAAGCCAATGTGTCCCACGGACACAGCGCTTGGCGAGCTCTGTGCTGGCCACTAGCAACGTAGGAGCAGCACAGAGCTTAATCAGCCACTCCAGAAACTGGGGACTCAGAGTAGGAAAGCATCCAGAATGAACAAGAAAGTTAGCAAGGAGATTTGAGTCAGCCAGGACTCACTGTGGAAGACACTTCCATCTGTCAGGAGCAGGAATGATGACTGACCAGAAGAGCACCCCCAGAGAAAGAACAGATCTGCAATCACTGCTGGGGCCCAGCTGCAAACACTGCTCAGAGGCCCTCAAGTCCCTGAGCAGCGCCACTCAGGAAGGTACACTTCAGCAGTACACTTTGTACTTGCTGCTCTTTTCACTCTGTTTTCCAGCCACCACCAGACACCTGAGCTGGACTGACCCCTTGGTCTCTTTTGCTTTGACCAGTCCTACTTTCTTCTGCTCCTCAGAGAGCTGGGCACAGTTAGGAAGAAAGCAGCAGGCAAACAATCAGTCAGTTTCCTCATCTGACCCCTAGATTCTCATCAAATCAGGGGGGGGTGTGTTTTAAAAGCCTTGCTTCTCCTTCACGTGACCTCAGGGACCATCTGCACCTTTATCTTTGCATGTGCTGAGGCCAGGCCTACAATGCCTTGTTCCCAGCCAGCTATGAAGTTTGCTGTGCTAATTTTAAACTGAGCTGTCTCCCACACCTCAGAGACAACCCCACACTTGTGGGCTGCAGTTAAACAGCTGAACTGTTAGGAAGCACACTGACTGGCGACACGGGGCTCCAGGACACTTTATCTTCCTCTTCCAACTGCCCCAGCAGCGTCCACTGACAGCTGACCACCACACAGGATTTTTGTTCCCTTTCAGCACAGGCACAAGCACTGGAGAAACAGCTGCCCCGTGCTCTGCTGCCACTCCATGCAGCTCAGGGTGCACTTCAGTGCTTATCTGCCCTGTGCTCCACAGCACTTCTGGCTAGGACAAGTGACGTGGAGAGTGACCTCTGATCCTAGGCTGCCGAGACACGGAGGGCAAAGCCCCCCCCAGTGACTGCTAACAAACACAGGATTGTCGAGAGCTCCCAGTGGAGCCAGGCCATGGCACGGCACAGCTCATCTGCCCAGCCCCCAGGTACTAGGCTATGAATATTCAACACCTCAGGAAGTCATCTGGCATGCTTGACCTGAGGCTGCTGGAAACACAACGAGACACTATTTGCAAAGACTCTTTCAGTCCCTTCGAATCCTGCAGATCACACACCCCCAAATCATCCAACGACAAGACCTGCTTTCATCTTCCTGGCTTTCACTTGTAGCCTTGCCAGCCCCTGCAGCAAACATACTGCACAGAAAAAAATAGAGACAGAAAAAATTATCTGTGCTGGAGAGGGTACAGAGGAGGCCACAAAGATGATCCAAGGGCTGGAGAACCTCCCCTGTGGGGACAGGCTGAGAGAGTTGGGGCTGTTCAGCCTGGGAAAGAGAAGGCTTCAAGACATCCTTAAAGCAGCCTTCTAGTACCTGATGAGACTCCAGGAGAGCTGGGGAGGAGCTTCTGACAAGGGCTGGGAGGGACAGGACAAGGGACAATGGCTTTGAGATGGAAGAGGGAAGACAGACTGGAGATTAGGAAGAAATTCTTTCTAGTGAGGGTGAGCATGAGGAGACACTGGCACAGGTTGCCCAGGGAGGCTGTGGCTGCCTCCTCCCTGGAGGTGTTGAAGGCCAGGCTGGATGAGGCCTTGGGCAAGCTGGGCTGGTGGGAGGTGTCCCTGACCATGGCAGGGGGTTGGGACTGGATTCCCGCCCTGTGAATCTCTGACTCTCCATGTGCTGTTAGACTTGGCAGAACTTTTCATCAGGAAGAGTGACAACATGATAGTAATTCCACCACCTAAAGCACAGTAGAAGCCATGTGCAAATATTTTCAGCATGATTTCCAGTCTCTTTTTTTTTTTAAAAGCTCTCAATACTGGTGATAAAATGAGCATTTCTGAGAAAAGATAAGGAACAAGTGACATTCAATACCAGTATCAGAGTTTATAAGGCATGAACACCTCCCTCACCTCTTTGGAATGCTGAGTAGGTGCACCTGGGGAGGAACAGCACCAGGAACCAGCACAGACTAGAGGTCATCCTGCTGGAAAGCAGCTCCATGGAGAAAGACCTTGGAGTGCTTCCTGGTGGACAGAAACTTCTGCATGGGACAGCAATGTGCCCTTGTGGCAAAGAGGGCCAAGGGCATCTGGGGTGCAGCAAGAACATGTGGCCAGCAGGGCTAGGGAGGTTCTCCTCCTGCTCTGCTGAGACCACACCTGGAATGCTGTGTCCAGTTCGGGGTTCCCTGATTCAAGAGAAACAGAGACCTGCTGGAGAGAGTACAACAGAGGGTGTGAGGATGATGAAGGGACCAGAACATTTCTGCTAAGAAGAAAGACTGAGAGCCCTGGGGTTGTTCAATCCAGAAAAGGCTGAGGAGACCTTATCAATGACTATAAATATCTAAAGGGTGGGGTCAGGATGAAGGTTCCAGGCTCTGTTTGGTGGTGCCCAGGGACAGGACAAGGCACAACAGGTCCCAGCTGGAACCCAGGAGGTTCCACCTCAACATGAGGAGAAAATTATTTGATGTGAGGCTGCTGAAGGCCTGAAGCAGGCTGCCCAGAGAGGTTGTGGAGTCTCCTTCACTGGACACTTTCCAAGCCCACCTGGCTGTGTTCCTGTGTGCCCTGCCCTGGGTGATCCTGCTCTGGCAGGGGGGTTGGACTGGGTGATCTCTGGAGGTCCCTTCCAACCCCTAGCACTCTGTGATGCTATGATCTACCTGTTCAGGTAGTGATCTGGATGGTTTTCCATCTGGCTGCTGTATTTGTACACTAGTTTTGTTGAAGAATGGAGAGGAGCAGTACAAAGCCATGCTCCATTTGGAGAACAGCTGCTGCTTTAGGTGTTCCAAGGGAAAAGGCTAGAACGCTTAGTTCCGAAAGCAGAGCATGCAAGAGTAAACACCAGGTATTGGGTAAAGCAAATCACAGTGCACACAGAACCTCAGCAACACAAAACCCTGCAGCAATTCATCAGCCTTTAAGCTGGAGTGGACAAAGCAAGATTCTGCTACAGATACAGTACTTGGTTCTGTAGGAATGGGGGAGGGAAGAGGGAGGAGTTGCCCTCTTCAGCTCCATTCCACTCTGCCACTTCACTGCAGTTAAGGCACTGATAGAACAGAATGGCTATAGGGAGCCACAAAAGTGGCCCTGAGGTCCAAAGTGAAAAGGCAAGCCAGCAGAGGACGGGAAGAAAAGCAGCTTCCCTGCAGAATGAGGCAGCAATCAATAACACAAGATTAACCACAACAGATGAAGAGATATTATGAAGCAGCCACAAGTCACAGGAGAAGATTCCAAACACCTTTAAAAGCTCTAAGTCCAAACAGCAGTAATGCAAAATGGTGAGGAACTGTTCCCAGGTTGTTCTGGAACAGAGTTGTTTGATGTTTTATCTGAAGAGTGAATGCATTCTAAAAGCCTACAAGAATCCTATTTAAAAGTCTAGAAGAGCTGATACGAGAATCACAGAATCACTCTCCTGAGCTGGAAGGGTCCCAAGAGGACAGAACCATAGAATTGTTTCAGGTGGAAAAGACCTTGATTCCAAATGTCAACCTAAGACCACCATGGCCACTAAACCATACCTCCAAGTGCCATAACCACATGCTCCTTCAACACCTCCCTGAAGCCTTATATCCAAAAGTACTGTCCAAAGGCTTCTGGAGTCTCAGGGATGTGTGCCTCCTCCAGCCACTGTCAGGACACTCTTCTTTTGGAGGCAAGAATTTACACAAATGGAGGCCCCCTGACAAAGGTCAAGAGTTACACCTTGGCCAGGAGTCACAAAAGGTCTCTCCTTCTGGGGCCACCTCAGAATAGCCTTCCAGTACCTGAAGGGGCTCCAGGAGAGATGGGGAGGGACTTCTGACAAGGGCTGGGAGTGATAGGATGAGAGGGAATGGACTGAAGCTTGAGGAGGGCAGATTGAGCCTGGAGATGAGGAAGAAATTCTTTAGAGTGAGGGTGGGGAGACACTGGCACAGGTTGCCCAGGGAGGCTGTGGCTGCCTCCTCCCTGGAGGTGTTTGTGGCCAGGTTGGATGAGGCCTTGAGCAAGCTGGGCTGGTGGAAGGTGTCCCTGCCCAATGTGGGGTAGCTGGAACTAGATGATCTTCAAGGTCCCTCCCAACCCAAACCATTCTATGATTTGGAGGAGACCAAGCTCAAGGTCAAACCCCAGAATAAGTACACCCAAGTGCACCAGCCCCTAAGGGCACAAGCAATACATCAGCTTGAACTTCCCCCAGCTGGAGATAGGGTTCTGGCAGAGGAGTTCAAAGCAGCCCTGTTACAGCACTTGGTTTTCTGTAGTAGAAGCACATCTGGGCAGTGGCACCTTTCTTCTTTTAATCCGATGCTACCAAGACACTGCTATGCACAAAACCAAACTGAGGTTCAGCTGTAGGAGACAAAAAGATAACAGGAAGAGGTGGATGTTGCAAAGAAGTGACTGAAGAAGCCCAAGTTCCTTTAGAGGTTCAGAGAAAGCATTGCTTTCTGGGATAGAGACAACACACAGTGGGCTCAGAGTGGGCCTTAACTAGTCCTCTAGAGCAAGATGTCAAAACAAGCACGCCTTGATCCGCAGGCACAGAGTGTAGCCCAACAAAATCAATCCACCCAGGAGTTCCAAACACTTGGAATTTGCTTTGAGAACCAGATGTGGGCAGATCACAGCTCACAGGAGGTTAGGGGTTGGAAGGGACCCAAAGAGATCCTCCAGTCCAAGCCCCCTGCCAGAGCAGGAGCATAGAATCCAGCACAGGTCACACAGGAACACAGCCAGACAGGGCTGGAAAGGCTCCAGAGAAGGAGACTCCACAACCTCTCTGGGCAGCCTGCTCCAGGGCTCTGGGACCCTCCCAGGGAAGAAGTTCCTCCTCATGTTGAGGAGGAGCCCTCCTGTGCTGTAGTTTACATCCATTGACCCTTGTCCTATCAAAAGGCACAAGTGAGCAGAGGCTGCCCCTGTCTCTTCCTTCCTGACACCCAGCCCTCAGCTATTGATAGACATTGATCAGATCCCTCTCAGCCTTCTCCTCTCCAGACTGAACAGCCCCAGGGCTCTCAGCCTCTCCTCACCAGGCAGTGCTCCAGGCCCTTCAGCAGCCTTGGAGCCCTCCCTTGGACTCTCTCCAGCAGATCCCTGTCCCTCCTGAACTGGGCAGCCCAGAACTGGATGCAAGATTCCAGGTGGGGCCTCAACAGGGCAGAGTAGAGGGGAAGGAGAACCTCCCTGGATCTGCTGGACACACTCCTCTGAATGCATCCCAGGAGCCCACTGGCCTTCCTGGCTCCCAGGGCATATTGCTGCCC
Organism: Colaptes auratus; assembly: GCA_015227895.2. Taxonomy (NCBI): domain Eukaryota; kingdom Metazoa; phylum Chordata; class Aves; order Piciformes; family Picidae; genus Colaptes; species Colaptes auratus. The sequence continues at coordinate 40,054,711 of CM037641.1, read as the reverse complement.
CATGCAGAACTTGCTGCCCACCAGCACTCCCAGGTCCTTCTCCATGAAGCTGCTTTCCAGCAGGGCAGCCCCTAACCTGCCCTGGTGCCTGCTGTTACTCCTCCCCAGATGCAGGACCCTGCACTTGTCCTTATTGAACCTCATGAGGTTTGTCTTCATCCAGCTCTCAGCCTGTCCAGATCTCTTTGGATGACAGCACAGCCTGACATCTGCTTCCCCTCCCCCCCAGGTTTGTACCACTCAGCAAGGGGCAAATGGATGGCCTTTAACAGTCAGTCCCAGCAATCTTACCAAGAAAAACACCACCCTTCTTCTCTGCAAAGTCTGATCAAGTCTGTATCTAACTCATTTCATGCTGCTTATACCCAAGAAAACACCCATGGAGTGTTTAAAATACCAGAGGATTAACTGCTTGCTTACACATCAAGTGAGATATCATAAGACAACTCCAGGAATGCCACTTGCCTAAATGAGTAAAGCCTCCTTTTATCCTAGGTTTCTATTTAGCAAGCTGAGTATCAAAGAACTGTTTACTCATACCCCAAGTACTGATCAGAGTTAATGACTGTTACTAAGTTCCTCACCAGTGGAACCTCTTCTGATGCCAAATGTACATTGAAACATCTTCTGCAGCACTCCACACACACACAGTCTCCAGAGAGAGAGAGATATCCCCTCCAAGCCCCGCCTTGCAGTGCCCTGAGGAAGAGAGAGCCATTTCCCAGTGCCAGGGAACTGAAGGACAAGCCTCCAGGAAGGAGCTACAAAAGGGAAAGCAATTGTCTTAACACTGGAAGAAATGTCATCTTCCTTGATCTGACCTACTGGAGTTCACTATGACTTACACAATCAGAGAGATTGCTGGGGACTGTCTAGAACTTAAAACCTTAATGCATTAAGAAGTTGGATAAAGAGTGTGGCCAGCAGGTAAAGGAGGTTCTTCTTCCCCTCTACTCTGCCCTGCCAAGGTGTCACCTGGAGCAGTGTGACCAGTTCTGGGCTATCCAGTTCCAGGACAAGGAACTACTGGAGAAAGTCCAGCAGAGAGCCACTGAGCTGCACTGAACACCACCTTGTCAGGAGAGGCTGAGAGCCCTGGGGCTGTTGAGCAGGGAGAAGAGCAGCCCCAGAGGAGATCTGCTCAATGCTCAGCAAGAGCTGAAGGGGGAGGTGGCAGGAAGCTGGAGCCAGACTCTTCCCAGTGGTGTCCAGGGACAGGACAAAGAGCAATGGACACAAACTGGAACCCAGGAGGTGCCACATGAACAGAAGGAACAAATTCTTTCCTGGGAGGGTGGCAGAGCACTGGGACAGGCTGTCCAGAGAGGCTGTGGAGTCTCCATCTCTGGAGGCATTCCAAACCACCCTCGATGTGTTCCTGTGTGACTGACTCAGGGTCAGCCTCCCCCAGCAAGGGGTTGGATTAGATGACTTCCAGAGGTCCTGTCCAACCCCCTCCATTCTGTGACTCTGAGGAAGGTATTACTTGCTACAACAAGAGGGCCCCATCATTTCCCTTTCAAACAAAGGGGCAAGTGCCATAAACATCCCCACCAGGTAGAATGCAATGCAAGAGTACTCAGCAAAGAACCTTAGAAGCTGTTTCGGGTCAGCAAGCAGGTTCCACTACAGCACAGCTCCGAAGGGTGCAAGGCTGTTGGCAGCATGGCTCATGGTGCCACTATGAACACAGGCATTGCTCTGCATGGCACCAGGAAGGAAACCAAATATTCCTGTTTGTTACGGAGAGGAGGGAGGTGTCAGGGAACAAAACCCAGGTAAGACAACAGCCTTTCCCAAGGTGAGGGCTCTATTACACAGGAAGTTTAAATGGTGTTTCTAGAAGTACCAAACATCAGTTGCTTCACTCACTCCTACACCAATCATAGAATCACAGAATCGTTTAGGGTTGGAAAAGCCCTTCAAGATCATCTAGTTCAGCCATTCTGCCAAGGCTGGGGCTGAGCCATGGCCCTCAGGACCACAGCTCTGCCTCTCTGAAGCACCTCCAAGGATGGGCATTCAACCACCTCCCTGGGCAGCCTGTGCCAGGCTGTGAGAACCCTTTCAGTGAAGAAATTTCTTCTAATGTCCAACCTAGGCCTCCCCTGCTGCAACTTGAGGCCACTTCCTTGCATCCTATCCTTTGTTGACAGAAAGAAGAGACCAAGCCCCACCTGGCTCCAGCCTCCTTTCAGAGAGTTCTAGAAGGTCTCCCCATCAGCCTCCTTTTCTCCAGACTAAACAGCTGCTCCTCCCCAGACCCTTCAGCAGTTTCCTTGCCCCTCTCTGAACCTGCTCCAGCACCTAAATGCCTCCTTTATGCTGTGACTTACAAATTACATTACCCTCAAGTGTGACCACGCAGGCTCCGTAGCAGGGGCAGTCAGCTGTGACTGCCGGTGAGTAGTCTCAACAGCAGTGTACCACACAGATCTGCAGCCAAGCAAGCCACCCAAAGCAGAACTGCCTGAAACCAGCTGGAATACTGAGCACGGACAATGAACAACTCCCCTGGGAAAGGAACACCAGATAACACGAAGCAGGCTGCTTCAGGTGGCGTTCCTTCCCACACAGCACACGCCCACACCAGCACTCCTGCAGCAGCCAAGTGCTCCAGAGCAGATGCAGCGACAGTAGCAAATCTGTACCAGACCCAGGCAAGCTTGTGCAGCCCTAGGAGAACAAGACATTTAACCAGACCATGCACCTCAACCCTCTCCTCTTGCAGCAGGCCCAGGCTGTGGATCCAGGAGCAGCTGAGCTGATCTAATCACCTGACCCCTCCTTTTGATGGAGACTTTCTCCTCCTCCCTTTCTGACTCCAAGGCCTTAAGCTGGATCCCTGCCTTATGCTGGCTCTGGTGCCCTGCCAGGTCTCCCCATAAATCAGCTCACATCACTAAGCCAGCACAAAACGAACAATGACCAGAGATGCACACCAGATAAGCACCACAGCAGCTACAGGGAACAAGTGCAGCAGAGAGAAGGGGGCAGAGAGATCTCCTCCCTCTTCTGCGTGGATGACAACACACCAGGAACCGAGTCTTGGGCCTGGATCCATAATCCCTTCCACTGGTAGGAGCCTATCTGGGCTGACAGCAATGACGACGTTGTACTTGCAGCCTGGTGCAAACCACCACAGAATGCCAGTCTTTGAGCAGATGGTGCAGATGCAAGGTGAAACACCCAGCTTCTCCACCTCCTTCAAGTCTGACAGAAGCCATGACCTTTACACCTGCAAATACCTCTATCTTCTACTGAGGACAGGAGCTATGCTCTATTTTCTAAGTGGGCTGAGTAACCTGTCTGCATTATCAGACTGCCAAACCCAAGCATTAAAAGTCTATTTATTAACTGGGGCCAACAAAGAATAAGGTAATCCCTAAGACCTGCAGGTATCACACCTACCACTCTACTGGCTTAGGACTAAGTTATCAGGAATGCATCTGTACAAGTTGAGGCTGACGTGCTGGCAGGCAGCTCTGGGAGGCCTGGTTGGTAACAAGTTCACCGTGAGCTAGCAACCTGCCCTCATGGCCAAGAAGGTGCATTAAGGAGAGTCTGGCCAGCAGGTCAAGAGAGATTCTACTTCCCCTCTACTCTGCCCTGCCAAGGCCTCATCTGGAACACTGTGTCCAGTTCTGGGCTCCCCAGCTCAAGAGGGACAGGGAACTACTGGAGAGAGTCCAGCAGAGAGCCACTGAGCTGCTGAGGGCACTGAACATCACCTTGTGAGGAGAGGCTGAGAGCCCTGGTGAAGAGCAGGCTGAGGGGGAGCTCATCAATGCTCAGCAGGAGCTAAAGGGTGAGTGACAGGAGGCTGGAGCCAGACTCTTCCCAGTGGTGCCTAGGGACAGGACAAGGGCCAATGGACACAACTTAGGAGGTGCCACATAAAAATATCTTCACTGTGGGGGTGGTAGAGCATTGGGACAGGCTACCCAGAGGGGCTGTAGAGTCTCCATCTGTGTAGGCATTCTAAACCCCTCTGGACATGTCCTTGTGTGGTTGTTTGGGTGATCCTGCTCTAGCCGGGCAACCCCCCTACATAATCTTCAGAGGTCCCTTCCAACCCCTGCCACTTTGTGAATCTGGCAGAACAAAGCTGTAATTCTAGTGTCTGAAGGATACTACCACCTTGCTCTCTTTGCAGAGACTAGCTATGAAGACTAGCTGTAAGTGAGGCTACAGCAGACTCGGACCTCATCGCGCAACTTCATATCCCTTAGAGCAGCTGTCCATGCAGCACAACTTCCTGCAGCAGTGACACTGAAGATCTGAGTTTGTCATCATCAGACACAGCACAAACCACATGCAAACCCTCTCACCTCCTGTGAAATGCAGCAGTTCTCCTAATACCTCAGTTCTGTTCAGTGAGTCAAAAGAGGTTCCTGGATTAAATCAACAGCACAACCTCCTTTTCTCCAGGCTGAACAACCCCAGTCCCCTCAGTTGCTCCTCACCAGACCCTTCCTCAGCTTCCTTTCCCTTCTCTGGACTGTCTCCAGCACCTCAATGTCTTGAACCCCAAGGTGTGGCCTCCCCAGTGCTGAGGACAGGAGGAAAAAAACTGAAGAGTACACATCAGAGTGCTTCCATCATCTTGGGAAGTTTTCTGCTTTAAAACATCCACACATGTAGCTGGTGGTGAGAGGTCCTTCTGGCAGGATGAGCTTTTGCCATTTGATTTACAACAGAAGTCATCATTGCCTTATAACCCAAAGTGGGATTTTCTCCCCCTCCCTAAAATTATCACTAATCTACACTCATTTTGGCTGCTTAACTGGACCTGAAGCTTCAGGGTACCTAATACTGCACTGAACTAAGCCTGTTACTCCCAGACCTTGCTCCACAACCTAAGGGATTTGAAGCACACACTGCACAGAGATCATGGCATCAGAGAATTGTCAGGGTTGGAAGGGACCTCAAGGAGCATCCAATTCCAACCCCCCTGCTGCCATAGGCAGGGACACCTCACACCTCAGCAGGTTGCTCACAGCCACAGCCAGCCTGGCCTAAAAAAGCCTCCAGGGATGAGGCTTTCACCACCCCCCTGGGCAACCTGTGCCAGTGTCTCACAACCCTCATGGGCAAGAACTTCTTCCTAACATCCAATCTAAATGGGTAGATGGCTCCATCAGTTGTGCTACATTTTAGGAGTTACTATGCCTGTCTATCCATGCCATAACTCCTTTCCCAGGTGGACGCTGGGACAAGATGATGAAAACAAGCAGTAAAACTCTCATAAAGTAGTAAAATCACTGCAAAGCTGCCAGTGTGGAAGAGGACTGCTAGGGAGGTGCCAGCCTTCCAGTGAAACAAGCTTTTTTGTGGTCATCTGCTCAATTCACCCTTTGCCTTAAAGGTACTGCTTCCTTCTCAGACACTATTTTCCACTCCATCAAACCCTCACCCCTGCATTCAGCTGCTTCACAAAGCAGCTTTACAGTAGCTGCCATAAAGTCAGGCCCTCATCACCTCTACTTGCCTCTTCTAGGCTACAAACTCAACACTGAAACTGGTACAGAAAGACTTTTAAAGACTCTTAAGTGGAAGAAGACCACCTACAAACTTCAAGCACTGGAGTTATCCTGGGTGATAAAACTCTCCACTGTCCCTCCTTCCACAGAATCCCAGCATGGTGGGGCTTGGAAGGGACCTGTGGAGATCATCCTGTCCAACCCTCCCCCTGCTAAAGCACATCCACTGAAAGGAGATTGAACAGGAATGCATCCAGGTGGGTTTGGAAAGTCTCCAGAGAAGACAAGTCCACAGCCTCTCTGGGCAGCCTGCTCCAGTGCTCCAGCACCCTCAGACCATGAATTTTTTCCTTATGCTGTAGTCAGACCTCCTGGGTTGCAGTTTCTGCCCATTGCCTCTTGTCCTGTCACTGGGCACCACTGTAAACAGCCCAGGCTTACACTCTTCACCTCTACCCTTTAGGTATTTTCTGATGGTCCATTTGTAGCCCTGCTCCTACAAGAAGGGTTTTCAAATCTGCTCTTGTTCTTCCTTTGAAACAATGGCTCTCAGCTTCTCAGAGTTCTACTTTGCCTCCTTCCTCACCCCCTGACCCCCTCAAAAATAAAACCCAAACCTGAACAACTTTAGCAGCACCACAGCAGTGGAGCTACTTACAGTCTTCAGGATATAACTGCACCCTTCTTTCTCAGTTCAGCTGGCACATCACATTTGCAGTCACAGGGCTAAGAGCTCAGACCCAGCTTCTAAAAATACACTGAACAAGCATATGTCTGCACACAGATGGGTGAAACCCCCCTGATTTCCATCTGAAATGGTGTTAGAAAAGGGAAAGATGTAAACTGTTGCAACTGTTGATGTCATTGGCTTTCTGCACTTGCAGCCCAGAAAGCCAATCACATCCTGGGCTGCAGCAAGAGATGCATAGCCAGCAGGTCGAGGGAGGTGATTCTCCACCTCTGCTCCACTCTGCTGAGACCCCACCTGGAGCACTGTGTCCAGCTCTGGAGGCTCTCTTCTAGGAAAGATCTGGAGGTGCTGGAAGGGGTCCAGAGAAGGGCCACAAGGAAAAGCAGAGGGCTGGAGCTCCTCTGCTATGGAGACAGACTAAGGGAGTAGGGGCTATTTGGTCTGGAGAAGAGAAGGCTCCAAGGAGACCTAATTATGGCCTTGCAGTATCTGAAGGGGGCTCCAAGAAAGCTAGGGAGAGACTTTTGAGGGTGTCAGGGAGGGTTAGGACTGGGGGGAATGGAGCAAAACTAGAAGTGGGGAGATTGAGATTGGCTGTCAGGAAGAAGTTGTTGCCCATGAGGGTGGTGAGACACTGGCACAGGTTGCCCAGGGAGGTGGTGGAAGCCTCCTGCCTGGAGGTTTTTGCAGCCAGGCTGGCTGTGGCTGTGAGCAACCTGCTGTAGTGTGAGGTGTCCCTGCCCATGGCAGGGGGGCTAGAACTGGCTGATCCTTGAGGTCCCTTCCAACCCTAACAATTTTCTGATTCTATGATTCTAACTTCCCCACACAGAGAACATCTCCATCCATGTGGCCTTTCATCCAGCATCCTAGTGAAAAGCTTTAATGATTTCTTTTTCTGTAGTGGTTGATACACCTGCTCTAAGAATGAATGTGGACTGCTCAATCCAATGGTGATGAACTGGCTTCAATTCAGACCTTTACAATTTTAAGCCCCAGTCCAGTTTTGTCACCAGCTGCTGGCTTACACAGAACAGAAGTGGACTGTGTGAGTTACATGACCTTGTTTGCTCCTGATGATCCTCGGGGCAACTTCCAAATGGTCTAGGCAGTTGCTTCCAAAAACACCCATTGCAACAGAAGGGAGGCACAAGGACAAACAAGCAATTGTCTACCCCACACAAGCTACAGTTTTGAAGTGAAAGAACAAAGCACAAATCCACTTCTAGCCTCTCAAACCTCATCCAAATCACAACCAAGGCGAGAGAACGTGTTCCAACAAGGCTCTTTCACAGCTTATGCCAGACTTGACCACACTCCATCACCAGGTCTCACTGAGACCCCAAATCACACGGCTGAAGAGTCAGCCCTCATTAGCTAAGAGCACAGCCCTACAAGCTTGGCTGTAGACAAGACGATCACTGAAGCCAACTCCTCTGTGTGCAATGCAGACAGACCCTGCAGCTATCTGAAGGGATCTGTGAGCACTACAAACATTTACATTTCTCAGACTACCTACCACCAGCTAATGTCAGCAGGTTCATTCTCTGCAGAGTCTTGCTTCTTCATCAGATAACACCCAGCGTTTCGAGGCATTGCTCAAAGCAGTGACGTCAAGATGAAACTCAAGAGCTTGTCAGAAGCTGCTACAAAAAGGTGGGGAAATCCCAGCCACCTTCAAACTACATAAAAGCATGATGAGAATCCCAGACTTCCTGCCCCTACCAGCCTACCTGATTGCTGTCCTGAGACTACTCATCAGCTTCTGACTGAATAGGCCTTTCATTTACTGCTGAAGGATGGCAAGTTCTGAGGCTCAGAACCCCCAACTTTTCAGAGTAATCTATGCTGCTGCTGTGATTCTTCTCACTGCTCACCCTCCTTTCAGGTGTTTCCCCTCCCTCTTGCTCCTGAAATGGCAAAGAGGAGTTATCAGAATGCCACTTTTAAGGCACACTATTTAAAGTAACATCTATGAAACAAAGGTAAGCTTTCACTGACTTTATGTTGCTGCTTCGAACACGCTGCAGCCAACAGCCACAAAGTCAGCATGGAGTTATCCCTACAGAGTAACTGAGGGCAAAACACTTGGTTAAAAACCAGTTTATGCAAAACTCCTCCCCTGATGGTGGAATACTTCATGGATTTCATAGAATGGGTTGGGTCAAAAAGGACCTTAAAATCATTTAGTTCCAACTGCCCTGCCATGGGCAGGGACTGCTCCCAGTAGACCAGGTTGCTCAAGGCCTCAGAGATGGCCTACAAATAAGCTATCAGCAGATCTCCACTATCTCAAACCAAACACTTCCAACCCTGACTCAAACAGCCCTAACTGAAGAGTGCTCTATTTTTTCATCCCTTTTTAATCAGAAAGTCAGCTACCAGTAAATCCCTCAGACCATCTCAGCTCTGCCTATATTTGATGATAGGTGTCTCTTACCAAAGGTCTGACTTTAATCAAGAAGATATTTAAAGACTGTGTACTTCCTGAATTAAGTTAGACCTAAATTACTATTTTTTTTTAACCCTCTTAAAATTAAATCCTTGGATTGCCTGAAAAACTGCTCAGTTGATATTAGCATCATTTCCTGTGTTCCTACAGAAGATCAAGGCGTATGCAAGAAAAGCCCTCTGGTCGTGGCACAAAGCTTTCTGTAAACTCACTTCTGGGTTTAACCACAGAATCATCAGGCTTGGAAGGGACCTCAAGGCTCAGCCAGTACCAACCCCCCCTGCTGCCATGGGCAGGGACACCTCACACTACAGCAGGTTGCTCACAGCCACAGCCAGCCTGGCCTGAAAAACCTCCAGCCAGGAGGCTTCCACCACCTCCCTGGGCAACCTGTGCCAGTCTCTCACCACCCTCATGGGCAACAACTTCTTCCTCACATCCAATCTGAATCTCCCCACTTCTAGTTTTGCTCCATCCCCCCCAGTCCTATCACTCCCTGACACCCTCCAAAGTCCCTCCCCAGCTTGCTTGGAGCCCCCTGCAGATACTGCAAGGCCACCAGAAGGTCTCCTGGGAGCCTTCTCCTCTCCAGACTGAACAACCCCAACTCTCTCAGGCTATCTCCAGAGCAGAGCAGCTCCAGCCCTATGCTCACCCTCCTGGCCCTTCTCTGGACACCTTCCAGCACCTCCAGATCCTTCTTGTAATAGGGGCTCCAGAACTGGACTAGTTTCTGGAGTCAAAGTATATCCCATTTTTTTCTACTGGTATAAACTGCTTGAGTTTGGTCATGACTTTCTGCAGAGAGAAGGAAAAAAATACAACAAATCCATGCCAATGCACCAGGCTTGCACAAGGCAAAGTAAACCATGGCAGTGTGCCTATAAATCAAGCATGCTCATTCTACACTGACACACCTGCAGCCACGTGAAACATCCCTGGAGGTGTTCCTCACTGCACATGCAGAAATGACTTTATATATATATATATAAAAGATGGGGTGGGTTGTTTGCCAAAAGGGCTTGGGTTGCTGGGTGGGTTTGATACTCATGGGGTTTTTTGCTCTGGTTTGCTTTTCTAAGAAACTGGGATGTCACACTGACAACCATGGGCAAGGTCCCTCAACTTGCTATAAAAAATTGGTATTCAAGTTTAATGCCTCAGCATCTGAGGGCCTGTGGTAGTGCCAGTGACCTGGTTTTCCCCAACAATAAGCAAGCCATGTGTTATTCTACGGTCAGTTCCAGCTTTAGAACAATGACATTGTGCAATTTGTTAGGAAAAATCCAGAGCTGTCAGCTTCTGATTTATCAACTTCAGGTTTTAGGCACCTTTGAGAAGGCTTCAGGTTGAACAAACAGTAAAATACAAAAGAGGTTTCACTGAGTGTCAGCAGAGAAATATGGTGTGGAAGAAAATGGACTGCCATTCATCACATTGATAAGAAGTCAGAGGGCACAGTTTCAGGGTAGTTTCCAACAGTTCCAGTCATGGCTGACACACTCCTGTAAGCTCTTCCTTCCCCCATGAACTGCACAGGCCTATCTCACTTTTGCACTGATTTGACAGTGGTGAGTCAGTTCAGAGAGCTGAACAGGACGATAAAGAATCTGGCAATGCAGCAGACATTAGTGGTCAGCTGGCTGCCAAGAGTAGCTTTGGTGCCACTGTGCTGCACAAACACCAGGAGCAGCACAAGAGAAGGAACACTCACAAAGTCAAGACCACAGCAGATCCCATTTTCAATCAGCTTCAGCTTTCAGGTACTGGTGCATTGCTGCTGCAAAGGAGGATGTGGAACTGTGGGAAGGATCCAGAGGAGCTCCAAAAGGCTGGAAAACCTCCCCTAGGGGGGCAGGCTGGGACAGTTGGGGCTGCTCAGTCTGGAGAAGAAAAGGCTCCAGGGAGACCTTAAAGCAGTATTCCAGCACCTGAAGGAGAGCTTGGAGGGACTTCTGACAAGGGCTGGGAGGGACAGGACAAAGGACAATAGCTTTGAGCTGGAAGAGGGGAGACTGAGACGATGAAGAAATTCTTGACAATGAGGGTGGGGAGATACTGGCACAGGTTGCCCTGGGAGGTTGTGGTTGCCCCATCCCTGAAGGTGTTGAAGGCCAGGTTGGATGAGGCCTTGAGCAACCTTGGCTAGTGGGAGTTGTCCCTGCCCTAGGCAGGGGGCCTGGAACTGGATGACCTTGAAGGTCCCTTCCAACCCAAACCATTCTGTGACTATCTGGTTCCCACCTTCATCCATACAAGTTTCCCAAGCAGGGCCACCCCTGGTCCACTAGAAGCAGCTAAGCCTTTAAGCAGCCCCAACCATAATGAGAGACACCCTAGGGTTTGAATTTCTCTAATACTTTTTCTGCCCAAGTCAGCTGATTAGATATTGAACCAGCATGACTCATCCATTGCCCATACTCCTAGTGTGGTCTGCTTGAGGTGCTATCTTCCTAGCATTACCAGAAAGTGGCTGTGGAACTACCTTCCTTCTAGATATTGAAGACATGGATTGATGCTAGTTCTGGTAGTTCAGAGGTCTTTCCACCCAACACAATTCTCTGATTCTATGGTAATAAGGAATGGAGAAAGGGTAACATGTTCAAAGCACTGGGCAGGTTTGCAATGGATATTTAATAGGCTGAAGTCTGCTGGAGAGGCCCTGCCTCACTTCTTGATTTATAGCATTGTTCAGATAGGAAAAGACCTTCCAGAGCATCAAAGTCCAGCCAGGTGCTGGCTTTGAAGATAACTGCAACTCCCACAAACAAACCCAAACCATTCATCTCCTCTTGCCATCTCTTCCAGTGGTATCTTAAAACCAGCAATTACAACTGTGCCTTAACCAGATTCTAACCACCTTCACCGTGTGTAGGGAGCAGCCACTATTCAGGCAAGGACCAACACCATCCTTTAAGCACCATACATCGAGTCATCACCCTTTCACCTCTGCTTTGTGCTCTTGGCAGTGTCAGACTGTCAGACCTGAGCCACCCTACTCAAAACTCCAGTTCAGAAGGATGCTGTGGCTTGGTATACCTGATGAGGTTCCTGCCCTGCTGAGCACTGCATTTTGGGGTTAAAAATAAACAAGACACTGGCTTTCAACTTGACTTCCAGGAGCTGCTGGCTGGTGGGATACACAGCTGGGAGGACAACCTTCCCAGCTACCTCAGGTCATGTTTCCCTGTGAGCACAGTGCAGTTCATCAAAAGCCAACTCCAACCAAACTCATCCAGGGAACGCTCAGGTCAGGATTCTGGGATCTGCCTCTGCATTTACAATGCTGAACTCAACAAATGTTTAAGCAGCGAACACTACATTTTAAAACACAAATACATCAGAAGACTTCAACTTTTCATCAGTCTGGGTTTCAAGTGTAATTAACAAGTACAGGACAAAAGTTTCCCCCTCTTTCTGAAGAATTCACTTCAGGTTCAGAGAATCAGTGGAGCTGGAAGAAGGGAATGCCAGTGTTCTCCCTCAGAAGGGTAAACCCCAAGATACAGATCCTGTTCCAGCAGCTTTAGGCAGCCAAAGATGAACCTAAGTACCCAGAGGGTTTTGTAAAAGATCTTTGAGCAGCTTAGGCAGCTAACTCCCATCTTTGCTAATGGCAGATAAGCACCTAACCCGATTAGAGACTTCTAATGGCTGTACCTCTCACCTGCACAATTACCTGCCACATTCCAGAGGGGTGTCACTAATCAAATTAAAGGCATTTTGCATGGCTCCTAAATTGTTTTTTATTAAGCAAGCAAATCAACAATGAGTTTGCAGTGACATGTTCCACCCCAAACATTGCCTTACAGCAGCCCCGGCCTACAGAAGGCCGGATGATATCAGCAGGAACCCTGCTGGAGGGTGAAGGACAGGTAACGCAGCATCCTACACACAGACACCTCAGCATGGCACAGAAACCCTCAGTACCACACTGCTGCAGGGAACAGGGTACAGAGAGGAAGATCCTCTGGTGGGCCAGAGACCATCAAGCCACTGAGAATTAACCTTCCAGACAAAAACAAGTCATCCACCAAAACAAATCAAACACCAAGATTTCATAGAATGATGTTGGTTGGAAAAGGCCTTCAAGACCATCCAGTCCAGCCACTGCCTAACTCTGCCAAGGCTGAGGCTAAACCATGGCCCTCAGCACCACAACTCTGCCTTGGTGAAACACCTCCAGGGATGGGCATTCAAGCGCTTCCCTGGGCAACCTCTGCCAAGCTTCGAGAACTCTTTCAGGCAAGAAGCTTCTTCTCATCTCCAAACCAAACCTCCCCTGGAGCAACTTGAGGCCACTTCCTGTCATCCTATCACTTGTTCCTAGGGAGAAGAGCCCAACCCCACCTGGCTCCAGCCTCCTCTCAGGGAGCTGTAGAGAGCCACAAAGACCCCTCTCAGCCTCCTCTTCTCCACACTAAACACTCCCAGCTCCCTCAGCTGCTCCTCCCCAGCCCTCTTCTCCACACCCTTCCCCAGCTTCCTTGCCCTTCTCTGGACCCTCTCCAGACCCTCAATGTCCTCCTTGGCCCCAAAACTGCACCCAACACTGCAAGTGTGGCCTCCCCAGTGCTGAGTGCAGGAGGACAATCCCTGCCCTGCTCCTGCTCCCCACACCATTGCTGATCCAGGCCAGGCTGCGGGTGGCCTTCTTTCCCAGCTGGGCACACATTGGCTCATCTTCAGAAGTCTTGCTCATTGCAGACAGCTGACTTACAAATTAACGAAATTTAGTCGATTCCCTCTCTTCTGTGGCCTTAAGATGATGCAGCTGGTAAATTTCAGAAGTTACTTGTTTACAAAGATGAAGACAGCTAAGTCCAAGTGAAACGTTTCTCAGCTCTCAGTATAGCGCTTCTCTCAAACAACAAACCTTTCTTCACCAACTGCTGATGAAACTCTTTCATCAATTCTCCCTTTAAAAATCTCAGCACCACACCCGGCACGCACTGGGATTCCTTTCCTTATTTAAATGCTAATTGCTCCTCGTGAGACATCAACTCGGTCCTCCTTTTGCCCAGTTCATCACAAGACACTTTAATGATCCAGTCTTTTCACTGGGTTTTAAGCGCTCTGGAGGCTTGGGAGGTTTACCCACTTGTGTTCTAGATTCTAAAAGGCCAAATGAACTGGATGAAAAAAGCAGAAGTGCAAAATGAAGTTCTTCCCCATGAGGGTGGTGAGAGACTGGCACAGGTTGCCCAGGGAGGTGGTGGAAGCCTCCTGCCTGGAGGTTTTTGCAGCCAGGCTGGCTGTGGCTGTGAGCAACCTGCTGTAGTGTGAGGTGTCCCTGCCCATGGCAGCAGGGGGGTTGGAGCTGGATGCTCCTTGAGGTCCCTTCCAACCCTGACAGTTCTGTGAAGCCCAAGATACCTGTTAGCTCTTCCGATGGAAAAAGCAATCAGTGCCTGAAGAGATCACAGAGAGATTTCTTCCCCAGCTTTCAGTGACTTGCTCATTCTGTACTAGAGCAACCAGGAGAGCCTGTATTTCATTGTATCATCTCTTTCTGTTGCTTATTCTTTTTTTTTACTGGTTTTCAAGCATGAGGATTCTGCAATGCAACCATGAAGTAGCAGCAGACTGATGAAAACATCTAAAGATCTATTTGTGAGGTCAGGCCACGGCATAACCAGGGAGATTACATTAGTAATTTTTGTTAACTGCACTCAGGGGCACAGATTCTTCTCTAAGCCATGTGAAGCACTAGAAACATCAAAGAGTAATCCTGTGCTTTCTCATGCACATAACCATAACCACCACACCCTTCTTCCTAAACTAATTATTAATGCTTTGGTTAAAAAACGTTATTTTACAACCACTGGGGATGAGGAGTGGGTAGGCACCTGGGGAAAAAAAAAGAAGCAAAGATGCTAAAACTTTGCATTTGAAAAGCAAATAGATGACTTCTTACTCATCACCAAGGTGCTCCTGCTGTATAGCAGCTGAAAAGGTAACAAATAAAAACACCACGAGAAAAATAATAAAACAAACCCCAAACCAACAAGCTGTGGAAGGGTCAAGGAAGGTGATCAGTCCCAATGGCCTTCCAGACAGATTAACGTGAAACTCAGCTATGTTGAGGCTCATTATTTTAGTGAGAAGTATCTTGGGGCCTATGTGCTGCACTTTCTACCAAAATCCCCACCAAAGTAAAACAAACTTAAAAATCCTGTGTTATTCAAACCTTGCTGCCATAATAAACAGCTTTCCTGCCCCACCCCCCGCCTTTGGCCGGTTCTTGGCAAGTTCTAGAATTCATGTAACAAGCTTTTGGTGTGGGACAAAGCTACAAGAGGTCTACCAGGCTCTACTATTTAGAGTGGGAATGCCTCGAATGGGAAGGAAGAAAGGACAGCAGCAACGGATTCACAGATGGCACTGGGTTGGGAGGGAGCCTCCAATGGCTGCTTGTCCAACCCCCCTGCAGGCAGCAGGGACACCTCCAGCTAGAGCAGGCTGAGCTTGAATGCCTCCATCCAGGCTGAGCTTCAATGGCTCCAGGGATGGGGCCTCAAGCCCAGCCCTGGGCAGCCTGTGCCAGGGTCTCACCACTCTCCTTGGGCACAACTTCCTCCTGAGGGCCAACCTCAATCTGCCCTGCTCCACTTGCAAACCATTGCCCCTGGGCCTAGCACTCCAAGCCCTTCTGAACCTCCCCAGCCTTCCTGTAGGTCCCCTTTAGATATTGAAATGTATCTCTAAAGCCTCCCTGGAGCTTTTCCTCCAGGCTGAACCACCCCAAACATAAAGGAATCCAGTCAAACACAGGGATCTTGCTGCATTTCTGACAGCTGCTCAGCCACTTTCCATCTAAACCCACCAGTCTGGCAGCACACAGCTAAACACCCATCAAGGAACTCAGTCTATGAGGTTTCACAAGCTGTCTGAAGTCAAGATTTGACAAGATAATTTGACATGCATTTGTCAAAAGCCAAGTCCTTGCTGCAAAAGAGCAAGTTACTAGAGAAGCTGGCTGGGGATTTTAATTGGTACTGCTCAGCCTTTTCCCTCTCCTTTAGTTAATCTGGAGAAATATGCTGGAGTGACATCTGTATCAGTGACAAGCTGTGCCTGCTGTTGTGGTAACACCACCACTGGCTGTGACAGGAGACATGACTACATCCTATGCTTCAACACCACCAGCACCCACACAGGCTGGTCTTTGAACTCCACCGTTTGCTCTTCTTCAAGTGGCTTCACACAGCCAACAGGGGGGAAAAAGTCATCCTCAGAGCTAGTCCCACTACCAGAACAGCTGCACCAAGCAGCAGTAAAAGAAGAGTTGCTAAGGCTCCCGTCACCATGGAGGAGTACACCCCTGGCAGACTTCCTCCTCCAAGGAGAGTCTGTTGGGTAGGCAAAAAGATGAAGACTCAACCCCTCCATTTCTTCCCCCTCACCCTCCCCCCATATGCACTGTAACTCATTCATGCTATTACCTATGTTTGTCACCACAGAACCCTGAACCACTTCATCTACTGCTCATCTTTCATCAAAGCCTGTTTGAGCAAGTGCTCTTTTTACACTGATCTGCTCAGCAGCATCTTCATTACCCAGGAGTATTTTTAAGATGTAGGAGGCGATTACTGGCAGTAACAATAGAAGAATTTTCGGTGCTGGTTAGGGATCAATCTCCAGGAGGATCTGTGAGCTGTATCTATTATCACAGAATGACAGAATGGGTAGGGGCTGGAAGGCACCTCTGGAGATCATCCAGTCCAACCCCCCTGCTAGAGCAGGGGCACCCAGAGTCAACCACACAGGGACACAGCCAGGTGGGTTTGGAGTACCTCCAGAGATGGCGACTCCACAGCCTCTCTGGGCAGTACTCTGCCACCCTCACAGGGAAGGATTTGTTCCTTCTGCTCATGTGGCACCTCCTGGGTTTCAGTTTGTGTCCACTGCCCCTCGCCCTGTTCTGGCCACCACTGAGAAGTGTCTTGCTCCATTCTCCTGCTACTCACCCTTCAGTTATTGATCAGCACTGATGAGATCCCCTCGTGGTAATAATACAATACACCAGGTTGGAAGAGACCTTCAAGATCATCACGTCCAACCCATCAACCAAGCAGGGCATGGGGACAGCTTCCAGTCAGCTATTGCACCACCTTCAAAGGAAGTCCCTCCAGCAGCGCTGCTTTGCTGCTGTGCCTGGTTTTCCTTCACTTTCCTCATCTATTTATAGTACATGTTGAAAAAAAACCCCAAGAAACCCGAGCAAAAAACCAAAGCAAAATCAGTTTACGGAAGGCACAGTTACTTAAACCCTAATTCCTTTATTAATTTAGGCAGCGTCTGCGGCCTCTGTAGCTTCCCTACAGCTGTACAAACAAGCCTTGCACAACATCTCAGGTAGAAAGCCACACGTTCAAAGCCATCAGCAGAATCAGGGCTCCCTCTAAACCAAGAGACTGCGATTCCACCTCCGCAGCATTGTCCTCTTAATTACACCACACACACGGTCGGGATTTCAATTCACTTCCACTGCAAGACTGGGGGGGTTGGTTTTGGTTTTCTCCCCCCCCCCCCGAGTCTATCTTCAAGTCGTTCACTGCCCCAGGACAACAAACGGCCAAACCAAAGCACATCTGCTGAAAGAGAAAAGCCGATTCTCCACGCATTTGCTAACAGCTCCCAGTCAATTCAACTCCTTCGGTGATTTCAACAGGCTGTGTCGCCAAGGTGACAAGGTAGCCGCGGCCAGCAGCCAGTTCCTCACTCAGCTCTGTCATCACCACCGGTACCACTCAGCGGAGTGTCATCCTCTTTCCCCCCCACACCACCACCACACCCCTCCGTGTCACCAATCTGACGCCAAGGCGGAACTGCTGCAAGAAGAACACGAAACCGTTTTGAAGCAACTTGGAAAAGAGAACTGGAGGCTGCCTCTAAGGGAGGGGAGGGATGATTAACCAGAAATTTCCTCAAAGGAGTACGCTGGAAGCCTGCTTCCTCAAGAACTTTCAGATGATATATTTAGCATCTCATTTTATACCCAGAATCACTGAGCAACCGTTTCGGTGGGGGGGGGAAAAAACCCCCACCAAAAAAACCCCACCGAAAAAAACAACACACAACAAAACCACAACACCCCAAACCTTTAAGATCATCAAGTGCAACCTTCCACACCCAGACGAAAACTCCTCCGTGCCCAACCCCACTTGCTGAGCCTAAAATGTGTTTTTCAATGAGGAGAAAACAAAACAAAACAAAGGCCAACCCAACCCTTAATTTACATAGCTAAAACTAACCGCCGGCGTTTAACAACCATCTCAACGGCACTCGAGCATTTGGGGAAGTCAGAATAAAGGGTTACTCAAGCAACTTTCCCCATAGAATTTTTGCAGGATGACTAATGAATTGCGAGCTGCAGTTTGGCCACAATCACAGCCAGTAAGTAACCTGAAGTTCCCCTCTCCTGATGGGGTACGGTCTGCCTCTGGAAAGTTTAAAGGGCTAAAGAAAACCAGCAGCACCGTCTCGTTCAGACCAAGCCTAGCAAAAATGAAGAGTTGGGTTGGTTTTTTTTCCTCCCCCCACCCCCCACCCCGTTTCAGGTTCACCGAAGTCCGCCGCCTCAGCACTGCCACTGCAACAACAAAATCCTAACGCGGTGGAGGTATTAATAATTAACCTCCTCGGACACAGCCTGCTAATGAGCTGACCCTACGAGCTGTGCGAGTCCTTCGCCGCCGCCACCACCGCCTCCGAAGAGAACCCGACGGGCTCTATACCGTGCCTGCGTCCTCTCCTCCGCTTTTCTCCTCCAGCCAAGGAGAGGATGTTGCAGCAGCACCTAGCACTGCAGCAACTCTACGCCTTCGGTTCTCTCTGAAAGCGAACTCCCCGTTTCGGCATCAACTCCTTCTCTTCCACTCCTCGCGTTTAAAAACAACCAAGCGACGGCAAACATAGGGTCATTTAACCCAAGCCGGCCTAAGTTTGATCCACGCCACGAAGGCTGCGCTCTCTCTCTCTCTCTCTCTGCGCCTTGCTCTCACCGAGTTTGTTGCAACATGTGCCGGGGTGCCGATGCTCCTGTGCGGCTGGGGGAAGAGATTGAGCGAGTCCTCCGCCGTTTAACCCCACCCTTTCCACCGCCTGTCACCTCCCTCCCCCACCGAGGAAAGCGATGTGAAGAAAAAGAAACCAAAACCAGAATCAAATATGGGGGGCGGGGGAAGCCCCCAAGAAAAAGCCCTCCAAATGCCAAATAAATGTCTATGGCTAGCAGCGTGGGAACCTTCCAGTATCTGAAGGGGGATCCCAGAAAGCTGGGGAGGGACTTTTGAGGGTGTCAGGGAGTGACAGGACTGGGGGGGGGGAACAAAACTAGAAGTGGGGAGATTGAGATTGGATGTTAGGAAGAAGTTCTCGCCCATGAGGGTGGTGAGACACTGGCACAGGTTGCCCAGGGAGGTGGTGGAAGCCTCCTGCCTGGAGGTTTTTCAGGCCAGGCTGAATGTGGCTGTGAGCAACCTGCTGTAGAGTGAGGTGTCCCTGCCCATGGCAGCAGGGGGGTTGGAATTGGGTGATCCTTGAGGTCCCTTCCAACCCTGACAATTCTGTGATTCTATGATTCTAACTTCCCCACGTCGAGAACATCTCCATCCATGTGGCACCCCCCTGCCCCGTCGAGCATGGAGCTGACAGCACGCAAATCAGCGATGGGGGGGAGGGGGAACTACGCAAAGGGAACCTCACGATCCGGAGGGGAAAAATGAAACGGAAAAAAAGATAAGTTCCCCGCACGGCGCCCTCCTCCCCACCCCCCAAGCCCTCTCCGCCGCAGCCGAGCCCTCCTCACGCACCTACCTTGCCAGGCTGCCGCGGGGCTCTGCCGGGGTTCTTCCTGCCGCCACCTCCTCCACATCCACCATGCTTTGTCCGGCCGCGGGCTGCCTCTCCGCGGTGGGACTCCCTGCTCGCCCCCTTATCCGTCCGCAGCGCCGGCCTGCCTGCCGCCTTTACCACGGTCCCAGAGGCCGGCGGAGCCCCATGCCGCCGCCCTCCGCCAGCCCCCGCAGAGGGCGGAAGCTCCCGCACCTGAGGGCGATGCCGGGGCGGCGCTGAGGCGAGCCCAATGGAAGGATCGTCCCGTCCCGCCGCCGCTGCCGCCGCTCTCGGGGCCGCGCCGCGCCCCGGCGGAGCTGAGGGTCGGCCTAGAGCAGGGCTGTGGAAAGAGGAAGGCGAGCCGCGGGACGTGGGGAGAAGGGAGCGCAGACGCCGCAGGGACCCGGCCGGGCGAGGGGCGGCGGAGGGCGGGAAGCGCCTCACTTGTTGCCCCTGTGGCGGAGCCGCGCTTGTGCCCCCGCCCCTCCCGCTCGTCACGCGCGCGCGCACCCGCTCCGCGAGCGGCCGGCGCGCGAGCCCCCCGCAGCTCGCGCCACTAAGCCGCAGGAGGGCTGGGGAAGGGAGGGGGGGAGGAAGGAGAAGAGGGGGGAGAGGAGAGGAGAGGGAGGGAGGGACGAAGCCACAGACGAAGCTCCGCCTCCCGCCCTGGAAGGCGAATCGGATTGGCTGCCCGTGGAGGTGGGCGAGACGAGGGCGAGCCGAGTCCTCGCCCTCGGCTAGTTTCGGCCGTGCCCGGTGCCGGGGCCTGGCGCTGGCCGCTGCTTGCCTCGGGGCGCAGCCGTGCCGACACTCCGAGGGGGGCTTCGGTTGGCAGAGATCATCCGGTCCAACCAGACACTGGCTCTACCAGGACTGGGGCTAAACCATGGCCCTCAGCACCACAGCTCTGCCTCTTCCAATCACCTCCGGGGACGGGCATTCAGCCACCTCCCTGGGCAGCCTCTGCCAGGCTTTCAGAACCTTTCCGGGGGAAAAGTTTCTTCTCATCTCCAATTTCAACCTCCCCTGGAGCAACTTGAGGCCACTTCCTCCCCTCCCATCACTTGTTCCTAGGGAGGAGAGCCCAGCCCCCACCTGGCTGCAGCCTCCTCTCAGGGAGCTATAGAGAGCAATGAGCTCTCCCCTCAGCCTCCTCTTCTCCACACTAAACACCCCCAGCTCCCTCAGCTGCTCCACCCCAGCCCTCTTCTCCACACCCTTCCCCAGCTTCCTTGCCCTTCTCTGGACCCTCTCCAGCCCCTCAATGTCCTTCTTGCACTGAGGGCCCAGAACTGAGCCCAGCCCTGCAGGTGTGGCCTCCCCAGTGCTGAGTGCAGGAGGACAATCCCTGCCCTGCTCCTGCTGCCCACACCACTGCTGATCCAGGCCAGGCTGCTGGTGGCCTCCTTGCCCACCTGGGCACCCCCCTGGCTCATCTCCAGCCAGCTGCACACCAACACCCCCAGGGCTTTCTCTGCTGGGCGCTTTCCAGCCCCTCTGCCCCAAGCCTGCAGCCTTCCTGAGGTTGTTGTGTCCCAAGTGCAGGACCCAGCCCTTGGCCTTGTTGGATCTCATCCCACTGGCCTCAGCCCACGGATGCAGCCTGTGCAGGTCCCTCTGCAGAGCCTTCCTGGCCTCCAGCAGCTCCACACTGCCTCCCAGCTCAGTGCCATCTGCAAACTCCCTGAGGATGCTTCTCCTTTTGAAGCGACGGGCTCAGTTTTGTGGTGTAGTCCACAAAGCTTTTGTCACAGAGGCCAGGAGAGAGAAGGAAAAGAGGGGTTTAGGCTGTCAGTTGGTGCTTCCCTCAGTAAAATGAGTTTCTGAGCTGTAGGAAATTTGCCTGTGCTCAGCTGACACCAATCATGTATGAGTCACTCATTAGTAAACCTCTGGGGTTGGTTTGTTTGTTTGCTTGCTTACTTGTTAAATTGAGGAAACTACAAATTCTATCCAAATATCCCAGTTACAGAACCACAGAGTCAACCAGGTTGGAAAAGACCTCAGAGATCATCAAGTCCAACCTATTACCTAACACCTAACACCTCCTGACAACCAAACCATGGCTCCAAGTGCCACATCCAAGCCTTTCTGGAACACCTCCAGGGATGGGGACTCCACCCCCCTCCCTGGGCAGCACATTCCCATGGCCAATGACTCTTTCTGGGAAGAACTTTCTCCTCACCTCCAGCCTAAATCTCCCCTGGTGCAGGTTGAGGCTGTGTCCTCTTGTTCTGGTGCTGGTTGCTGGGAGATGAGACCAACCCCCACCTGGCTACGACCTCCCTTCAGGTAGCTGAAGAGAGCAATGAGGTCTCCCACCTGGAGCACTGTGTCCAGCTCTGGAACCTCTCTTCCAGGAAGGAGCTGGAGGTGCTGGAAGGGGTCCAGAGAAGGGCCAGGAGGGTGAGCAGAGGGCTGGAGCTGCTCTGCTCTGGAGACAGACTGAGAGAGTTGGGGTTGTTCAGTCTGGAGAAGTTTCCCAGGAGACCTTCTTGTGGCCTTGCAGCATCTGAAGGGAGCTCCAAGCAAGCTGGGGAGGGACTTTTGAGGGTGTCAGGGAGGGATAGGACTGGGGGAAACAAAACTAGAAGTGGGGAGACTCAGATTGGCTGTTAGGAAGAAGTTGTTGCCCATGAGGGTGGTGAGAGACTGGCACAGGCTGCCCAGGGAGGTGGTGGAAGCCTCCTGGCTGGAGGTTTTTCAGGCCAGGCTGGCTGTGGCTGTGAGCAACCTGCTGTGGTGTGAGGGGTCCCTGCCCATGGCAGCAGGGGGCTTGGAATTGGATGATCCTCGAGGTCCCTTCCAACCTAACAATTCTGTGATTTTCCCCTGAGCCTTCTCTTCTCCAGGCTGAACACCCCCAGCTCCCTCAGCCTGTCCTCATAGCAGAGCTGCTCCAAAGCCCTGATCATTTTCATGGCTCTTCCCTGAACCTGCTCCATTCGGTCCATGTCCTGCACCTGAGGAGGAACAGCACCAGGCACAGTACAGACTAGAGGTCATCCTTCTGGAAAGCAGCTCCATGGAGAAAGACCTTGGAGTGCTTCCTGGTGGACAGAAACTTCTGCATGGGACAGCAATGTGCCCTTGTGGCCAAGGGCATCTGGGGTGCAGCAAGAGAAGTGTGGCCAGCAAGGCTAAGGAGGTTCTCCTCCTGCTCTGCTGAGCCCACACCTGGAATACTGTGTCCAGTTTGGGGCTCCCCAGCACAAGAGTGGAAGGGATCTGCTGCACAGAGCCCAACAGAGCTATGAGGATGATTGGGGGTCTTGAACATCCCTGCTCTGAAGAAAGGCTGAAAGCTCTGGGGCTGTTTAGCCTGGAGAGGAGAAGGCTAAGAGGGGATCTGATCAATGTCTATCAATAGCTGAGGGCTGGGGGTCAGGATGAAGGTTCCAGGCTCTGTTTGGTGGTGCCCAGAGACAGGACAAGGCACAACAGGTCCAAGCTGGAACCCAGGAGGTTCCACCTCAACATGAGGAGAAACTTGTTTGGTGGGAGGGTGCTGGAGGCCTGGAGCAGGCTGCCCAGAGAGGTTGTGGAGTCTCCTTCTCTGGAGCCTTTCCAAGCCCACCTGGCTGTGTTCCTGTGTGCCCTGCCCTGGGTGCCCCTGCTCTGGCAGGGGGTTGGGCTGGGTGATCTCTGGAGGCTCCTTCCAGCCCCTACCACTCTGTGGTTTCTCTCTCTTTCCAGCAGGCCCTGTTGCTTACAGCCATAGGGAGAGGAGCAAACAGCAGTGTGGAGCAAGAACACAACCCCCCCTGATGCCCTGATGATGAGCAGGCTGGATGATGAGTCCAGCTGCCAAAGTGACTGGCAGAGAAGTGTGAGCCCTGGGCTACCTCCAGCCTGCTCAGGAGGACGAAGCCAGGACGTGAGGGACTGTGGCTGACTGCTGATGTTCCTGGCTGGCTGCTTGTGCTTGGAAAGCCCTGAGGAAAGAGGATGCAAAGTGATTCTGCAGCTTGCTTCAGTAGAAGGGAAGCAGGATCCTCTTGTTGGGAGCCTGTGAAGATCAGAGAATTGGAAGAGCCCTCTGGGATCATCCACTCCAACCACCAATCCAGCACCACCATGGCCACTAAACCATGGCCCCAAGTGCCATGGCCACAGGTTTCTGGAACACCTCCAGGGGTGGGGACTCCACCACCTCCCTGGGCAGTCTGTGTCAATCCCTGACCACTCTTGCAGCAAAGACATTGTTCCTCATCTGCAACCTGTCACCTGACTCTAGGGAACAGAGCCCAACCCCCACCGGGCTCCAGCCTCCTCTCAGGGACCTGTAGAGAGCAAGGAGGTCTCCCCTCAGCCTCCTCTTCTCACCCCCATGAGTGTTTAGTCTAAACCCCTCCCTGGGGTTTTTTAGTCTGGAGAAGTGGAGGCTGAGAGGGGACTTTGTGGCTCTCTACAGCTCCCTGAGAGGAGGCTGGAGCCAGGTGGGGTTGGGCTCTGTTCCCTAGAGTCAGGTGACAGGAGGAGAGGATATGGCCTCAAGTTGCCCCAGGAAAGGTTTAGGTTGGAGATGAGAAGAAACTTCTTGGCTGAAAGGGTTCTCAAAGCCTGGCAGAGGCTGCCCAGGGAGGTGGTTGAATGCCCATCCCTGGAGGGGTTTGAGAGAGGCAGAGCTGTGGTGCTGAGGGCCAGGCTCAGCCCCAGCCTTGGCAGAGTTAGAGAAGGGTTGGACAGGATGAGCTCGAAGGGCTTTTTCAAGCACAACAATCCTGTGCTTGTACATTCTAGAAGTGCTTGGCCCTCACACCACATCCCATAGCATTAGTGATGTCTCTAGGGTCCACAGTCCCTGCTCCTAAGCATTCAGCTGGGCCAGAAAGGCTGTGGGCTGCAGGCAGGGAGGGCACTGAAATGCTTCTCAACCTCCCTCCTGGCAGTGCCTGGCTCTCCTGGGCCATGCAAGGCCAGCAGAGATGGAATGAATCCCCTGTAGGGGACCAGAGCTTAGCCAGGACAGAGGTCTGTCTGACTGCTGTGGGCTGGAGGACTCCTGGAAAGCATGGGGCTAGGTTGAGCATGCTGGTGTGGCCAAGGGGGCTGGGAGCAGCAGCTCAGAGGTGAGCATGGCAACAACAACAGGAGCCCCAGGATTGCTCCTGGGGCATGCAGGCACTTCAGCAGCACCCCAGCTGTTCAGCCCCTGAGGATAAGAAATAAACCCATATGCACAGACTAGATACAGGTGGAGCTGCAGCTCAGAACCACAGAGCTGCTGAGGCTGGAAGGGACCTTTGAGATCACCAAGTCCAAGCCCTCACCCAGAGCTCACAGAGCCACCACTGCTGCTCAGCCACTGCCACTGAACCACCTCCCTCAGCACCACAGCCACCTGGCTGTGAAACCCCTGCAGGGATGGGGACTCCACCACCTCCCTGGGCAGCCTGGGCCGGTGCCTGAGAGCCCTTGCTGGGAAGAGATTGTTCCTAATCTCCAACCTGAACCTCCCCTGGGGCAACCTGTGGCTGGTTCCTCCTGTCCTGTCACTTGTTGCACGTGAGAAGAGCCCAACCCCCACCTGGCTCCAGCCTCCTTTCAAGGAGCTGTAGAGAGCAGTGAGGTCTCCACTTGCCCTCCTCTTCCCCAGGCTGAACAACCCCAGCTCCCTCAGCTGCTCCTCACAGGACTTTGTGTTCAAAGCCCTTCACATCTCAGTCCCTCCAGGAATGAACCTGTTTGTTCCCACCCAAATGTTTGAGCCTGGAATGCATGGAATGGCTTGGGACCATCAAGGTCACCCAGTCCCAACCCCCTGCCACGGGCAGGGACGCCTCCCACCAGCCCAGCTTGCTCAAGACCTCATCCAGCCTGGCCTTCAACACCTCCAGGGAAGGGACAGCCACAGCCTCCCTGGGCAACCTGTGCCAGTGTCTCCCCACCCTCACTGCCAAGAATTTCTTCCTCATCTCCAGCCTCAATCTGTCCTCCTCAAGGGGCCAGGCAGTCCAGCCAAGCCAAGAGGCTCTGCCAGGGCAGGCCAGGTCTGTCAGCAGCCTCACCAAGGCATGGCAGCAATCTCCTCACGCAGCCATTCCCCACTCTCTCCCCACACGGGAGCCAAGAGCATCACTGCTGCACTTCCCTTTGCTCCCAGGCCTTGGGGGGCCGGGGGAGGCGTGAGGGCTATGCTCAGGCTGGAGAGATTGGCACATCCATGGCCCCCCAGAGCAGCACTGGAACCCTGCAGCTGGCTCCTGCAGGCCAGGCAGGGCAGGATGGTTGGTGGCAGAAGGGAACTCAGCCCTGCCGCTGCGTTAGGTGCAAGCAGCCTCCTCTCAGGGAGCTGCAGAGAGCAAGGAGGTCTCCCCTCAGCCTCCTCCTCTCCACACTGAACACCCCCAGCTCCCTCACCTGCTCCTCCCTGGGCAGCCTGTGCCAGTGTCTCCCCACCCTCACTGCCAAGAATTCCTTCCTCATCTCCAGCCTCAATCTGCCCTCCTCGAGGGGCACATGGCCCAGCTGCTGGGGCTGAAGTGAGTGTTTCCCACCTCCAGCACACAGCTGGCTATTCCAGGCACAGGCTGCAGCAGGAAGCAGCAGTTTCCTCCCAAGGAAGCTCTTTTCCTCTTGCAGGCAGAAAGCACAGCAGTGCAGAGCACAGGAGAGACAGTGGGGAAGAACCCACTTGAGAGCCAACTTCTCTAGCAGCAGAAAGCAGACAGTAATGGAGTGGGACCAGGGAAGGCAAGGGAGCTGGGGAAGGGTCTGGAGAAGTGGGCTGGGGAGGAGCAGCTGAGGGAGCTGGGGGTGTTCATTGTGGAGAAGAAGATGCTGAGGGGAGACCTCCTTGCTCTCTGCAGCTCCCTGAGAGGAGGCTGGAGCCAGGTGGGGGTTGGACTCTGCTCAAGTGACAAGGAGCAGAGGAAATGGCCTCAGGTTGCCCCAGGGGGAGGTTCAGGATGGACATTAGAAGAAACTTCTCAGCTGAGAGGGCTCTCAAAGCCTGGCACAGGCTGCCCAGGGAGGTGCTCAAGAACCCCTGTGGCCACGGCCCGTGGGGCCATGGTTTAGTGGCTGTGGGGGTGGTGGGTCGGTGGCTGGGCTGGATGATCTCAGAGGCCTTCTCCAGCCCTTCAGCACTCTGTGACTCTGTGAGGTGAGCTCCCTTTTGTTTCAATCACACCTCACTGAATGGCCATCCCTGCAGGAGGTGCTCAGGAAACATGCGGGCATGGCACTTGGGGCAGGGGGGTGTTGGACTTCATGACCTTTGAGGCCTTTTCCAACCCTTTATGTTTCCACAAATAATTATTTTGCAGAAAAAAGAACCAAACCAACCCCCCTCCAAAAAAACCCAACCAAACAAAAAAGCCCCCTCCCCCCCCAAACCACCAAACCCAAACCATAAACCTTCTGTGTATAAACCACCTGTCTGTGGGGCCTGCTGGAGATGTGAGCCCCTTGCCCTGCTCCTCACCACAGCTCAGGGGCCCCCCACAGCATGTGGCAGCAAGAGCTGCAGAGCTGCTAAGTGCCAGGCAGCAGAGGATGCAGACCTCACTGCTCTCTGCAGCTCCCTCAAGGGAGGGGGTAGCCAGCTGGGGGTTGGTCTCTTCTCCCAGGCAGCTGGCCCCAGAACAAGAGGACACAGCCTCAAGCTGTGCCAGGGGAGGTTTAGGCTGGAGGTTAGGAAGAAGTCCTTCATAGAAAGAGAGATTGGCCACTGGGATGTGCTGCCCAGGGAGGTGGTGGGGTCCCCATCCCTGGAGGTGTTCCAGAAAGGCTTGGATGTGGCACTTGGAGCCATGGTTTGGCTGTCAGGAGGTGTTAGGTATTAGGCAGTAGGTTGGACTTGATGATCTCTGAGGTCTTTCCCAACGTGGGTGATGCTGTGAGGCTGTGCTTCTGTGATTGCAGAGCATCCCCCCTTGTCCTGTCACAGCAGGCCACGCTACAGAGTCTGTCCCCAGCTTTCTCAGAGGCCTCTTCTCAGCACTGAGAGGCCACCAGAAGGCCTCCCTGAAGACACTTTCCTCCAGCCCTCAAACTCAGGTCACCTGCACACTCTGCCCTTCCAGTCACTGAAGGTTTTATCCATTCCTCCCTCTGCCTTCCAGGCTTCCTTCCCCACTGCCAGCACAACACCAGGTGGGGACCAGCCAGCTCCACACAGTCTCGCCCAGCCAGGTCTCCAATCCCATTTTCCTCTCAGCATCTTCATCTTGCTTTGCTTCTGTCACTCCTCAAGCCCTGCCCAGAGGTGCAACCGTGCCAGCTGCCTAGGAGCCCCGGCAGGGCAGCAGCCACCAGGCCTGGGTTTAGTCCCTGCTGCTCCCTGTGCCCTCTGTGACAGCTGCTGGGTGCAGGCACCCCCCCGGCACCTCGGGTGCCCAGCTTGCAGGGTGCCCTCTGCTCCCGGCCTGGCAGCTGCTGCCCTGCAGTGTCTGCCTGCTGCTGGCTCCCCGGGGCTCAGCCTGATTTCCCCCAGGCTCCACAGCTCCCCTGGGACCTCTTCACCTCCTGCAAGGCACCTTGGAGGCCACACAGCCAGCACCAGCCAGACCCTGCAGCGGGCAGCAGGGGCCAGCGGGGCCGCCCGGGGCGCAGGACGTGGCCCCTGGCCTGCCAGCTCTGCAGGCTGCCAAGGAAGGAGATGAGGAAGCTTTTATCTTTGTTATTGCAGGACCTGCAGAAAGCTGCAGAACCACAACAAGGCAGGGCCAAGGGAAATGAAATAATCCACAACACCTCCTTTGAAGCTCCAGCCTCATGCCCGGGGGCTGCACAAACAGCAGCTGCAGGCAGGGTGCCTCCTGCACCAGGGACCTGATTGTCCTCCTCTGCTCAGCACTGCTGACCTGGGGTCAGTTCTGGGGCCCTCACTCCAAGAAGGATGCTGAGGGGCTGGAGAGGGTCCAGAGAAGGGCAAGGACGCTGGGGAAGGGTCTGGAGAAGAGGGCTGGGGAGGAGCAGCTGAGGGAGCTGGGGGTGTTTAGTGTGGAGAGGAGGCTGAGGGGAGACCTCCTTGCTCTCTACAGCTCCCTGAGAGGAGGCTGGAGCCAGGTGGGGGTTGGCCTCTTCTTACCTGCAGCAGTGACAGGACCGGATGAAAGAGCCTCAAGTTGCCCTAGGGGAGGTTCAGGTTGGACATTAGGAACAATCTCTGCCCAGCAAGGGCTCTCAGGCACTGGCCCAGGCAGGTGGTGGAGTCTCCATTCCTGCAGGGGTGTCAAAGCTGTGTGGCTGTGGTGCTGAGGGAGGTGGTTCCGTGGTGGGATTGTCCCTTGCAGCCTCCACAGCTGTGTGGTTCTGCCCTCTGACCAGCAGCATCATGAGGGTCAGTGAGCACTTCCCTCCATGCTGCTGGCCACAGAAATGCCTCTGAGGTGGCTGTGATCCCTCCAAAGAGGTAAACCTCCAGCAGGCAGCAGGCAGTGGGGGGAGATGCAGCCCCATGGCCCAGGTGCCTGGCCCTGTGCAGAGGTCGCCTGCCCCATGGCAGCAGCTCCCTGCAGTGCTTTGCAGAGGCTTGGGGGTGAAGGCACTGTGGGGAAGCTTTCCTGCAGCTCTGGTGCAGCTCCAGGGCTGTTGGCTGGCTGGGAGATGCTCCTCCTGGCCATCACTCTGCCTGGCTGGTGGCCTCCTGGCACAGCCCAGCTGTGAGCACTCTTTCCTTCACAGGCAGAGGAAGCCTGCTCCCAGCCTGCAGAGGAGGCTGCAGCTGCTCTGCCGGATGCCAAAGCTCCTTCCCCTCCTTCACTCCCACTGGGGACGTGCCAGTGCTCATAGAATCACAGCCATAGAAGGGTTTGGGTTGGAAAAGGCCCCCAAGGTCATCCACTCCAACCACACCCAGCACCACCATGGCCACAGGTGCCATGGCCACAGGTTTCTGGAACACCTCCAGGGGTGGGGACTCCACCACCTCCCCTGGGCAGCCTCTGCCAGTGCCTGACCACTCTTGCAGCAAAGACATTGTTCCTCATCTCCAGCCTGAACCTCCCCTGGAGCAACTTGAGGCCATTTCCCCTCCTACTGTCACCTGTTGCATGTGAGAAGACTCCAAGCCCCACCCGGCTCCAGCCTCCTCTCAGGGAGCTGCAGAGAGCAAGGAGGTCTCCCCTCAGCCTCCTCTTCTCCACACTAAACACCCCCAGCTCCCTCAGCTGCTCCTCCCCAGCCCTATTCTCCAGACCCTTCCCCAGCTTCCTTGCCCTTCTCTGGACCCTCTCCAGCCCCTCAATGTCCTTCTTGCAGTGAGGGCCCAGAACTGAGCCCAGCACTGCAGGTGTGGCCTCCCCAGTGCTGAGTGCAGGAGGACAATCCCTGCCCTGCTCCTGCTGCCCACACCACTGCTGATCCAGGCCAGGCTGCTGGTGGCCTCCTTGCCCACCTGGGCACCCCCTGGCTCATCTCCAGCCAGCTGCCCACCAGCACCCCCAGGGCTTTCTCTGCTGGGCACTTTCCAGCCCCTCTGCCCCAGGCCTGCAGCCTTCCTGGGGTTGTTGTGGCCCTTGGCCAGAGCTCCTTTCCTTCCTTCCTTCCATGCTGCTTGCAAGCCTCTCCTTTTAAACTGCACTGCAGATGCAGCTAAGGCCAAAGGCTCTCTCCAGGGCCTGTCCGATGCCGTGGAGTGCAAACATCCTTGGGCTGTGGGAGCCCAGCAGAGGCTGTAGCTGCAAAGTATAAACTTCCAGACCATTATTTATAGCAAGGAGCCCAATTGTCCAAGAGCCCTGAGAGAGAGCTGGGCCATGGGAATGTTTGTTCTCCCTGCAAAGAGGAATTAATTATGCAAGTGTATAAATTCCACTTGCTTTCCTTTGCTTCAGCTCTTGATGTGCCCAAGGACTGCTTGCAAGGTATTTCTGGGTCCCAGCTGCTGCTTCTCCCTGGGCTCTTCTAACCTTGTGCTTCTGCAAGCCTTTGCCTTGCAGGGTGTTGGAGCAGGGGCTTAGGCTGGGCATTAGAAGCTGCTTCTTGCCTAAAAGGGTTCTCAAAGCCTGGCAGAGGCTGCCCAGGGAGGTTGTGGAGTCTCCTTCTCTGGAGCCTTTCCAACCCCACCTGGATGTGTTCCTGGGTGACCCTGGAGGTGTTTGAGAGAGGCAGAGCTGTGGTCTGTCAATATCTGAGGGGTGGGTGTCAGCTGGAGGGGGCCAAGCTCTGTTGGGTGGTGCTCAGGAACAATGGAGAGAAACTGGAACCCAGGAGGTTCCACCTCAACATGAGGAGAAACCTCTTTGGTGTGAGGGTGCTGGAGGCCTGGAGCAGGCTGCCCAGAGAGGTTGTGGAGTCTCCTTCTCTGGAGCCTTTCCAACCCCACCTGGTTGTGTCCCTGTGTGCCCTGCCCTGGGTGCCCCTGCTCTGGCAGGGGGCTTGGCCTGGATGATCTCTGGAGGTCCCTTCCAACCTCTAACACTCTGTGATTGTGATTCTGTGGTGCTGAGGGCCACGGTTTGGCCCCAGCCTTGGGGGAGTTAGGGAATGGTTGGACTGGAGGAGCTTTCTTCCTTCAAGGGCTTTGCCAACCCAGACCATTCTGTGGTTCTCTGAGCTTCATGCACCTCAGCAGGTTTGTCCTGAGATTCTGCAGCAGCAGCAAATACATTGTGAGGGGATGCCTGGGGGAATCCAGGGGCTCACCAGGGGGATCCAGGGCTCATCAAACCAGCAGCTCTTTAGTGGGGGGTGGTGGGGTGGCTGCTGGGTTTTGGGAGTGGGGGCAGAGCCCTGAGTCACTTGCTGGGATCAAAGGGACTCCAGTCTCTGGTGAAGCCTGGCATGTCCTCCTGAGGTGGCTGTGCTGATGTCCCCCCTGCCCTGCCAAGGAACAGAGATGCTGTGAAGGCCAAGGCTCTGCATGGAAGGCTGCCACTCATTGCTCCAGTGCTCTGCAAGCTGCAAATCCCCAGCAGTGCTGCATTCAGCCTGGGCTGCAACCAGCCAGAAAGCTCAGGAGAGGTAGGCACAGAAATTCCCTCCCAGCAAACCCAGCGGGGGTCTGCTTCCTCCCAGGCTCCACTCAGAAGCATGATGGCTATGGGGTGGTGCACTGGTTTGGCCCCACCCAGCCCTGTAAAGCATACAAAGATGCTCAGAGGGCTGGAGAACCTCCCCTGTGGGGACAGGCTGGCAGAGTTGGGGCTGTTCAGCCTGGAGAAGAGAAGGCTCCAGGGAGACCTTAGAGCTGCATTTCAGTACCCTGAAGGGGCTCCAGGAGAGCTGGGGAGGGACTTTTGGCAAGGGCTGGGAGTGCCAGGAGGAGAGGGAATGGATTGAAGCTTGAGAAGGGCAGATTGAGACTGGAGATGAGGAGGAAATTCTTGCCAGTGAGGGTGGGGAGACCCTGGCACAGGTTGCCCAGGGAGGCTGTGGCTGCCTCCTCCCTGGAGGTGTTGAAGGCCAGGCTGGGTGAGGCCTTGAGCAAGCTGGGCTGGTGGGAGGTGGCCCTGCCCATGGCAGGGGGTTGGGACTGGATGGTCTTTGAGGTCCCTTCCAACCCAACCCACTCTATGACCCTCTGAATCACTCCTCAGGAGCCCAAGCCAGCTGCCAGCTTCCAAAGCTGTTGTTTGCTGACCCATGGGCTTTGGGTGCTCTCCAGTTCTGCCTCATGATGCAGGCTGAGGGCTGAGTGCCAGCCTTGCAGCCTGGCCTGCCACTGGCTGGTGGAAATGCAAGCTCCAGGTTCTAGTATCAGGGAATCAGAGAATCATTGGGGTTGGAGAAGCCCTTTCAGCTCATCCAGCCCAACCAGTCTCTAACTCTGCCCAGGCTGGGGCTGAGCCATGGCCCTCAGCACCACAGCTCTGCCTCTCTCAAACACCTCCAGGGATGGGCATTCAACCACCTCCCTGGGCAGCCTCTGCCAGGCTTTGAGAACCCTTTCAAGCCAAGAGGTTTCTCCTCGTATCCAAACTAATCCTCACCTTCAGGGGTGGGGATCTAACCACCGCCCTGGGCTGCCTGTTCCAGGTGAACTTCCAGGGTAGAAATGCTGCACTGAAGGGAGAAATCATCAATGGTGACAGCTATGGGGAGATTCAGATTGGATGTCAGGGAGAAGTTCTTGCCCATGAGAGGTGAGACACTGGCACAGGATACCCAGGGAGGTGGTGGAAGCCTCCTGGCTGGAGGTTTTTCAGGCCAGGCTGGCTGTGGCTGTGAGCAACCTGCTGCAGTGTGAGGTGTCCCTGCCCATGGCAGCAGGGGGGTTGGAGCTGGATGAGCCTTCAGGTCCCCTCCAACCCTCCTAATTCTATGATTCTACCACACCCCTGACTTCCCGAGAAGGCAAAGAGGAGGCCCAGGAGCACAGTTCTGGGCTCCACATGGAAATAAATTGTTCCCCTAACCCTAAGCCCTGCTTCTATGGGACTGGGGAATCATCTCAGAGGTGGATTTTAACAGGCCTGGCTCCAAGGTGAGGACTCGCCCTCTTGCTTAGGAGCTGGCAAAGCCACATGAAAGCAGCCCTCGGTGGCTGCTGCGAAGGACCCAGCACATTCCTCCTGCCCACGAGGCATTGCCTCCCCCTAAAGGGCTCTCTCTGTGCTCGGCACTGGCTGAGCTCCTCAGGATAAATATTTGGAAGAAATGAATAAACTGTTGAAATTCTACCAGCACCACATCCCCTCCCTCCCCCAGCAAGGGCAGGGAAGATCCCTGTGAGCAACGGGAGCCGGCAGGTAAAGCTCGGGGCCAAGGGCTGCGGCAGGAAACCTCCCCAGCAAAGAGGGCAGGCCGGCAGCTTTCTGATCCACGGAGAACAAAGAGTGGGGGGAAAGGAAGCGAAAAAAGACGAGGCGAAAAAAAGGGGAACAAAATCTCTCAAGGTCTCAACCCCCAAAACCGAGAGCAGAACAAAATGCAGAGGTCCCGGGCTCGGGCCGAAAGGCTCCGGCCGGCGGCACAAAGGTTAACGCTGCTGTTGGCACTCGCAGAGAGGAGCTGCAGCAAGGCAGAGCAAGGGGGGGAAGGGGGAAATAAACCCCAGCCATGGGGCAGAGGAAAGCAACACCGGGGGGGGAAGCAGAACAGTCTGCGGGGGGCTCAGCCTGAAGAAGAGGAGGCTGAGGGGAGAGCTTCTGGCTCTCGGCAGCTCCCTGCGAGGAGGCTGGAGCCAGGTGCGGGCTGGGCTCTGCTCCCTGGGAAGAAGTGACAGGAAGGAAGGAAGGAAGGAAAGAGGGTCATAGATTCACAGAATGGGTTTGGTTGGAAGGGACCTTCAAGAGGTCAAGGGAGGGGATTCTCCCCCTCTACTCAGCTCTGCTGAGACCCCACCTGGAGTACTGCCTCCAGTTCTGGAGCCCCTATTACAAGAGGGATCTGGAGGTGCTGGAAGGTGTCCAGAGAAGGGCCACGAGGGTGAGCAGAGGGCTGGAGCTGCTCTCCTGTGAGGACAGACTGAAGGAGTTGGGGCTGTGCAGTCTGGAGAGGAGAAGGCTCTGAGGAGACCTTCTTGTGGCCTTC